>JAVIAB010000159.1:61097309-61249809 GCA_032433765.1 Megaustenia siamemsis
AATGTCTTCTTCTTCGCTATTATTTGTTGGTGTATAATCTTGAATTATGTTGATATCCATTGGTCTGCCTCTCAATTTTACTACCAGAATTAGTCTGATACTGGACAAAATCCTTTCACTGTTTTTCTTCTTTCTCTATCTAACATGATGCCTACTCCTCTTTCGTGTGTGGTCCCCCAGAGTAAATTACATTTCCACTGTCGCGTTGTAATAATCCTGCCCCTGTCCATCTCATTTCACATAGTCCCAAGATGTTCATTTTCATTCTCATCATTTCTTGGCTGATGTTTTCTAGTTTTCCAAACTGGAATGCTGATCTAATGTTCCAAGTTCCTATTGCTAGTGTCTCTTTATTTTGATCTTGCATACAGTTGCTTGATGACGATCGGGCGTCACCTGTAGCACATGACGCTCCCTACCGGACGAGGTGGCTGTGAAGTCCCCATTAACATCGTTAGCTGTAAATAGAAGGTTGTGATTTGTCATGATTAGTCCAGGCAATTTAAGAAGGTAGTTTGCCATTCCTTTCTTTCTTGGCAGTGACTGTACTAGTCGGAGATCGCAGCCATTGTCACTATACATGAGATCCTCTGCCTGCCATCGCGGTGTGGGGACGATAACCGGTACTACTTGTCGGCTGCTCCCACAACACCATCCACCACCTGCTCCAATGGCTTCACATAGCCCTGATAGGGGGGCTAAAAAGGGAGCTCCACCTTGCCCAGGGGTGTCCCGAAAACTAGCGGAGGAAAGGAGACGTCTTACTCTCCTTTGATAGGGCAGAACTCTACCCCGCTAACCAATAGAAATAAATATAAAAAATAGAAAGAAAAAAATAGATTGAAAAAAAAGAAAAAACCGAATTATTAAAGCTTCACGTAACAAGTAGACAAAACAAAGCACAACAACATGTCTGCTCAATAGGCAAGAAGAATCAAACATATAACACTCACATATTTATTAAAAATAAACAAATATATATATAATCATTTCAAACAAAACAAAACAAATATTAAAAAAAAATAAACTTAAAAATAAAACCTCCCTGTATAATTTCACAAATCAAAAACGAAATAAAAATAAGTATTTATTTAAGTGGTATCGTACATACCGATCTTCTGAACACAACACTATCTAGCTGCTTGTAGTAGCGTTCGAAATTTGACTTTAAAGATTCTAACTGGACGGCCTTAAATACAATACCAAATATAGCCCCGCCCCTAACATCTGTTTAATCTGTCCATTAGGGAATAGACAAATGACTGCAGTGCTGTGGCATAGCTGGTAGTAAGGAGACAGTGGGAGTAACGGGAGCCGTGGGCGTAGGTTGTAACGTGTACTTTAATAAAGTAATGTGTTATTGATAGTTATTCATGACATTCAACTGTCATTCATAGTCATTCATTAGTCATCCACTGACACTCATCTGCCATCATAGTCAATCATGCCATGTATCTGTCATGAGTATTCATGCAACTGTCATCAAAGTCGTTCGTGTCATCCATCTGTCTTTATAGTCATTCTTATAATAATTTGTCCTCTGTGGTCATTCATGGCCATCCATGTCATTCATTTGTCGGAAAAAATTCATATCATTCATCTGTCATTCGTTGTCATTAATGTGTCAGTCACAGTCTCTTATGCCATTCAGAGTCACACATGGTATCTATCTGTCAGTCATAATCATCAAAGTCATCCATCTTACATTTATAGTCATTCATATCATTCACATATCAGTCATAGACATTCATCTGTAATTTATAGTAATCCATCTGTCATTCGTAGTAATTCATAGTCGCTTATGTAATTTATCTATCAGTTTTAGTCGCTCATGTTATTTATCTGATATTCTTAGTCGTTAATGATATTCATCTGTCTTTCCTAGTCAGTCATCTGTAATTCATAGCCTTTATGTCATTCATCTCTCATCTATTTAATTTCGTGTGTCACATGCCATTCATCTGTAAGTAATATTCACTCGTGTCATGTATATATCAGTCATACCATACATGTCATCAATCTGTCATTGGTAGTTACTTACGTCATTCACAGTCATTCATTTGTCATTAAAAGTTAATCATGTTATTCATTTGTCATTCATAGTCACTCATGCCATTCATCTGTCATTGATAGTTACAATGACATTCATCGGCCATTTTTAATCATTTGTCTCTCATTTATAGTCACACATGTCATTCATAGTACATGTGCCATTCATATGTCAGTCATAATCATGCATATCGTCAATCTGTCAGTCATTATCATTCGTGTCTTTCATCTATCATTTGTACTAATTTATGTCAGATGTAGTCTATCATGCTATTCAACTGTCTTTCATAGTCACTCATGTCATTCATCTGACAGTAATCGTCATTCAGTTCATTCATCTATCAGTTATAGTCACTCACGTCATCATATGTCATTGATATGCATTCATCTGTTATTTGACGTCCATCATAATTTCTCATACTATTCGTATGTCAGTCATACTCACTCATGTCATTCTTCTGCCAGTTATAGTCACTCATTTGTCATACACAGTTACAGAAGTCAAACTTAGTCATTCATGTCATCCATATGTCATTGGTAGACATTCACATGTCATTTATTCACATGTCATTCATCATTCACTCATAGTCACTCATGTCATTCATCTTTCAGTGGTAGTCACTTATGTCATGTAAATGTCTTTGATAGTAAATATGTCATATTGTTATCTGCCATAGTAATTTATATGTCATTCAATCTCCTTCATGTCATTCATTTGTCATTCTTAATAACTAATGTCATTAGTCTGTTAGCAATATTCTTTCATGTCATTCGTAAAAATTCATATGTCAGCAAAAGTGTCTCATGACAATCATGTGTCATTCATAGTCACTTGTGTCATTCATCATTCAGAAATAGTCACTCTTATCATTCATAGTCTTAAAGAAGAGAGCCCTAAAACTGTTTGAGACGAATCTCGATTCTTTCATTATTACAATAAACTGAACATCTGTTTCTGTTTGACACTTTATCCATAATATGTGGCTGTTTCATTTGTTGTTTTAGCATTAAAATGGAGTTTTGCTATAACGATTATCACAATTCATTATTTTCATTTCTTCTTATTTACCTTTTAGCGTGGAGGGAGATATAATTTGCGGTCTTTTGCCCTTCTGTTTGCCTCTGCTGCTGTTATCTTTCCTAGTGCTTCTGATATTCCATCCAACCATCTTTTTCGTGGTCGGCCGTTGGGTCTAATATTCTCACAACGTTTGTTGAAGGCTCGTTGTGTTGTGTTTTGATCTTTCTGCCTTGTCACTTGGCCAAACCAATTTATCTTTTTTTACTTTTTCATCTACTTCTCAGCTCACTGTGGAGCATAAATCCTCAACAAAAGCTATCCAAGTATTTCTGTCTCTTGCCATTCTTTTAAGATCATTCCATGACTAACCCATCATCTTCATCTCTGCTTCTATCTGTCTTCTCCAAGAATTCCTTGGTCTTCATCTTTGTCTTTTCCTCTGGGAATACCAAAAAGCGCCTGTTATGTAATACTCTCAGTTGGCTTCCGCAGTGTGTGTCCTATCTAGCGCCATCGTCTTCGCTGTATCTCTTAATCCACTGGTATTTGACTGGTACATTTCCATAATTCTATGTTAGTGATTTTGTCCTGCCATTCCCATCCTTTTATTCTGCATAAGCATCCATTAATAAAAGTATGTATCTTCATGATGATCAATTTTGTTCTTCTCCATGTTTCACAGCCATATAATAGGACTGACTTAACATTGGAGCAGAACATTTATATTTTCTGTATTTAACTTAATTTCTTTGGACTTCCATATGCTTCCCTATGCAATAAAAGCTCCTTTTTCTTTAAAATAAAAAGTTTCATATAAACTTCTTTCCAGGTGATACTCAGATGTGGAAGTTGGCCTTCAGAGCCAACATCCATTTGTCCAGGGCTGCCACAAGGCTCACCATTGTCACCAGTTCTATTTAACGTGTACACAATAACGATCACGGCCAAACAGCTGGATGAGAGGGGAAGAACTATGACTTTTGCTGATGATATTCTGGTATATCGACAGGGAAGAGACAGACGGGGAATCGCCTCCACAATGCAAGACGAACTCGATCGCATTTCTTCCTGGTGGTGTTGTTCAGGTGCCTTGGTTAATCCTAATAAAGCATCAGTTTCATGGTTCTCCCTTAACAATCATATCGTTAATACGACCACACCGGTAGTACGAATGGCAGCTGATGAGGTGACCTGGGACAAGTTGATGACATACCTCGGAGTTAAGTTTGATCGCAGCCTGTGTTTTCGGGACCACGTCGACCATGTGATAACAAAATCCCACAAAGGATTAGCCGCCTTGAAAGTCATGGGAGCTGTCAACATCGAGCAGAGGCTACTTACTCTTCTGTTCCAGGGATTAGTCCTCGCACCTATCGAATATGCCCTGGCAATTCTTACTGTCAGTACGACTCAAATTGATAGGCTGGAGAAAATACAAAATGAAGCTATGCGCATTATCCTGGGATGTACGAGGGACACTCCCTGTGTAGCAATGAGGTATCTTCTTGACTTTCCAACCATGGATGACAGAATCAAGATCTGGAGAGCACAAGCATACCTGAAGATTAGTACAGATACAGAGCATCCATTGCACCACGTGCTCAACACAGAGAAAGGTACCAGGCTAAAAAGAGGCGAATCATGGGTGGGCCGAGCAGAATATGTCATCAAACAGGTCTGTGGGCTTACCAATATCAGCGTTGGTGAGGAGTGGATACCGGTGACTACGTCATTCAAGGGGAATTTCTCATGTATTGTCACACTCGATAGGAAAATTAGGGAACAGAACCCGGTAGTAGTTAAAGCTCAGGTTAATGTTCTCATCTGCGATAACACCGATGAGAAAGATGCAGTCATCTATACAGACGGATCTGTAAGACGACACGAAAGAAGTGCATGGGCATTTACAGCACGCTCGGCAGGCAGAATAGCCAAGGAAGACAGTGGTGCATACGCCATGACCACGAGTAGCATGACAATGGAGGTGATGGCAGTGACCAAGGCATTCAAATGGTTAGAGTCACAAGACTACACCCACGCATGTATACTGAGTGATTCGATGAGCATGATAAAAAAAGTGGAGGCGTACTTTGTACGCATGCAATAGGTAGAGTCGTTGCAGAAATCCAAAATACGTAAGGTCACCTTTGTCTATGTCCCTGGACATGCGGGAGTACGGGGAAATGAGAGAGCGGACAGGTTGGCTAGCTGTGCTGTCGTTGAGGACGGGCAACCGATGGATCGGGCGGACATCATCAATGCCCTCCGAGATGTGAGAAGAGCACAGGACTTCGACAAACACAGATCAACGTCACTTGTTCGGATGATGGAAATGGGTGAGTTAATATGGGCACAGCCAGAAATTAGAAACTTGGTGGCCGTGTAAGAAGGACTATCAACCAACATAGAAATGGAGTCGTCAGTCGCTGGACACTGAGGGAATTGCTGAGGAGGGGATCTGAGCACCTATGGACATGTTCGGAGTGCAATGATGCTGACCCGCAAATAACTCAATAACTTCTTTCCAGTCGTTAGGTATTTCTTCCCTCTCCCAAATTTTATCTAATAGATTATGTAACATCTTGGTAGAGGTGTTAATATTTAATTTTATGGCTTCCGAAGTAATTTCATCTGGTCCTGTGGCGTTACCATTTTTAATAGCTTGGTAGCTTTCATTATTGCTTCTTTGCTTGGTTTTCCGCAGTTAACGTGCAACTCCTCTTCTGCTGGTAGTATATCTGGAGGATTATTTGAGCCGGGTTTGGTCAAAAGTTCTTCAAAATGCTCTTTCGATCTCTTTATTTGTTCCCTTATATACTAAGCAGATTTTCCTACTTATCTTTAATACAGACATTTATCTGTTTGTATTTTCCACTTAATTTCTTTGTGTTGTTGTACAGTTCCTTCATATGCCCTTTATTTGCTGCTCCCTCTTTAGCTAGTTGATCTATATATTTCCTATTATACATTTTAATGTATCTTCTCACTTCTTTGTTCACCTCTGTCTAAACTTCATGTGTCTTGGCTTTATTACTTCTCGTTTTGCTTTTATTTATGTCTGTTTTCTTGTTCTTTCTTTCTCTAATTTTGTCCAGGGTCTCTGCTGTCATCCATGCTTTATTCTGGCGTTCTCTTTTCCATCGTTTCTTCGCATGTCTCTTTCCATGTATCTTTTAACTGTTTCCAATGATTTTCTCTATTTATTGTATTTTCTAGTTGTTTGAGAACTTGGTATTTGTTTGATATTGTGACTGCAAATTTATCTTTAATTGCTTGTTCTTTAAGAAACCCTATATTGAAATACTTTTTAGTTTAATTTTAAGTTTGGCTATCAGAAGATGATGATCATAAGCTATATCTGCCCATCTTTATACTTTTACATCCTGCAAGGATGACTTAAACTTATTATTAATACATATGTGATCAATTTGATTGTACGTTCTATGATCTGGTGACAACCATGTAGCTTTGTGTATTCTTTTATGTTGGAATATCGTTCCTTCTAGGCTCACTTGATTAAGGGCGCAGAAATTCACAAATATCTCTCCATTCTCGTTTATATCTCCAAGTCCATGTTTTCCCATAATCTCTTCGAAGTTTCTGTTGTCTGATCCTACTTTAGCATTTAGGTCTCCCATCAAGATTATAATATCCTTGGCTTGTCTTTCATCCATTGGACATTGTAACTGTTTATATAATTCATCTTTAACTAAATAATCTTTATCGTTGGTTGGTGCATAGCATTGGATAATGTGTAATTTTATTTTGTTTTTGGTTGTTTTAAATGTGAATTACAGTGAAAGTGTTCAACTACATTGTTTTCTGTTATTATACAGTGAGAGTTTTTCAGCTATCATCTTTTTAGCGAATAATTAGTACGATGATTCAATCTATCATGTTCTTATCTATTATTCTGTGAGAGGTGTTCAACTATTATGTTTTCAGCTATTATACAATGAGAGTGTTCAACTAACATGTTTTCGGCTATTATACAATGAGAGTGTTCAACTATCATGTTTTCGGCTATTATACAATGAGAGTGTTCAACTAACATGTTTTCAGCTATATTACAGTGAAAGTATTCAACTATAAGGTTTCAGCTATTATACAGTGAAAGCGTTCAACTATAATCACCATCATCATCATCATGTTGCATACCGTTTGGCGTAGGTGATCATGTCCCTCCACAATCTTCTATCTACAGTGCATCGTATCAGTTCTGTTGTCGACTGTTTTCCATGCCATGACACCAAGCCATCCCGTATTTTCTCTCTTTGTCGTCCGCGATCTCTCTTTCCTTTTATTTTGCCAGTTGTAACCAAGTATTCCAACTTTCCTCTTCTCATGATGTGCCCGAAAAATGTTGATTGCTTCTTTTATGATGTTTTTTAAGAGCTCCCTTTTTGTGTTGGCCTCTTTGATAACTTCCTCCTTAGGTCTTTCTAGCTGTCCAGGGAACGTTCAACATTCTTCTGAAAAATTGCATCTCTGTGGCCTCTAATCGTCTTTTGATTTGTTTGTCTACTGTCCATGTTTCGCTTCCATAGGTCAGAATGTGTTCTATATAGCACCGATGAACTCTCTTTCTCATTTCTATTGACATAGATTTGTTGCATAAGATATTTTTCATTTCTGAAATGCTATTTTGGCCTGAACTTTCTGCTTTTTATTTATGTGGTGCATCTCCCATCTGATGTTATTGAGCCCAAGTATTTGAAACGTAGCACTTGTTTCAGATTTGTCTCGTTTATTTTTATGCTGCATGATGATGAGCGTGTTTCAACTATACATGTTTTCACTAATTATATAGAAACATTGTTATGTTCTCGGCTAATACATGGTGAGAGTGTTTCAACTATACATGTTTTCACTAATTATATAGAAACATTGTTATGTTCTCGGCTAATACATGGTGAGAGTGTTTCAACTACACATGTTTTCACTAATTATATAGAAACATTGTTATGTTCTCGGCTAATACATGGTGAGAGTGTTTCAACTATACATGTTTTCACTAATTATATAGAAACATTGTTATGTTCTCGGCTAATACATGGTGAGAGTGTTTCAACTATACATGTTTTCACTAATTATATAGAAACATTGTTATGTTCTCGGCTAATACATGGTGAGAGTGTTTCAACTATACATGTTTTCACTAATTATATAGAAACATTGTTATGTTCTCGGCTAATACATGGTGAGAGTGTTTCAACTATACATTTTTTATCTTTTATACAGTTTTTCACCTACTATGTTTTCAGATAAAAAAATATTAAGAGGGATCCATCTATCATGGTCTCAGCTATTTTTCAGTGAGAGTGTTTCAACAACAATGGATTTAGCTATTATGAAATGACATTGTTTAAGCTATAGTAGTTTCAGCAATCATACAAAATGGAGATCCGGTAAAAAAGATTATGTTATGACGCTCTATTCACCTTAAAACAAACTGCAGACAAGACTGCAGAACACAATCAACATTTCTTACATTGATCAGGAAAAAAAATAGTCGACCGAGTAAACAGAGAACAAATGTGGGAGCCAACATCTAACCAACCTAATTAAACATCTCTACATCAACAGCAAAGAAAAGACGATGGTCATTCGTTGGACATGTGATGAGAAGAGATAATAATCGAATAGCAAAGCAAACCCTCATATGGGAAACAACAGGTAAAAGAAAAAGAGGAAGACCCAGGGAGACACTGAGAAGAACATTGATGAGAGAGGCAAGAGCAGCAGAAATCGGCTCCCTCAATGAGATAGAACTGCTTGCACAGAACAGAGACAGATGGCGAGATTTGATAAAATATCTTTAAAAGAAAACTGCTAGAACAAAAAATTCATATAGGAAAAGGTGTATCTTGGTCTACGCCCTATGGGCCGGTTACGGCTCGAAAGGTCAATAGATAGATAGATAGACATCAACAGCAGCTGCACAGTCAGAAAACAGTATGGTACACAGACTATTTCGAAGTTAAATCAGAAGTAAAAATGGAAGTTGTCCTATCCCTTTTTGTTTATTACATCATCATCATCAAGTACTGGGCCTGCTGGCTTGGTGATCATGTCTCTCTACATCTTTCGATCACGACAGTTATTTATCATTTCTATTGTTGACCTTGTGCCAAGCCATTCTCTTAAGCTGTCTGGTATATTTTCTCTTTGTTTCCCTCTATCTCTCAGTCCCTCAATTTTCCTAGTTTTTACAATATATTCCAGCTGTGCAGCTTTCTCTTCTCATACATGGCCAAAAAAATTAATATTGTTTCTTCCCAATATTGGAAATTAGCTCTCTTTTGCTTTGGCCTCATTCATAACGTTTTCATTACTCTTCTTAACTGTACATGGTATTCTCAACATTCTTCTGTAAAACCACATTTCTACAGCCTCCAGTGATTTTCTTGTCTGTTGTCCTATTGTCCATGATTCACATCTGTATGTTAAGACAGGCTCTACATAACATTAAAGAACTTCTTTCTTATTTCTATTGTCACAAATGGATTGCATAGTATCTTCTTAAATTTTTGGAATGCTGCTTTTGCCTGAGCCATTCTGCATCTCACCTCTTTTGTACATCTTCCGTCTGAGGTTAACAAAGTTCCCAAATATTTAAATTCATTTACCTGTTTTAATATTGTTCCACTTGTCTTTATTTTGCACTGAGGTGATGTCTTTCTTTGTTGTTACCATTATTTCTGTTTATTACAGTCCATAGACTATATATGCAAGTTAACCAACCCTTCAGAGACAGAATAGATCGACGAGCTTCTATTTACAGACGATCAGGCACTAATACAGGACAAAACAGAAGACCTACAACAAAAACACTTAAATAAACTCAACAGCACAGACACAAAATAGAACATGAAAATCACCATTAACAAAACAGAATTCATGAATGTCGCAAAAGAGAAGCAGAACATCAACATAAGTATAGAAGGCAGACAACTAAAACAAATAGATGGACTTAAATGCATAGAAAGTTTTGTGACAAAGGACAAATCACAAACATGGGAAAGTAGACTTAAGGCGCATGAACGCTTGCCAAATCATTGGACAGCTATAACCACTATTGTCCAACAAGGAAATAACTCTAGAGGCAAAACGGGCAATTGATACAATCTTCACCCCAACGTTGTGCTATAAATGCCAGCCGTTGATCCTAGATGCAAGAACAACAACAAAAATGACTACAACTCAGACGAAATGTGTCAGACGAATGATAGGAAACAGTCTGAGAGACAATATCAGAAATGGTGAACTGAGAAAAAAAAGCTAGGAATAACCTTTGCCATAGTAATACCGACCCCATTAACCCAAAATGGTCTGTAAAAAGTATGGTCACTAAAACCATATTCTCTATACGCCACATGGCGTGATGGGGTTCTTTACTTATTTACATGACAAGACAGAGTGATAAAAACACAAAACACAAAGAGACCTCAATAAGTGTTGTAAAAGCATCAAACCAAAGGGTCAATCTCGAAGAAGATGGATCGACGGAATATTAGAAGCACTGGGAAACATAACATCAGCAGATGCGAACAGAAAAGCTGAAGACTTCAAATTATATCTGCCCTCGACGCTGAAAGGTAAATGAGGAGGGAAAGAGGAAGAAAAACTCTATGATGATGAGAAACCAGTGCTGAACAAATCAAACAAAGACACAGGACCACCAATAATGCAGAGGGAAGTGGTGGAAGCAATTCAATAAATTAAATACAATATATATATATATATATATATATATATATATATATTATATATATCTATCTATCTATCTATTGACCTTTCGAGCCGTAACCGGCCCATAGGGCGTAGACCAAGATACACCTTCTCCTATATGAATTTTTGTTCTAGCAGTTTTCTTTTAAAGATATTTTATCAAATCTCGCCATCTGTCTCTGTTCTGTGCAAGCAGTTCTATCTCATTGAGGGAGCCGATTCCTGCTGCTCTTGCCTCTCTCATCAATGTTCTTCTCAGTGTCTCCCTGGGTCTTCCTCTTTTTCTTTTACCTGTTGTTTCCCATATGAGGGCTTGCTTTGCTATTCGATTATTATCTCTTCTCATCACATGTCCAACGTATGACCATCGTCTTTTCTTTATTACTGAAGATATTAGTGGTTGATTGGCGATTTCTCTAATTTCCTCGTTTGTTTTGAATTCGTTCCATTCTATACCAAGTATTTTCCTTAGACATTTATTTTCGAATGCGTTCAACTTTGTTTCTATATCTCTTGTTGTTTTCCAGCTTTCACACGCATACGTAAGGGTTGATAGTACATTTGATTTGAATAGCCTAAGTTTTGTGTTTGTGCTAATGAGTTTTGATTTCCACAACTTTTCAAGGCTTCTGAAAGACATTGCTGCTTTAGCCAGTCTGATTCTAATTTCTTTGCTCGTATCCCCTTCTCGATCAATGTGACTTCCAAGATAGATGAAGTGATCGATCTCTTCTACTGGTTTGTTTTCCATGTATATTTTGTCACTTGTTGGAATTAAACTTTTCATGACTTTAGTCTTTTCATGATTGACCTCAAGCCCAATTTTGCTGGCTATTGATGATAGTTCATTTGTGTTTTCCTGCATCGTTTTTATCTGATTGCTGATGATTATATATATATATATATATAAATTAATCCACATTATCGATTTTAATTCGTTTGCAGTGATACCGAGGCCTTCCATAACCAAATAACCAAATCATGAGACGTGTAAGGAACACAATAAAAACAGAAATAAGTGAAAAACAATTTGGATTTGTTGAAGGAAAGGGCACCAATAATGCAATATACATCATGAGAACACTGATAGAAAGAACTACAGAAGTAAAGAAAGATAAATATATGTGCTTTATAGACTGCACAAATGCATTTGACAAAATAAAACATGTGGAAATAATCAATATGCTGGAGCAAATAAACATCGAAGGCAAGGATCTCGGGATCATTTTAAAAAAAACGTGTACCTGCAACAAACAGCAGGCACAAGAATTAGCAACCAAACAGGGCAATTCCAGTATATAAACATCAGACAAGGCTGTTTTCTGTCGCCGGATTTGTTTTCACTTTACAGCGAAAATAGTATGTGATCAATAGCAGATATAAAAGGAATTTAAGTCAAAGGCCACAACAAAAACAATTTGAGATATGCGGATGACACAGTCTTAATAGGAGAGATAGATAAAGAACTACAGAAATGAATAACATAATAGTAAAAGAAAGCAACAAGAACGGTCTCAGTCTGAATAGTAAGAAAACAGAAGTAATGGTTATATCGAAGAAACAATCATCACCATCATACAGCATACAAATAAGTAGGACAAATCTGAAACAAGTGCAACGCGTCAAATACAAGAGCACAATAATTACATCAGATGGAAGATGTACTACAGATATAAACAGCAGAATAGCTCAGGCCAAAATAACTTTTCAGAAAATGATATACATCTATTGCAACAAATTTATATCAATCGAAGTGAGAAAGATAGTTTTTTTTTTTTTTGGTACTATATGGAGCCATTTCTGACCTAAGGAAGTGAATTATAGAGAATAAAAAAAAAACAAATGAAAAAAAAACGATTAGAGGCCATAGAGATGGGTTCTTTCATAAAAATGTTGAAAGTTCCCTAGACAGCTAAAAGGGTAACGAGGAAATTCAAAGAGGCCAACACAAGTAGGGAACTCCTAAGAAACATTAGAAACAATCAACATTTTTGGGGAACATCATGAGAAGATGAAAGTTGGAATACTTGGTTACAACTGGCAAAATAAAAGGAAAGAGAGATCGCGGAGAACAAAGAGAGAAAATACCCAATAGCTTGGTGTCAAGGAGTGGAAAATAGTCAATAATAGAACTGATACGATGTACGGTAGATAAAAGATTGTCGAAGGACATTATCGCCTAACTCAAATGGTATGGCACGTGATGATGATAATGTTCTATTTTAAAGTCACCACATTTGGACACGTTTGTTATGACTAGGTATAAATTATAAAAGCGCAATAAATACACCATCTGCTGACGTGTCTACGCATCCAGGTTTACCCAGAATGCATTGATTCGACTGGAGCATCAAATAAACACTTAGTAAGCCTCGCGAACACAGGTGTTGGATTATGAACGGTTTATTGGTATAATGTGGCCATCTAAGAATGTTCAATAAACAAACCTTAAGTAAAAGAGGAATGGTTGGTACAGCTGACGTCAAGTTATTGCTTCGTGTGGTACTTGATTATGTAAAGTAACATGTTAATGCTAATAGATTAGTCTTAATCGTCATGGAGCTGCCACGACCTCTACATTTTGTAGACGTGTTTACTTATCTTTATGTAGGAGAGACCTTTAATTACAAAACCTACAATACCTTGCTGCTATACTCACACACAGATAATCATCATCATTAAGTAGCGAGCATGCTGGCGTAGGTGATCATGACTCTCCATAACGTTCGATCTTGACAGTTACTTAACATAGAAAATACTTTGTGAATAATAAGCACGTACGCAATGTTCTTCTATTGTTTCCCACAATGCAACTGGTCCGAATCATGTATGGATCTAGTCATTATCTTGGGTCCATGAACTGAGGGGAGAGAAGAGAATCTTCTGCAGGAGCTACATATACCCGCCGTGTAAGAGGGCATATGACATGTGTCATGAGGCGGGCACATCAGTGTCGAGGAAACACGTAAAGAAACAGTTATACGATGTCACCACACGTAAAGTAGAGATGGAGTTAAAAGAGGATTCAGTTTTGATGTCAGTGGAGAGTTGCGGGCCTTCTCAGAATGAGAAGCCTCGTCAATAAAGTACCGCCCTGACACAGTTCACAGACTTCAGTGAGTGTCTGAGGATAGAGTGTTAGATAACATGTGAATATTGTTAGTTCTCTATCTGCAAACGTTGTCATATGTACTTGAAGTTTCTCCCAATCTCTCACTTCCTTCTTCTATTTCCTCTATCCACCTTCCTCATCTACTTCATATATAACCCCCTCCCCATATACACTCCTCTTTTACATTAAATCTCCCACACCTCCAAACGCCCTTTTCTAGTTCATCAACTCCCACTTCCTAACTCCCTCTTCTACTACATCATCTCTCTACTTCCTACATTAGGGTTCTACTTCATCAAATCCCCAGTTCCTTCCTTAGTCTTCTACTTCATCAGCTCCCCAGTTCCTAACTCCCTCTTCTACTTCATCTACCACTACCACTCCCCAATCACCTCCCGCTTCTACCTCATCTAATTCCAACGATACATACTCCTCGTTTACATCAACTTTTCCCCACTTTCTAACTTTCTCTTCTACTCCATCTATACACCACCCTAATCCTCGTATTCTACTTTATCTGTTCTTTCCCTTATCTCTACCTCCTACTTGAATATTTCCCAACGCCTACCTCCCATTACTGTTTTATTTATCCCTCCCTTCTACTTCCCTCTTCAACTTCGTTTACTCCCCACCCCTACCTTGGTCTTTAACTTCATCTACCACCCACCCTCTAACTTCCCACTTCAACGTCAACTATTCGCCATACACTGCCTCAATCATACATTTCATTTACCCCCCACCCTCTAACTTCCCACTTCAACGTCAACTATTCGCCATACACTGCCTCAATCATACATTTCATCTACCCCCCACCCTCTAACTTCCCACTTCAACGTCAACTATTCGCCATACACTGCCCCATTCATACATTTCATCTACCCCCCACCCTCTAACTTCCCACTTCAACGTCAACTATTCGCCATACACTGCCCCATTCATACATTTCATCTACCTCCCACCCTCTAACTTCCCACTTCAACGTCAACTATTCGCCATACACTGCCCCATTCATACATTTCATCTACCTCCCACCCTCTAACTTCCCACTTCAACGTCAACTATTCGCCATACACTGCCTCAATCATACATTTCATCTACCTCCCACCCTCTAACTTCCCACTTCAACGTCAACTATTCGCCATACACTGCCTCAATCATGCATTTCATCTACCTCCCACCCTCTAACTTCCCACTTCAACGTCAACTATTCGCCATACACTGCCCCATTCATACATTTCATCTACCTCCCACCCGCGACATTCTTTCATCTACTTCATCTGTTCCTCAACGACTTTCTCCCTATGTGGCTTCATCTATTCTCCACTCCATACCTGACACTTTTGCTTGGTCTACTCCCACCCTCTTCCTTCCCTCTTCTTCTTCATCTATTCCCTGCCTCCTGCCGACCATCTTTTTTCATCCATTCCCCACCCTCTACCATCCATCTTCTGCAACAATTCCCCACCCTCTACCGTTCCCTTTTGTACATCCATTCCACATCCTCTACCTTTCATCTTTTTCTTCATTCATTCCCCACCTTCTACATTTCCTCTTCTTCATTCTTTCCCAATCATCTACCTTTCCTTCTTTTACATCCAATTCCCATCCTTTTCTTTCACCCTTTTAATGAATTAATTCCCCATCCTCTAAATTCCCTCTTCTTCTATATCTATTCCCTAACAACCACCTTCCGTCTCCCACATCCATTCTCCATCCACTACATTCCCCTACTTCTTTTTCCTTTCCTCACCCTTTACCCTCCCTCTTCTTCATCCACTCCCCATCCTCTAATTTCCCTCTTCTCCTATATCCATTCCCCGTACTCTATCTTTCCTCTTCTACTTCATCCCTTCTACAACTTCTACATTCCATCTTCTACCTCCAATCCTCACCTTATTCGACCCCTCTTCTTCATCCATTTCCTATCATCTAACTTCCCTTGTCTTCTAAATATATTCCGCAGCATCTACATTCCTTCTGTTACATCCATTCTACATCCACTACCTTCCCTCTTCTTCTACATCAATTCACCATCCTCTACCTTCCCTCTTTTTCTGCATCCCTTCGCCATTCTCTACCTTTCCTCTCCTAATACATCCATTCCTCACCATCTAACTTCCATCTTTTACATCCATTAACCAACGACGACCTTCCCTCTTCTACATCCATTCCCTAACCTATACATTCCCTCTTATTTAGCATCCATTCCCCATCCTTTACCTTCCCTTTTCTTCTACATACATTCCCCATCATCTACCTTCCCTCTTCTCCTACATCTATCCCCCACTCTCTACCCTCCCACACTTCTTCTACATCCTTTCACCATCATCTACCATCCCTTTCCTTCTATATCCATTCCCCACCCTCAACCTTACCTCTTATATGTCCATTCACCATCCTCTACATTCCCTCGTCTTCTACATCCATTCCCCACCCTGTACATTACCTCTTCCTCTACATCATTTCCAGAACCTCTATCTTACCTCTTCTACAACCATTCCCCACCTTTCACTTTCGCTCTTCTACATCCATAACCCAACCTCTACTTTCCTTCTTATTATAAATCCAATCCTCTTCCTCTACCTTTCGTCTTTTACATCCATTCCCCAACCTCTAACTTCACTATTCTACAACTATTCCCCGACATCCAATTTCCTCTTCTAAATCCATACCCCTAACTCTACCTTCTTCTCTTTTACATCCAATTCTCACCTGCTACCTTTACTCTTCTACATCCATTCCCCATCCTCTACCTTCCCTCTTTTATCTACCTCACTTCCCCATTCTCTACCTACCCTCTTCTACATTCATTCCCCTTCCTCTACCTTCCTCCATTCCGCATCGTCTTATATCCCTTGTCATCTACCATCCATCTTCTTCTATATCCATACCCCATCCTCTATCTTCCCTCTGCTTCAACATACATTCACCACCCTCTACCTTCCATCTTCTTTTACACCCATTCCTGAACCTCTATTTTCCCTCTTCCACATCCATACCCCAACCTCTCTCTTCACTCTTTTTCTACATCAATTCTTCTTCCTCTACCTTTCCTCTTCTACATCCATTCCCCACCTTATACACTTCTTCTAATCCCATTCCTCAACCTATATATTCCCTCTTCTACAATTATTCCCCACCTTCCACTTTCCCTCTTCTAAATCCATCTTCTGCTTCATCTATTCCCCACCCCTACCTCCCATTTTTACTTCATCTATTCACCACCCCTACCTCCCATTTTTACTTCATCTATTCACCACCCCTACCTCTCATTTTTACTTCATCTATTCCCCACCCCTACCTCCCATTTTTACTTCATCTATTCCCCACCCCTACCTCCCATTTTTACTTCATCTATTCCCCACACCTACCTCTCATTTTTACTTCATCTATTCCCCACCCTTACCTCCCATTTTTACTTCATCTATTCCAAAACCTCCCATTTTTACTTCATCTATTCCCCACCCCTACCTCCCATTTTTAATTCATCTATACCCCAATCCTACCTCCCATTTCTACTTTATCTATTGCCCACCCTCTATCTTCCTTCTACTTCATCTATTCCTCACCTCATACATTTATCAAAGAAAAGATAGGATGAGAGAACCATGTTTGTTGATAGATCAATCATCTGCCCCAAATGACTTCTATGAAGTTTACATTTAAAATGTCACCAACCCTAAAATGCTATCACGATAAAATGGTCACTGCGAGTCAATGCCTTTATAACAAGCGTGAATCAAACACCATTTTTGTGTTTGTTTCACAAATTCGAGTCCATATTCTGTCATTCAAAATGAAACATAAGATATTATCTCTGAATTTTTAAAACCATCAACTTCTTCTGTCTAGGTATTGCGTTGTTTGAGGTCATCGGAGTATCGCAGTGTCCAGCGACTGACGACTCCAGTTCTGTGTAGGCTGATAAGTCTTTTTATACGTCCACTAATTTTATCTTTTCTGGTTGTGCCTATCTCAACTCTCCTTCATTCGAAAGAGTGACGTGGACTCACGTTTGTAGTCCTGTGCTATGTGTATGAATGTTTTATTGTATTTATCCGCTCGACTTATATTCTAACAGTTTGGAGAGTAGCCGTTCCGTGCCAGACCCAACGTGTGTGTTACTTGGAGATGTCATTTTTATAACATTGTGTTTTGTGATGATGATTATACTACCGTGACAGGATGTAATGTTCCCCTCGTGTGTTTGATTTTTCCTGGTAAACTCATCTAACGATGTCTACGTTCTAGTAGCAGCATCTAATCTCCAACAATAATTCCTGTCAGAGAACTTTCTCTTATCATAAATCAAGGGCTGATGAGTGTTCAGAGACTGTCTGCTGATCACATGAGACCTGGTAAATTAATAGGAAACTCTTTTATAGAGCTTCGCAGCATTAGGTAATCTGATCATCAGAAGCAGGCACTTCGATCAAGCTTTTTTGGTGAGACTGAGGTAATGCATACATCACATCGCATTTTTGGATTAAGTGAACTATTCTCATCATCATTATAATAATATATACCGCTTGATGTAGACATTCATATCCCTCCACAATCTTCTATCTACCGTGCATCGTATCAGTTCTGTTGTTGAATGTTTTCCATACAATAACACTAAGCTATATTTTCTCGGTCTGTCGTCCGCAATCTCTTTCTCCCTGTAATTTGTCAGTTGTAACCAAGTATTCTAACTTTCCTCTTCTAATGATGTGTCCGATAAACGTTGATTGTTTATTTCTGATGTTTCTTATGAGGTCCCTTGTTGTGTCGGCCTCTATGAGAATTTCCTCTTTGGCCTTTCTAGCTGTCCAGGAAACTTTCAAAATTATTCGGAGAAAACCCATATCTGCACCCTCTAATCGAAAACTATTCTACTGATCACATTCGATTGGGTTAATGTGTACACTCAATCGCCTTTTTAGATCCAGCGAACTATTCTACTGATCACATTCGATTGGGTTAATGTGTACACTCAATCGTCTTTTTAGATCCAGCGAACTATTCTACTGATCACATTCGATTGGGTTAATGTGTACACTCAATCGCCTTTATAGTTTCAGTGAACTATTCTACTGATCTCATTAGACTGGGTTAATGCCCAAAACTAATTGCATTTTATATCCAACAATACTATAAAGGATACCTCAGATTGGTATCCATTTTGGAAGGAAGACAACCTGGCGTATTAATGACCGCATTATAAAAATATACCAGAGTTGAAATCAAATATCTATCTATCTATCTATCTATCTATCTATCTATCTATCTATCTATCTATCTATCTATCTATCTATCTATCTATCTATCTATCTATCTATCTATCTATCTATCTATCTATCTATCTATCTATCTATCTATCTATCTATCTATCTATCTATCTATCTATCTATCTATCTATCTATCTATCTATCTATCTATCTATCTATCTATCTATCTATCTATCTATCTATCTATCTATCTATCTATCTATCTATCTATCTATCTATCTATCTATCTATCTATCTATCTATCTATCTATCTATCTATCTATCTATCTATCTATCTATCTATCTATCTATCTATCTATCTATCTATCTATCTATCTATCTACTGTCCTTTCGAGCCGAAGACGGCATATAGGGCAGAACCACAATCTCAAAAACAGAAACCTTGCGTGCCAAAATGGCACATATTGCAGAGATCACTGCTCTAAAATCTATGGCGCTGTTTCCATAACAATACTTTTTACAATGACAGCTTGTCAAGCCATCGTTCAACCTCCTTAGTCGCCTCTTACGACATGCCTGGAAGGTCACAGTATCACTATTCTTTACTTACCTCATAATGAGGCCCCGGTAACACACGGGATAGTCAAAGATAAGATACTTCCATACTATACCACACTTCAGATTTAACACGGTATCTCCCGTTTACTCTATTACTTTATTTTTTTTTAAATTCTGGAATTAAAGTAAAACTTTCTAATGCTTGAATTTGTTTTATTTGTATTATTACTTTCATTACATAATAAATACTGACTTGTGTGGTTGAGACTTTATATAGTCGCAGTCTAGGGGAGACAACCCTGAATATACTACAGATGTGGGACGGACAACTAACATTGTCAACCTTGACCGGTTACCTTGTCTTGTCACAACATTGGCAAGTTAACAACGGCAATTTATACAGTTTCTGTGGTTCACCCTTGTCCGGTAGAAAACAACCATTGCTACAGTGGATATTCACCAGTCAGCAAGGAACTGAATACAAGGTCAGTTCGAGAGGGAGATCGAGATGGGAAAGGGGTGTAGTCTGTTTTCTGTGAAATCGTGTTAATTCACTATTTTCTTCACATAGCCTCTTCTCATTTGAGTGTTGCTTATCTTCGCCTGAAAGCTGCCAAGGAATAGAAAGGCTGCTCAACAGAAATCCTTGTTGGAGTGCGAGGACCACATGTTTCCTCAGCTGAACACGACTACAATCATGTCTCAGGAGGGGATATAATCTAGGAAAGTATTTAGAGATGACCATGGACGTATTTGCTGATATCAAACACAAAGTTATCTTTCTTGACGGCTGGGAAATGACAATAGCCAAAGAGAACACACATTACCACCCATCAGACAGAGTACCATTTGAGATGATGAAAACGCTTTTGGCGTTCAAATGATCCTGATAATACACCAATAGCGACAGCTTCATATTTTGTAATGGGGAAAAAAGTGCAACTTATTTCAACGCTCTCAAATTGGGGTTGCATACTTTCATAAAACATCTTTGAGTTAATCAATGAGATGAATAGTTGCATCGTATCGGTGTATTTCGCTGTCCTATGTGGACCCCTAATAGGACCACAAAGGGTTTTCTGTGGAATCGCCGGGCATTGAACTGTCATCATCATCATGTGCCATACCGGTTGGCGTAGGCGATTATGTCCTTCCACGATCTTCTATCTACAGTGCATCGTATCAGTTCTGTTGTTGACTGTTTTCCATGCCATGACACCAAGCCATCTAGTAATTTCTCTTTGTCGTCCGCGATCTCTCTTTCCTTTTATTTTGCCAGTTGTAACCAAGTATTCTAACTACCGTTTAGCCCCCTTATCAGGGTTATGTGAAGCCATTGGAGCAGGCAGAAGATCTCTCGTGTATAGAGACAATGGCTGCGATCTCCAACTAGTACAGTCACTGCCAAGAAGGAAAGGAATGGCAAACTACCTTCTTAAATTGCCTAAACTGATCATGACAAATTATAACTTAACATCTGCAGCTAACGACGTTAATGTGGACTCCACAGCCACCTCATCCGGTAGGGAGCGTTATGTGCTACAGGTGACACCCGATCGTCATCAAGCTACTGTATGCAAGATCAAAAATAAAGAGACACTAGCAATATGAATTTGGAACATTAGATCAGCACTCCAGGTTGGTAAAATAGAAATAGAAAACATCAGTCTAGAAATTGAACTATGGCAGTTTTAAAAAGCGAGAATAAAAAAAAATCACGATATCGTTGGAGGTTTGTTTTAAGATAATCTCGGGGTATTTATATCCAAACTCTAGAACTGGCGAAGAAAAGTAAATCTAGAAAACATTGCCGTGTCTGAGAAACTGTGCAACGAGTTCCAGGAATCTAAAGGTGAAATAAATAACAATTTGAAAGATGACATTACTGGGCATCTTGATTCACTTGAAAACCAACTCCAGCGTTACCTCCATGAGCTGACAGAAGAAGCTGCGCTGGTAGGAAATCACTTCTCTGCTTCTCTTGATGTCGCCAGCATCCCCGTTGAAGTACAAAATGAATTCTTGGATCTGTGAAAAGGTAACGTCAAGGTGAAGTACGAGACATGAACCGGCGTCTTAGCACGCGAGTTTACATCCATATGTGCTCGGTCGCCTATCCAGAAATGTTCGGAGACTTCTGTACCCATTTCTGCCAACGGCTGTGTCGACCGTGGGGGTATTTTATTTTTTCAACCACGAGTACAATTCACATTGCTCCCAGCGGGAATCGAACACGGGTTGTCCGAACGTCGGTAGTCCAGTCGGGTGGTTTTCCTAACTAGGCTACCGAGGCCCTCATAGGTGGTCTGAAAATATTCCGCGGAACAAACTTATTTGATGGACAACTCCTGACACCATCATGATGTGCTGTGTATCACTCACATCCAAATATCACCACGCTTACGTATCGAGTTTTACTCCTCTTTGTTTCTACATATCTCTATAATGGAGGATTTCAACGCTTCTTCAATTTAAAATAAAAACAAAGGAAAAAATGTTGATAATATAAGCGTCTGGCTTTAATGACAACTCAAATGCTAATTTCTAAGATTGTTAATGAGTTACAATGTCAATACGTGTATTACATACGTCGTAAGTTAGCATTATTTTAAATTATATTTTACTGATATATCTATTTTCCATGTGTCTATGTTGATTTACACTATTAAAAAACCTATTTTTAATGTATCGTAGTCTTGGGTCACTTTGCCTCTATGAAATGGTGTCGGATCTCGAAAAAAAGTATGGGGACCGCTGGAATTAGGTGTCAGAAAATGTGAAATATCTGCACGGAAACTAGTTATCAGAAATTTAATATACAGCAGGCAAACAGAGCAGAACTTAATATTAATTTCCTGTTATATCATTGTCATTGTAGCGAACATGTAACTAATGTTGATTGCTGGAAGAAGAAGAAGACGATGGCGAAGAAGAAACTGAATGAGAGAAAAATAATTAATGACGTTAAAATACAACTGATAACTAGGCTCAGAAAGTATGCACATCCATCAATAAAACATAATAAAGCATCTCATCACACTACCATCGATTGAAACCAGTTTGTGACTAAAGGCAGCACTCCCATGACCTGTTAGTTATGATAGTTTATACTTATATAGATGTTGCTGTGTGTTTTCCTCTAGTGTCAGATTGGCTTTCTCTTTCAAGTTTGGTCTAACTTTCACTGCTGTGTACATTAGACCAATTTTGTTCCTTTGTGAAACAAGGGACTTTGTACTGCGGTGGTCATTTGATCACATTTCTACAATTGGGTGAGCATTTGATAAGACATTTAATGGAGTAGACATTTGATTCAATTTGTAAGTCTGGAGGACGTGAACTTCCGGTCAATATGGTGGATACGCGGCAGGAACCATTAAAGGTTATGCCTAAAGGTGTTCCTTGTTACAGTTTTCTCATATTTCAAATCAGGCTTGTTGCAGGAGCTACTGAGTTAAGTGCTCTGTGCACACCGTGAGCTGTGCGGTTCATCCGTTTTAATCGTGTTTCAATATTCAGATTGTTTACGATGAATGATGATATCGTATGGCAGGGAACAGGCGGTTTTGTTCACTTTCTGTGCGGTTTCGCCATATGTCTTTTGGCGTGTGCTGAGACTGTTATGATAGGACTACAGCTACCTTTCTTTCTTTGGGAGATGAGATAGTAATTCTGATAATTCCACTGGCACGGGCGGTTGAGCAATTATGGATTTTAATTCGTCTGCAGTGATGCCGGGTCCTTCCATAACCATAACCATCCTCTATCGTCCCTCTTCTACTGCATCTATTCCTCACCTCATACATTTATCAAAGAAAAGATCGGATGAGAGAACCATGTTTCTTGATAGATCAATCCTCTGCCCCCAAATGACTTCTATGAAGTTTACATTTAAATTGTCACCAACCCTAAAATGCTATCAAGATAAAATGGTCACTGTGAGTCAATGCCTTTATAACAAGCGTGAATCAAACACTATTTATGTGTTTGTTTCACAAAATGCAAGTCCATATTCTATCATTTAAAATGATATATAAGATATTTATCTCCGTATTATTAAAACCATCAAAGCGTTCTGGCTATGTATTGAGTTATTGAGTTGTTTGTTGTCCAAGTCCAAGTCTTGCAGTGTCCAGCGACTGACGACTCCAGTTCTGTGTTGGCTGATTTCTTTTTATACGCCCATTAAGTTTCTCGTTTCTGGCTGTGTCCATCTTAACTCCCATCTCTGTGATCCAAAAGTGTGACGTGTACTCATGTTTATCGAAGTCCTGTGCTATGTATATGAATGTTTTCTTGCATTTATCCGCTCGACTTACATTCTAACGGCTTGGAGAATAGCGGTTCTGTTCCAGACCCGAAGTGTGTGTTACTTGGAGATGTAATTTTTATTACATTGTGTTTTGTGATGATGATTATACTACCGTGACAGGATGTAATGTTCCCCTCGTGTGTTTGATTTTTCCTGGTAATCTCATCTAACGATGTCTACGTTCTGGTAGCAGCATCTAATCTCCAACAATAATTCATGTCAGAGAACTTTCTCTTATCATAAATCAAGGGGAGATGAGTGTTCAGAGACTGTCTGCTGATCACATGAGACCGGGTAAAGTAATAGGAAACTCTTTTATAGAGCTTCACAGCATTAGGGAATCTGATCATCAGAAGCGGGCACTTCGATCAAGCTTTTTTAGTGAGACTGAGGTAATGCGTACATCAAATAACATTTTTGGATTTAGTGAACTATTCTCATCATTATTATAATAATATATACCGCTTGATGTAGACATTCATGTCCCTCTACAATCTTCTATCTACCGTGCATCGTATCTGTTCTGTTGTTGAATGTTTTTCATGCCATAACACCAAGCTATCCAGAATTATCTCTTTTTGTCGTCCACAATATCTTCTTCCCTGTATTTTGTCAGTCGTAACCAAGTATTCTAACTTTCCTCTTCTCATGATGTGCCCGATAAATGTTGATTGTTTATTGCTTATGTTTCTTATGAGGTCCCTTGTTATGTTGGCCTCTATGAGTATTTCCTCTTGGTCAAGGAAACTAAAAATTCTTCTGGGAAAAGCCATCTCTGTGCCCTCTAATCTAAAACTATTCTACTGATCACATTAGACTGAGTTAATGTATACACCCAATCGCCTTTATAGATTCAGTGAACTATTCTACTGATCACATTAAAATGGGTTAATGTGTACACCCAATCGCCTTTATAGATTCAGTGAACTATTCTACTGATCACATTAAAATGGGTAAATGTGTACAGCCAATCGGCTTCATAGATTCAGTGAACTATTCTACTGATCTATTTATACTTGGTTAATGTGTACACCCAATCGCCTTCATAGATTCAGTAAACTATTCTACTAATCTCATTAGACTGGGTTAATGTGTACACCCAATCGACTTTTTAGATTCAGTGAACTATTCTACTGATCATATTAGACTGGGTTAATGTGTACACCCAATCGACTTTTTAGATTCAGTGAACTATTCTACTGATCATATTAGACTGGGTTAATGTGTACACCCAATCGACTTTTTAGCTTCAGTGAACTATTCTACTGATCATATTAGACTGGGTTAATGTGTACACCCAATCTCCTTTATAGATTCAGTGAACTATTCTACTGATCATATTAGACTGGGTTAATGCCTAAAACTAATTACATTTTATGTCCAACAATAATATAAAGGATACCTCAGATTGTTATCCATTTTGGAAGAAAGACAACCTGGCGTAGTAATGACCGCATTATAAAAATATACCAGAGGTGAAATCAAAGATATGGTACGGCCATATTATACCAGAGGTGAAATCAAATATATGGTACGGCCATATTATACCAGAGGTGAAATCAAATATATGGTACGGCCATAATATACCAGAGGTGAAATCAAAGATATGGTACGGCCATAATATACCAGAGGTGAAATCAAAGATATGATACTTCCATAATATACCAGAGGTGAAATCAAATATATGGTACGGCCATAATATACCAGAGATGAAATCAAAGATATGGTACTTCCATAATATACCAGAGATGAAATCAAAGATATGGTACTTCCATAATATACCAGAGGTGAAATCAAAGATATGGTACGGCCATAATATACCAGAGGTGAAATCAAAGATATGGTACGGCCATAATATACCAGAGGTGAAATCAAAGATATGGTACGGCCATAATATACCAGAGGTGAAATCAAAGATATGGTACTTCCATAATATACCAGAGGTGAAATCAAAGATATGGTACTTCCATAATATACCAGAGGTGAAATCAAAGATATGATACTTCCATAATATACCAGAGGTGAAATCAAAGATATGGTACGGCCATAATATACCAGAGGTGAAATCAAAGATATGATACTTCCATAATATATATCTATCTATCTATTGACCTTTCGAGCCCTAACCGGCCCCTAGGGCGTAGACCAAGATACTCCTTCTCTTATCTGAATATATATTCTAGCAGTTTTCAACTCTTTTAAAGATATTTTATCAAATCGCGCCATTTGTCTCTGTTCTTTGCAAGCAGCTCTTTCTCATTGAGGGAGCCGATTCCTGCTGCTCCTGCGTCTCTCATCAATGTTGTTCTAAGTGTCTCTCTGGGTCTTACATTTTTCCTCTTACCTGTTGTTTCCCACATGGTGGCTTCCTTTGCTATTCGGTTATTATCTCTTCTCATCACATGTCCAACGTATGACCATCATCTTTTCTTTATTACTGAAGATATTAGTGGTTGTTTGTCGATTTCTCTAATTTCCTCGTTTGTTTTAAATTCGTTCCACGCTATACCAAATATTTTCCTTAGACATTTATTTTCGAATACGTTCAACTTTGTTTCTATATCTCTTGTTATTTTCCAGCTTTCACACGCATACTTAAGGGTTGATAGTACATTTGATTTGAATAGCCTAAGTTTTGTGTTTGTGCTGATGAGTTTTCATTTCCACAACTTGTCAAGGCTTCTGAAAGACATTGCTGCATTAGCCATTCTGATTCTAATTGCTTTACTCGTATCCCCTTCTCGATCAATGTGACTTCCAAGATAGATAAAGTGATCGATCTTTTCTACTGGTTTGTTTTCCTCGTATATTTTGTCGTCTGTTGGAATTAAGCGTTTCATGACTTTAGTCTTTTCATGATCGATCTCAAGCCCAATTTTGCTGGCTATTGATGATAGTTGATTTTTGTTTTCCTGCATCGTTTTTATCTGACTGCTGATGAGAACTATGTCATCAGCAAAGTCGAGGTCCTCCAAATGGTCTCCTTGTATCCATTGGATGCATTTATTACCAGTGCAGCATTTCTTCATTATGAAGTCCACAACAACTCCAAATAACAAGGGCGATAAAATACATCCTTATTTAACCCCATAATATACCAGAGATGAAATCAAAGATATGGAATATCCATAATATACCAGAGAAGAAATCAATTATATGGTATTTCCATCAAATACCAGAGAAGAGATTAAATTATATGATATTTCCATAATATACAAGAGGTTAAATAAAAGATATGGTATTTCCATAGGATACCAGAGGTTACATCAAAGATATGGTAATTACATAATATACCAGAGGTGAAATCAAAGATATGATAATTACATAATATACCAGAGGTGAAATCAAAGATATGGTAATTACATAATATACCAGAGGTGAGACCAAAGATTTGGTACGACCATAATATACAAGAGGTGAAATCAAAGATATAGTAATTACATACTATACCAGAGGTGAAATCAAAGATATAGTAATTACATAATATACCAGAGGTGAAATCAAAGATATAGTAATTACATAATATACCAGAGGTGAAATCAAAGATATAGTAATTACATAATATACCAGAGGTGAAATCAAAGATATAGTAATTACATAATATACCAGAGGTGAAACCAAAGATTTGGTACTACCATAATATACCAGTGGTGAAATCAAAGATATGGTACGACCATAAAATACCAGAGGTGAAATCAAAGATATGGTACGACCATAATATACCAGTGGTGAAATCAAAGATATGGTACGACCATAATATACCAGTGGTGCAATCAAAGATATGGTACGACCATAAAATACCAGAGATGAAATCAAATATATGGTACGACCATAATATACCAGAGGTGAAACTAAAGATTTGGTAGGACAATAATAAACCACACTCTAGAATTAACACATTTACTCTATTCCTTTATTTTTTTTCTGGAATTAAAGTAAAACGTTCCAATGCTTGATTTTGTTTTATTTACGTTTAACTTTTTTTTTCTAGCAAAGTAAATGTGCAAAAAACGAACGGTGTACAGTAAGTATAACATGACAACGATGATCATAAAACGTAAATTGTCTAAACAGAAATACACTTTTCTTATTTAATGACGATCACTTAGTTTTGAACAATAGTCGTTGACAACCCAAGACGCAACATTTCGTTTTGCTGTAGATGACAATTATGATGATGATAGGCCAGTGTGATTGATAACGCATCAAGTTTAATAAAGAAAGTATATCGTGTTGAGAAGGAAGGGACACGTTTTATTTTCAGGAAATTGGCAGGAAAAAAAACAAATATACCAGGAAGATCATGGCAGCACTGAATTAAAAAATAAATGTAGGATCATTAGGGCATGCTCTATGTCATCAAATTTACTTGCTAACTTCTAAACCAGAGGTTCCCAACTTGAGGGTTTGACTTCTGCTTTTATGAGGAGAGCAAACGTTATTAATTTGTTATTATTATTAGAAGTAACTCCACAACAAACGTTTTCTCAAATTATTTATTTCTTTATTTTCTTGTAAAGCTGCAATATCTGTGTAGAGATGAAAACAACAATGATCTTACAATCCTGACATTATTTGTGGTTTTCACACATTACATAACTAACATATAGGGAAGGATGTTCATAGACGTTCTAGATCTGACAAAATTTGCTGTTCTTTCTCTCTTCTTTACTTCTCCTACTTTCTCTTCAAAAAGTATGTGTCTTTGCTGTGTATTTAATTTACATAAGCAGGTCTGATATGGTGGGGAAACAAGTAAATATTCATGAGACTGTCTTAAATGTGGATAAAGGAGGTCAGGACTCGTGGCAGTTTGGGAACACGTAGACTAAACTGAATATCCTGATCTTGTCTGTTAGCTCATCTTGTCTGTTAGCTCATCTTGTTTACTCTTCATCAAAAGATAATTGTTGTTCCCTTCCTAGCAGATAATGCTGTTACTGCTCGACCTGAAGAAACGAAACAATAACAAGTTATACAACATCGATCAACACGTTTATTTTAAAGGATTTAACATAAATAACATGGGCTCTATCAATTCTTTCTCTTTCTTTTCGTACAATCTTCTAGAAAAATGTTCATGTATTTGGTGGTTTCTGGAAATCTTACTCTTCTTGATAGAACAAATGTATCATGTGTAGTTAATAGATGTGTCGCATGTAGGGATGGGATGAGTTGAATATTTGAAAATAATCTATATCATGTGTAGTGAATACATGGTCGCATGTAGGGATGGGATGAGTTGAATATTTGAAAATAATCTATATCATGTGTAGTGAATACATTGTCGAATGAATCCGTGGTATGTTTAAATTATTATTTGAAGGTGATCTATATAATGTGCTGGGAAGCTAATAAACGCTTCGTGTATGATCTCATTATGTTTGTGTAGGAGACCTACATCGCTTGTATCATGTATAGCGATATGGACGGTCTTTTACAACGTGTGTGTAAAGCGAACGCTAATGTGGATATAATGTAACATGTTTGGTGAGGTAATTTACAGCTTGTAGTGATCTAATGTAGCATTGTGGTTAGGCAACTCACAGAAAGAGGAATACTAAAAGGAACAATAACAATCACGCAGAACGCAACATAGGAAATAAATGCAGAAAAGGAATGTAGTACAGAAGATGAGACGTAGAAAAGAGAAACAAGATATACAAGAAAATGTGTATTAAATAAGAACATAGAATGAAGCATGGGAGATAAGCAGAAGCTGACATTTAAGAAAACAAATGTTATTAATGAACAATTAGCTCAAATCCTGTTATTACTAGGACTACTAAATACTTACTACTACTACCACCACCACTACTGCTATTACTAAAACTACTACTAATACTACTACTACTACTGCTTCTGCTACTACCACTACTACTACTATAACCCCTACTACTACTACTACTATTACTACTAATACTAATGCTAATTTTACTGCTACAAGTAATATTAATAGTAATACTACTACTAGTACTATCACCACCACTACTACTAGTACTACCACTACCACTACTAATATTTCTCTTCCTAATACATCTACTACTACAACTACTACTATTACAACAACAAAGACACTACTACTACTACTACCACCACCACCACCACCACCACTACTACTACTACTACTACTACAACCACCACCACAACTACTACTACTACTTCTAGTACTAGTACTACTATTAATAGTACCATTTCTACTAATACTACTACTATACAAGTACTACTACTACTACAACTACTACTACTACTACTACTACAACTACAACTACAACTACTACTACTACTACTACTACAACTACTACAACTACAACAACAACAACAACAACAACAACAACTACTACTACTACTACTTCTACTACTACTTCTACTACTACTACTACTACAATTACAACAACAACAACTACTATTACTTAGTACTACAACAACTACTACTACAACAACAACTACTACTACTACCACTACTACTACAACATTTACTTCTACTACCACTATTGCTACAACTACCGCCTCTGCCTCCACCACCACTATTGCAGATATTACTACAGTTATAACTACACCAGCAACTGCTGTATAATTTCTACTGCTATCGTTACGGTAACTGCCACTTCTATTAATGTCACTGTTGCTACTGCCACTAACTCTACCAGTAGCCCCCGTCAGCCATAGTTGGATATGTTGTTTGTTTTTTCAACGCCCCTAGAAATGTTATTTTTATTCATTTATTTTTTTTTCCGCTGTGTATTCTCTTTTTCTATGAATCTGTCTGCTTCTTGTTTTAGTTGTAGCTTTAGAGTGTGAGAGTTAGAGTGTGAGAGTTAGAGTGTGAGAGTTAGAGTTTCCAAAGATTGTAGTTTACAACTATATTGTTCAAGGTTGCAGGGTTTATGTTTAGAGTCTTCATGATAAGTTTACACACGTCTACAAATCATCAAATTATGTGGCGCACCCAATAATTTTACCATCTGCCAGTTGTGCCTAGTTTATACCTTTTGGTGTGTAGCCATGTGTCATACGGTGTACGTGGCCAAGCCAGGGCAACCTACTTTGTTTGATCAGTGTGTAGATGTTCGGGAGGCCTGTGCGAGTGATGACCTCCACGTTTGTCACTTTATCCTTCCAGGTGATACAAAGAATGCGGCGTAGACTTCGCGATTGGAATCCATTTAGCCTTCTCTCTTGCTTTGCTAATGTTACGCATCAGCTTTTCATGTGCTGTTGGCTGATTTTACTGTAGTAACTGGGATAAGCGAGTGCAGCCATCGTTATGTGAGCTACGTCATTACGTTAGTTGTATATCCCTAGGACGGTCGTACTCTAATCAATGAAAGATGGAATGGGGCTTCGTACATGACTTGTCAACATTGGTGAGACTCTCGGATGTTCGTGATAGTTAGGAGGGACTTATAGTCTGTTGTTTGATGTGTGATGATGATGGTCTAATGACCAACTAATAAATACATCAAGCTTGGGCAAATGGTGCTCGTAAACATGGGAGAGCCGACAATCTAAGGACAGAATACCCCTAAAGAAAAGACAATCTGCTGCCTTGCAGGAAGATTATGGACAATCAAAGGCTAAGGAAAGCAAACCTGAATAAAATTCTGGCTGAAATCGGATGCACTGGGCCACTGGCGCAGAACACAGCGCAACATTTTAACAGGTATTCATTTGGAATGGATCTAATGGACTCTAATTATGATGCTCTGTCTGGAGTCTCCCCCAGGCAGGTGGAATGCTTGGCCACGGGCCACGAAGGGGTCCACCCCAAGTTATTGATGATAACCCTAACCCATTTTGGAGAGCCAGGAAATGGGACCAGAGAGAAACTTCCACTGACCGGAAAGGCTTCAAGAAACAACTAAACAAAATACATTGGAATGCGGAGGGCACATACCACAACAAGCAAGCCCTAACAATCAGACTAGCAGAGGATGAGATAGATGTTGCATGCATCCAGGTAACTCACCTTAATCCTCAGCACGGATTTATGATTAGGGGCTACCAAACATTTAGACAGGACAGGGAAGGTTACAAGGGTGGAATTCTTATACTTATAAAAATTTCCATCCCAGCAAAACTGATGCGGGAGTCACAAACGGAGAGGCAGAGATCATTGGTACAGACCTATACATTAACTCGGCTAGTATAAGGATATTTAACATTATGTCCAAATGACAAATTACTGAAGCTGGAGTCAATGGAAATAACACCATCAAAGTGTTTGGCAGTAGGAGACTTTAACAGTCACTCTGAAAGATGGGGATATAAGGAGACCAATCTTCGAGGTGAAAAAGTGGAAGAATGGGAAATAGACAACAAAGTATTCCTCATAAACTCTAGAGAGGACCCCCCCCCCCCCCCCAACATTCTACTCAAGAAGATGGAAAACAACTTCCACTCCCGACCTAGCATTTGCAACTGGAGACATATCCATCAAAATAACCAGAAAAGTGCTGAACCAACTTGGAGATAGTGACCATAGACCAGTCAAACTTTCAGTGGTTCTTGCTCACAAACAGGAGTTGCAAATATCACTTCCCCGCTGGTACTTTAAGAGAGCAGATTGGGCAAAGTTTGCCAGGCTCACTGATGCATATACTGCGCCTATCAACACCCACGAAAAGAAGATCAATAATATAATAGAGAGGTTAACAAATGGAATCTTGAGAGCTGCAAAAGAATCCATTCCTAGAGGAGCAAGAAGAAACTACAAGCCATACTGGAGCAAGGAAATACAAAGACTAGAAGAGGAAGTGGACTCTGCCAGAGAACTAGCTGAAACATCACACAGCACGGAGAGCAAAATTGCCTACAAAGCAGCCTCTGCCAAATACAGACGTGAGGTCCTGGTATCAACAAGACAGAGCTGGATAGACAAAAAAGAGAGCCTTAATCTAGACAAAAATGGTCATAAACTATGGAAACTTGCGAAAGCTCTGAGCGACGAAAACAACTGCCGACCTTCAGTATCATTAATACAAATCAGAACATCCTCACATGCAAAAGGGCAACAAATCTAATGATAAAGACTTACAAAAACATTAGTAGAATAAACATTCCAATAGACAAACAGAAAGCAGCAAGACGGGAAAACCAAATTGCAAAACATATGCCTTTAGAACCAGAAGAACATCAGACGACCATATTTACCCCAACTGAATTAGATATTGCCCTCAAAGGATTGAAGCATTCCCCTGGTAAAGATGGAATCTCCAACGAAATGCTCCTAAATCTAGCACAGAAAGCCAAGAGCCAGCTTCTAATGATAATAAATGCTAGCTGGAAGAGAGGTCATATGCCGGCCATCTGGAAAGAAGCTATTATGGTGCCTATCTTCAAGCGTGAAAAAGACCCACTAGACCCAAGTAGCTATAGACCAATTAGCTTACTGAGCTGCCTGAGTAAACTCATGGAAAGGCTGGTTAACAGAAGACTTATGTGGCATTTGGAGACAAAACAACTAATCGTACCACAACAAAGTGGCTTCCGTCAGCACAGATCAACCGAAGACCTGGTCACCTACATCGCACAGGAAATAGAGGATGCTCTACAAGAAAAGAAACACACACTGGCAGTGAGGGTCGACATGGAGAAGGCTTTTGATATGGTTTGGCGTGAGGGTTTAAAGAACAAGCTTTTTAGACCTGGCATTCAGGGTCCTTTATTCAATTGGGTCTCTCAATACCTTCAGGATAGAACGGCAAGAGTACAAGTACAAGGTCAACTAAGTAGGAAGGTCTCAATCGAACAAGGTGTCCCACAATACGGAGTCTTGTCCCCAATACCTTTTTTTAATTTTCATAAATGGCATCGTAATGGACATTCCACCCAGAATACACTCACCAATATATGCAGATGATCTGGTGGTATGGGCACGTGAGAAAACTATGTCGGTGGCTGGATCCAGGATGCAAGATGCCCTAGGTGAACTTGAAAAATGGACGAACACCTGGTTCTTACCAATTAACAAAAAAAAATCTACATATACAATTTTCAGCCTATCAAGAAACACACTCTCTGCAAACTTGAAGATAAAAGACCATACACCCCCTATCGACCAAACCCAACATATCTTGGCGTCACCATGAATCGCAGATTGACTTGGAAAAATTAGATAGATAGAGCACGAAAAGAAGCCTGAAAACGAACAAATATTATGAAGAAATTCGCAGGAACGGACTGGGGAGCAGACAGCAATATCTTGAAACGACTATACGTAGGAAGAGTCAGACCAGTTCTAGAGTATGGAGTCACAGCCTGGGCTATGGCTTCCAAACCACACCTTAGCAAAATTAACAGAACACAGAACCAAGCTGCCCGTATCATCACTGGTACTATTAAATCTACACCTATCAAGACTCTGGAAAGAGTAACAGGTTTACATCCCTTAGACGACAGACGGGTCACTAAAGTATTGCAACAAGCAGAGAAATATAGAAGACTCCTTAGTAACCCCATGCACCAAAGAATTAATGGTTCCGGAATTGTACGACTAAAAAGGAGCAGCTTCGCTGCAATCGTCAATGAACTAACTATTGGAGACCCAGAACTTTCCCAAACAATACCGAAACCCTTGGGCCCATCTGATAGGTCTCCTCATCTATCTATATATTGCCCTTTCGAGCCGTAGCCGGCCCATAGGGCGTACACCAAGATACTCCTTCTCTTATCTAATTTTTTAATCCTAGCAGTTTTAAAATCTTTTATTAAAGATAAATTACCAGAACTTAATGAAAATATATCAGGAATCATGAAAAAAGGATCCCAATCAGACACAGAAAGAAAACACATAGCAGAAAAACACATTCACGCTACCTACCCATAGGACTCTTGGTCCTACCTATACACAGATGGCTCTGCAACAAATGCCGCCAGAAATGGAGAGGGAGGTGTGTTCTTTACGCCGAATAACCAGGGCGAGATCACCAAGCTAATAGCTTGAGGAAAATTATCAAACAACTTTAAAGCAGAAACTGAGGTCCTAAGAGATGCTGCAACATTGGATACTAACACAAAAATAACATGCACAGTAAATTGGTGATTCTGACTGATGCACTGTCAGTACTGTCAGCTCTAACAATCCCCAATAAAAATGAACTGGATGACATGAGAATAACTCTGGACCAATTGTGCAATAACTTCAAGAGTTGTCATTCAGTGGATACCATCACACTGTAATATACACGGGAACGAACGCGAAGACCAATTGGCTAAAGAGGGAGGGAGATTACCACAAGAGAACCATCCGCTCAATTATGATGAAGCCAAATCCATCATCAAAGGTCAGTTCCGTGATAAATGGAAACGAGAACACCCAAAGCATAACGAGAGGGACGGATACCACCAACTATCAGGGAAGGATCAAGTTATCATACTTCGCCTACGCACTGGCCACAATAGAATAATAAATCACATGTTCACCAAATTCAAAATTGGTACAACCAGCCTATGCCACTGTACAATGGACAATATGACTACAAAACATGTTCTACAGGATTGCTCTCAGTACACAGACCTGAGAAGAGCAATGTAGTCCACACCCCCCTCCCTGGAAGAGAAAGTATATGGGACAATCGATTCACTTAAACAGACAGCTGACTTCATGAGAAAGCCTGGAATCCTACTCTGATTGAGTCTTGATCACAGACAGAGAGAGAGAGAGAGATATATCATTAATGTTACTAATGTTATCATTATTGTCATTACTATTACTAATGTTATCATTAATGTTATTACTATTACTAATGTTATCAATAATTGCATTACTATTACTATCGTTATCATTTATATCATTACTATTACTACTGTTGTAAATATATTATTCCTATTCTCCTACCATAGATGTTGCTAGATATACTTCTTTAACTCCAGCAGAAAACATCTTATTTTACATCAAATGTTCAACTATTGTACTCACGATTCATCTCATTGTCCTATTCTCCACAACCCATGAAATTAAAATGTGGCTCCTTAAAGGCATTTTGAAATGTCCTTACAAACGTCGCATACGTATCGCCACATACGTCCCTCGCTACATTAACCACACATTCTGTGTGATTTCTGGTAGGTCTGTTTGTTCAAATAGACATCATTTATCAAAACAAATAACCTACGTGTGTATAAATAGAATATCTCCTTAAATCATATTGTATTGTGGATTACAAATAAAGGCCCCTATTCATTCACCTATTGTTGTGACTACCCATTATGAACTAATTGACTCATATAACCGGTTTAATTATGGCATTTTTTTACGATCTGTGAAGTTAACGATAATTTGACAAGAAAAAAAGACCGACTTCTATGAAACAACATATATAGGGCACATCTTCTACAGTAATTAGTATAGCCATGTCTACTGTTCTATTCTTGTATGACTTGACAACAATAATTGGTTAATGTTAGTGTACACATGTAAAATTTGCTATTGAATGGGACCGACTGACCATGGCATTACAGCTTTATTTATTTTTTCTATTTGATTTCTTCCCAGCAGTATATGACCCTGCCCTTTATCTCAATACCACATGATTATATTTTCTATGGCAAGGTATATTTGATTGTTTGAAGCCACAATCTTTGTCACTGTATTTATCGTCTCTTTTATGAGTCTCCTATCATGCGCTACTTACTTCTCTATTGTGTGTGTGTATCCGGGTAGAGATTCTTCTTTCTTATTTACTATTGATGTTAATGCGCCGTTGTTATACTTCGTTCTGGCCTGTGGTACTGTGTAGGCGTGCCTGGGCGTGCAGCTTGATCTCGTCTGGAATGTGCTTCTTGTGTTTACAAAATGGCCAACACATTTCCGGGTTAACTGGACGCTCGTCCAAGCCTTAACCTTGTCTGGTCACTGTCGTACTTCTGGTTCATTGTTAAGATGACTGTTTCACGTTGTTTTTCCGCGACAACTTGATTTCTTGTTATGATTCGTCCCCGAGGGTTGACGTTAGGCTAGATAATTATTACTGTGTAATATAGAACAACGCATTGAATATAAGAGTTAGTTCCGACTTTTAATTCTGTCACAACGGACTCTCGTTACACACTGAATATGGCAGCTGACACACTTAGAATGTACTCTTACAATTTCGTCAGTCTATCGTTCTAACACTTGTCTCTGGGCTCTAATGCATTCATAATCGCATCTAAAGTACTTGTGGACCGTTCCAAATTGAACGGCCCGGGCCTATCCTATCTAACTTCTACCGGTCCTGCGGTCTCTTGGCTCTGCTACTAACCCTCTCTTAATCGTGCCATTTACTAGTCTGCTTCGCTTAACTATTCTTCACTAGTCTCTGCGTCTCCTAACTATCACGTTTTATTTGGTGGCTAAAATTCTATTACACTTGCTTGGTGTTGTGACTCTAGATCGACACTCCCTGCCAAATCAGTCTTTTTCCGTGTTCGGTATCCAAGTGTCTGGTCTCAAGTGCTTTTCAATATTTTGTGTTTACCTCTTAAATTTGTATCTTGCCAGCCAGTCAGAATTGGCCTCCCACGCGTCTGTCTGTCCCCCCTCTCCTGGGCATGGTCTTTATATTTGTGCACGTGCATTCTGACCCATCCTCTACTTATTTTTCTCATGACCTCGTTTTAATGTGTTTTTCCTTTTTCCTCCTTGACCTTCTTTGGCTATATTTCCCCACAAACATTTTCTTCTGTAGTAGAAACAGCTTTTATTAAATGTCCAGTGTTGTGACCTCCTGTGTTGAGTCTTTGTGCCTGCACTGACACAATGTTCACGATGAAAGCTTTATGGTTGTGTATGCAATGTGGTAGGTCTGAGTGATAAGATGAGGTGGTATATCCTTGCTGCCCTGCTGTGAGTGGTGTTTCTGTGTGTGACATACGTGTCATTTATATGTGTGTCTATATGCGTCTGTCAAATTGTGGGTGCCAGTCAGAGTCTGTAGACAAGATGTTGGGTGGTTTCACTGTTTGTTCTCCATATTTGATATCAACATCTCCGCCAACAATATCCACATCTATCAGGACACAGTCTATTAATCCGTTCATGTTCTCACACAAGTGTTGGAGCGTGTCAACAAGCTCTGTAGTCCGTCGTAGAAAATGATACATGGTGTGTGCATGTATTTGGTGCGTGTGTGTGCATGTAGCTGATGCATGTGTACATGTAGATAGTACATGTATGCATGTAGCTGGTCCATGTGTGCATGTAGATAGCCCATGTGTACATGAAGCGGGTCGATGTGTACTTGTAGTCAGTGCATGTGTGCACGTTGCTGGTTCATGTATGCAAGTTAGAATGCTTGAGTGGTTCTCTTCTTGACCTTTCTGTGGTCTATGGAAGTTAACTGAGATAATATATGTTATAGTATATTAAAGTAGATGTTACTAACTTTAATACAATGGAGGTAATTAAGACGTTAGAATCTAAATTCTGAGTTTAAGTACACGGGTTTGCGTTAATCCCAGTGATTTTCAAAGTTAAGGAGCCACAGCGATTGAATAAGTAGGTCATGTGTTAATAGAAGGGAAAAGTTGATTACAAATCCGATATAGATATATGTATAGATGACTGTATCTCTCTCATCAGTGTTATTCCAGAAGAGACCGTTGACCTTAGCACTGACCACGACTGAGTTATGTTCCTTACATTTCTTGTCGAGTGTGACAATACCCGAGTATGTCCCTTTGAATGACGTAGTGACCGGTATCCACTACTCACCAGTGTTGATATCGGTAAGCCCACAGACCTGTTTGATGACATCTTTTGCTCGGCCCACCCATGATTTACCTTTTTTTTAGTGTGCCCACATGTTAAGAAAAGTGCAGGCGGGCTCTGTATGTTTGCAATGGGTAGAGTCATTGCAGAAGTAAAGGGATGTAAACCTTTGTCTACGATCCAGGACATGCGGGAATACGGGGAAATGAAAGAATGGACAGGTTGTCCAGCTGCGATGTTGTTGAGGACGGTCAAGCAATGGATCGGGTGGACATCATCAATTCCCTCCGAGATGTGGGAAGGACACAGGACTTCGACAACAGTGAGTCCACGTCACTCCTTCAGATGAAAGAGATGGGAGTAAAGACGGTCACAGTCAGAAACGATACATTTAGTGGGCGTGTAAGAAAACCAATCAACCAACACAGAACTGGGTACTGAGGGGACTTGCTGAGGAGGGGATCTGAGCACCCATGGCCATGATCAGAGTGGAATGATGATGACCCGCAAATAACTCAATAACTCAAAGGTCGATTGTTAAGATCCAGGCTGTCAGCCGAGAAGGACATATGACCGCAAGAGTGTTGACCACCTAACAATCGAGTACCATCCACAAGAGATAACAATTATAGAAGTAATATGATTTATTTTATAGAACCAAGCTGGTTACAAGTGAATGACTAGATGAAATGTGGACTCCCCGGACTGTGGAGGGGCTTAAGCAGTCTCATTTGAAATTGGACTAGAAACAATACTGCTAACAGTTAATATATTTTGTTGAGGCATAACTCTGGATCATGATTTGAAGTTTGTGCTAGTTCATATTTTATTGTCATGTATGTCATTATTAATAAATGATCATGTGATCAACCTTGTTCTTTCAGCCCTATATGGCATGAAATAGACGATTTGTTTTGTTCTCTTTTATCTGTTTCATTTCAATTGATCTATTTTTTTTTTTTTATGTAGGGCTGGAGTGGAATCTGACTTTTGAAACATTTAATCTGTCGTAGCAGCTAATATGTTGTAGTAGCTAATGTGTTGTAGTAGCTAAGGTGTTGTAGTAGCTAATGTGTTGTAGTAGCTAATGTGTTGTAGCAGGTAATGTGATGTAGTAGCTAATGTGTTCTAGCAGCTAAAGTGTTGTAGCCGCTAATGTGTGATAGCAGCTTATGTGTTGTAGCTGCTAATGTGTTGTAGCAGCCAATGTGGGGTAGTAACTAATGTGTTGTTTGCAGCTATGTGTTGTAGCAGCTAATGTGTTGTAGCAGCTAATGTGAGATGTAGAAATTAGTGTTAAGAACCAATTGCAGGCGCTTCAGAATTACTGTAGGCAAGTCTCCTCGTTTTGATTAATTCTTGCAGGAACAGCCGAGACACTTATTAAAATCTAGAAATTTACATTCAACATGTCAGAGCCACTTAATGATTAATATCCCATTCTTGTACAGGGCATCTTTTTCTGGATGGTCAACAAATTAAAATAATCGAAATGTTGAGATCAAGTGTCAGTTCTACGTTTCGTCAACTCGCTCTCCAATTATCGTACTAACCAGTGTAAAACAATATCCATACAATTGAAGCTCAATGATATGTAGCCCACATAATATCCAACTACTTCAATGCATTTAATAGGTAGGCTACCGTGAAATTGTTCCAGTGAGTTTATGTTAAACAAGAACTAAAGGTTGACTTTAAACATGTGTCTTTATCATGTTGATAACACATGTCCAAATAAATGAAAACCCACCAATCCCGATTAATGAAATTACGCAAACATCATCGAAGAAATAAAAACAATCACAGACATATCGAAATACACACGGGCATAACGGCAAATATGTTCACATATATAATCAAGTTAAATATAAACATCATGTATTCTGGTGTATACAAACAGGGAATTCAATTCAATTCTGAACTTCGAGATCGCAAGCTTTAAAGACCCAATCTCAGGCAACATTTATTACAACAGTTTATTGTTTCTAGAGTGACTGTGAACTGAGGGACGCTCTTATATTGTTCATTACCGGTATATCATTTTTTTTATATCAATAAAACTTACAGACACGTGTGAACTGTTTCAAGAGTTCTGTTCTCATTCCTAGCACTGGCAACAACATTCCTAATATCGCTGCCTAACCTTTGAAGACATGCTAGTAATCCGAAATCGATTTCAATTTTCTTCTTACTCTCATTATCCACACAATCGGACTGTGACACATCCAATGCATCTGTAACAGAAAAAAGGAAAATCATTTTCCAATCTCTCATCACATTTTGCAACAAAAAATTACCTTACCATTTTTACTATAGAAAATTCCATCACTAAAATTAAGCTCAAGTACTGCTGTTACTTTAATTTAATTTTTTTTTCTCAGCCTTCTTTAATAAGATCATGTCTAAAATAATCTCACATTGATGTCTAAAATTAGCTCACCTTGATGTCTAAAATGATCTCACATTGATGTCTAAAATAATCTCATATTGATGTCTAAAATAATATCACATTGATGTCTAAAATTATCTCACATTGATGTCCAAAATTATCTCACATTGATGTCTAACATGATCTCACATTGGTGTCTAAAATAATCTCATATTGATGTCTAAAATAATCTCATATTGATGTCTAAAATGATCTCACATTGATGTCTAAAATTATCTCACATTGATGTCTAAAATGATCTCACATTGATGTCTAAAATGATGTCACATTGATGTCTAAAATGATCTCACAGTGATGTATAAAATGATGTCACATTGATGTCTAAAATTATCTCACATTGATGTCTAAAATAATCTCACATTGATGTCTAAAATTATCTCATATTGATGTCTAAAATAATCTCACATTGATGTCTAAAATGATCTAACATTGATGTCTAAAATTATCTCACATTGATGTCTAAAATGATCTCACATTGATGTCTAAAATTATCTCACATTGATGTCTAAAATGATCTCACATTGATGTCTAAAATGATCTCACATTGATGTCTAAAATAATCTCATATTGATGTCTAAAATAATCTCACATTGATGTCTAAAATTATCTCACATTGATGTCTAAAATTATCTCACATTGATGTCTAAAATGATCTCACGTTGATGTCTAAAATGATCTCACATTGATGTCTAACATAATCTCACATTGATGTCTAAAATTATCTCACATTGATGTCTAAAATTATCTCACATTGATGTCTAAAATTATCTCACATTGATGTCTAAAATAATCTCACATTGATGTCTAACATTATTTCACATTGACGTCTAAAATGATCTCACATTGACGTCTAAAATGATCTCACATTGATGTCTAAAATAATCTCACATTGATGTCTAAAATAATCGCACATTGATGTCTAACATTATTTCACATTGATACATATAGTTATCTCACATTGATGTCTAACATTATTTCACATTGACGTCTAAAATGATCTCACATTGATGTCTAAAATGATCTCACATTGATGTCTAAAATAATCTCACATTGATGTCTAAAATTGTCTCACATTGATGTATGTCTGTCTGCCTGTCTATCTTATATGTCTGTTTACCTACCTACCTACCTACCTACCCACCCACCCTCCCGCCCGCCCGTCCGTCCGTCCGTACGCCTGACCACCCACCCACCCACCCAACTATATCTGTCTATCTATCTATCTATCTATCTATCTATCTATCTATCGATCTACTATCTATCTACCTATCTATCGATCTAGCTATCTATCTCTATCTATCTATCTATCTATCTATCTATCTATCTATCTATCTATCTATCTATCTATCTATCTATCTATCTATCTATCTATCTATCTATCTATCTATCTATCTATCTATCTATCTATCTATCTATCTATCTATCTATCTATCTATCTATCTATCTATCTATCTATCTATCTATCTATCTATCTATCTATCTATCTATCTATCTATCTATCTATCTATCTATCTATCTATCTATCTATCTATCTATCTATCTATCTATCTATCTATCTATCTATCTATCTATCTATCTATCTATCTATCTATCTATCTATCTATCTATCTATCTATCTATCTATCTATCTATCTATCTATCTATCTATCTATCTATCTATCTATCTATCTATCTATCTATCTATCTATCTATCTATCTATCTATCTATCTATCTATCTATCTATCTATCTATCTATCTATCTATCTATCTATCTATCTATCTATCTATCTATCCTTCGTTCGCCTGAAGTATTGTCTATATCTGCAATGTCGTTTCCTGTATCAATTTTCTGTCTTTTGTAATTCTTGCTGTGGCCAGTATAATTTTGTAAGTAGTGCTGTATCTATTGTTAATGGATGTTCCTCAGTCTGATATATTCAGTGTAGTCTTGAAGTATGTTTTCAGCAGTCTAGTGGCAGTTTATGCATGAACATTTTTCAGCCTGTATCAGCACCGTTGTGTCCATCCGTTCTCTCAGTGCTGGTATCCTGCACAATTTCTCCATCTCCAAGATTGGTGTTGATTTCATCGCTCCCGTGATGACCCTAAGTGCCTAGTTTTGCACTTTATCCATCTCTTGCAGTGTGATGTTTGATGCTGAGCACCATGCGGATGATCCATATTCTAAATGTGGGAGTATGCTCTGCTGGCAAACGTTACTGAGTATTTTTCCAATCGTACCCCATGGCGGTTCCACACAGCTTTCTTAGAATAGACAACTTCCTCCTTGCTTTTTGGGGTTGCTTATTTATCAGTTTTTTTGAAGATAGTGTCTTGTCAAATGTAACTGCGAGATACGTAGTGTCTATGTCTTCTTTCACAGGCTCATTGTTTATGTAGATGACTCCTGCTTTTTGTTTTGGGGAAAGAGTGAAAAGTGTATTACTGCATTTGTCTGGTTTGATACTGTACACCATTTATTGGTCCATGAATTCAGTGCATTCATTGCTCTTTGCAACAAATTGCGGGCCACTGTTGCATACTCCTCCGTGCACCACATTACCAAGTCAACTGCATGCATTCCCACTTTGATACCATGTGGTAGTTCAGTAAAAAGGTCATTGATGTAGACTAGAAAAAGTGTTGGAGATAGTACTCCTTCCTGTGGGACGCCCTGGCGCATTAAGACCTTCTTACTCTTAAGACCATCCAGTTGCACTTTGGCTCTCCTGTTATGCAGATATGCTTTGGCCCATTTGTACATGCTGCCATTTACTCCGTAATTTCTCAGTTTATTCAAAAGCCCTTCCTTCCATACCTTATCAAATGTTTATTTAGGTCTATCCATGCTGCTAGTACCACTTTCTTTTCTTGAAACGCGTCCTCAATTTCCTGGGAAAGATAGGTTGCCTGATCTTCAGTAGAGCAACACTATCTAAAGCCTGCTTGATGTGGGACAAGAATGTTTTCACTTTCCAGGTACCACTGCAGTCTGAGATTGATTATATGTGCCATTATTTAAAACAAACAGCATGTAAGGCTGATTGGTCTATAGCTGGAAATCGTTCAACCATCTATTCATGACTTTAGTAATGGTATCATAATTGCTTCTCTCCATGCCTGTGACACTCTACCTGTGATCCAGCAAATGTTGTAGATCTGCCGTAGTTTTGTTTTAGCTGCATTTCCCAAGTTCTTAATCATTTCATTGGACACTCCATCACTGCCTAGTGACTTTTTTTCATTTTTAATTTGGATATTGCCAGCACTTGCTCTTTTTGTGTAATGGGTATTTCCATGACTTCATGTGAGGTCTCTTCTTATCTTGCATTTTGTTGTTTTAGACGGGTCTCTTGATGTTTCTCTAAGCTAATTTCAATATTATTATCATTGCAAAGAAGTCTGCAAAGTGATTTGCAGCCTGCCTACCTATTAGGATGTTTCCATCCTTCTTCATTGTAATTTTAGTGTCCCTTTCTATAACCTCATCAATCAGCCGTTTTACAAGCTTCCATACTTTTCTTTATTCTCGTTCAAGATTCAAGGACACTGTTTTGTCTTTCCAGCTCCTCAGTCTGGCTTGTAGTTTAGCCCATTGAAATTTAGCCTTAGCATGCTTATAGTTATTGGGGTGTTCCTGGCAAGGGTTATTTTCTGCCTGCTTTTGAGATATTTCCATGTCATTGTGCAGTTGCTCTAGTTCACTACTCCAGTATGGTTTGTATTGTTTCCGTGCCCCTCTAGGTATTGTTTCACTGGCAGCTTGTATTATTAATCTACTGAATTCATCAACTATGTTGTTGATGTCTCTGTCTGTATTTAGATCCTTAGTCAGTACACTAGTGTAATGTTGATACATTTTCTAGTCTGCCTTTTTGTAACTCCATCTGGAGAGAGAGCTGCTCTCCCTGACCCGCTCATTTTGCACCACTAAAAAGAATGGTCGGTGGTCGCTGCCTCCAAGTTGTTTCCCAACAACACGTGTGATATTCCAATCCAGGTCTGGTGAATGGAAAGCAAGATCTGGTGTAGATGTGGGATGCCATGATCTGGAATAGAATGTTGGTGTATCTGTTGTCTGGTTTATCAGCCCATTATTAATCCCATTATTAAGCCCATTATTAAGCCCATTATTGTCCTGCCAATGTTCAAGTTCTTCGCCTCTCTTGTCCATATTTTCATAGCCCCAGCTCTGGGAATGGCTGTTAAAATCTCCACATACAATTATTCTTTCTTTTAATGTAATTGTGTATAGTGTCAGTGAGCGGTCGCTCGGACAGCAGTAGTTAAGTAAATGAAAGTCTGTATTTTCTGCCCTGAGGTGCAGTATTCAAAATTCCGCCCCATCCATTTCAAGATGACATGCATTAATGGTATTCTTTACAAGTGTCGATATTCCGCCCTTTTGTCTGTTTTTTTTCTGTCAGATCACACTAGTATTTCCTAATCTTCAAGGCTTAGTTGTTGTTTAGATGGATTTCAGGAGATTCAGGAGAGCTAGGATGAGATCGAGGGTAGACTTGTAAACTAATGGGTTTTGTTGAATGCAAGATGAAAGCACTTATGGACTATTGATGATAGTGCGATAATGGTAGTCCAGCGACCAACACTAACACTAAATGTATTCCCTGTCTACACCAACACATTGCTAAATGTGTATTACCTCTCTACAACAAAGTGCAGCTACAGTTATCTCATCCGTCTATACCAAAGTATAGCGCATTTCATGCCATCAGTGTACATCACGGTTTTACTAAATGTATCACATCTCTCTATATAAAAGCATTACTAACTCTGTTTCATCTGTCCTCACCAACAAACCACTACATTTGTCTCATGTTTATACATCAACGTCTTACAAAATGTATCCTCTCTGTTTACAGCAATCAAGAACATCAAAACAAATAATACCAGGGCTAAAACCAAGAACAGCAAAATGTTATATCTTCACAATATTCTTGTATGGTTCAGAAACATTCTGGTTCTAAATATATCTCATCTTTTTATCATCACTTCCAACATGTTTCTAAACATATCTCATCTCTCTACCACCGCTTCCCAACATGTTTCTAAATATATCTCATCTCTCTACCACCACTTCCCAACATGTTTCTAAATATATTTCATCTCTCTACCATCACTTCCCAAAATGTTTCTAAATATATCTCATCTCTCTACCATCACTTCCCAACATGTTTCTAAACATATCTCATCTCTCTACCACCACTTCCCAACACGTTTCTAAATATATCTCATCTCTCTACCACCACTTCCCAACATGTTTCTAAATATATTTCATCTCTCTACCATCAATTCCGAACATGTTTCTAAATATATCTCATCTCTCTACCATCACTTCCCAACATGATTCTAAACATATCTCATCTCTCTACCACCACTTCCCAACATGTTTCTAAACATATCTCATCTCTCTACCATCACTTCCCAACAGGTTTCTAATCATATCTCATCTCTCTACCATCACTTCCCAACATGTTTCTAAACATATCTCATCTCTCACCATCACTTCCCAACATGTTTCTAAATATATCTCATCTCTCTACCACCACTTCCCAACCTGTTTCTAAATATATTTCATCTCTCTACCATCACTTCCCAACATGTTTCTAAATATATCTCATCTCTCTACCATCACTTCCCAACATGTTTCTAAATATATCTCATCTCTCTATCATCACTTCCAACATGTTTCTAAACATATCTCATCTCTCTACCACCGCTTCCCAACATGTCTAACTCATCGCGCTGTTTGAGGAAAACAAATTGCTCATTGAATGTGGGAGTCTGATTTGAGGCCAACAAACAGAAACATCTAGTGACTCATTTGTTATTCCTTTATGTCTATTTTTTAAACTACACCTTACACAAGATTGTAATGAAATATGCTACATTAAAGGACAACATAAAACTTGGAATTATAACATTAGTTATTGAAAACATCAACAGTAACATTGAGATAGTCGAAGAAAAATATAAGATATAGCAAACGTAAAACATGTATTTCTTTTTAAAATACAAACAACACAAATCCTAAAGAGAAAGTTGTACCTGGTGCGCTGCTATCATTGTTTGTTATGTTCACCTCTAGTTTTACCAGACTATCTATGTCAGTTGGCTCCTGTTTTTACTTAACAAATTTGTGACCGACAATCTCAAAGGGAGTAAACATTGACCTAACCTATCTTTATTAAGCTTACCAGACACAAACAGATTCAAGAATATAAAACACTTGGTTACCCCACTTGACAGACAATCTCAAAGGGAGTAAACATTGTCCTAACCTATCTTTATTAAGCTTACCTGACACAAACAGATTCAAGAATATAAAACACTTGGTTACCCCACTTGACAGACAATCTCAAAGGGAGGAAACATTGTCCTAACCTATCTTTATTAAGCTTACCAGACACAAACATATACAAGAATATAAAACACTTGGTTACCCCACTTGACAGACAATCTCAAAGGGAGTAAACATTGTCCTAACCTATCTTTATTAAGCTTACCAGACACAAACAGATTCAAGAATATAAAACACTTGGTTACCCCACTTGACAGACAATCTCAAAGGGAGGAAACATTGTCCTAACCTATCTTTATTAAGCTTACCAGACACAAACAGATTCAAGAATATAAAACACTTGGTTACCCCACTTGACAGACAATCTCAAAGGGAATAAACATTGTCCTAACCTATCTTTATTAAGCTTACCAGACACAAACAGATTCAAGAATATAAAACACTTGGTTACCCCACTTGACAGACAATCTCAAAGGGAATAAACATTGACCTAACCTATCTTTATTAAGCTTACCAGACACAAACAGATTCAAGAATATAAAACACTTGGTTACCCCACTTGACAGACAATCTCAAAGGGAGTAAACATTGTCCTAACCTATCTTTATTAAGCTTACCAGACACAAACAGATTCAAGAATATAAAACACTTGGTTACCCCACTTGACAGACAATCTCAAAGGGAATAAACATTGACCTAACCTATCTTTATTAAGCTTACCAGACACAAACATATACATGAATATAAAACACTTGGTTACCCCACTTGACAGACAATCTCAAAGGGAGTAAACATTGTCCTAACCTATCTTTATTAAGCTTACCAGACACAAACAGATTCAAGAATATAAAACACTTGGTTACCCCACTTGACAGACAATCTCAAAGGGAATAAACATTGTCCTAACCTATCTTTATTAAGATTACCAGACACAAACAGATTCATGAATATAAAACACTTGGTTACCCCACTTGACAGACAATCTCAAAGGGAATAAACATTGTCCTAACCTATCTTTATTAAGCTTACCAGACACAAACAGATTCAAGAATATAAAACACTTGGTTACCCCACTTACCAGACACAAACAGATTCAAGAATATAAAACACTTGGTTACCCCACTTACCAGACACAAACATATTCAAGAATATAAAACACTTGGTTACCCCACTTACCAGACACAAACAGATTCAAGAATATAAAACACTTGTTTATCCCACTTACCAGACACAAACAGATTCAAGAATATAAAACACTTCCAATCTAATTAGACCAAGCTAATTTTTGCACAAGCAAGAAGATAATAAACATTCGATTACTGTAGGAGCGCAGTGATTTACCGACATTCATAAAACATAAACAAATACTTCACCATCTCAGTTTTTTTGTCGGACACACTTTCCACCTGTTATCGGCGTAGTTTACAATATTTTTTTTCTATTCTTCTCTTCTAGAGGAGATTGGCCTGCCCGAGCCATGTTTCCCCAACAATATTTTGTTCTATTCTCTTCTTTTAGAGGAGAATTGCCTGCCCGAGCCATGTTTCCCCAACAATATTTTTGTCTACTCTCTTCTTCTAGAGGAGATTGGCCTGCCCGAGCCATGTTTCCTCAACAATATTTTTGTCTACTCTTTTCTTCTAGAGGAGATTGGCCTGCCCGAGCCATGTTTCCTCAACAATATTTTTGTCTACTCTTTTCTTCTAGAGGAGATTGGCCTGCCTGAGCCATGTTTCCTCAACAATATTTTTTTCTATTCTCTTCTTCTAGAGGAGATTGGCCTGCCTGACCCATGTTTCCTCAACAACATTTTTGTCTATTATCTTCTTCTAGAGGAGATTGGCGTGCCTGAGCCATGTTTCCTCAACAATCTTTTTTTCTATTCTCTTCTTCTAGAGGAGATTGGCCTGCCTGAGCCATGTTTCCCCAACAATATTTTTTATATTCTCTTCTTCTAGAGGAGATTGGCCTGCCTGAGCCATGTTTCCCCAACAATATTTTTTTCTATTCTCTCCTTCTAGAGGAGATTGGCCTGCCTGAGCCATGTTTCCTCAACAACATTTTTTTCTATTCTCTTCTTCTAGAGGAGATTGGCCTGCCAGACCCATGTTTCCTCAACAATATTTTTTTCTATTCTCTTCTTCTAGAGGAGATTGGCCTGCCTGAGCCATGTTTCCTCAACAACATTTTTTTCTTTTCTCTTCTTCTAGAGGAGATTGGCCTGCCCGAGCCATGTTTCCCCAACAACATTTTTTTTCTTTATTGAGTGCCGTCTCCGCATTGAAGGTTGGCTACCATGGAGCGCCATTCCACTTTGTCTCTTGCTTTGGTTGTGCAGATACGCTGACTTGTCCAGCTTTTGATGTTACTCGTCCATGTTAGTATTGGTATGCTTATGCAACTTTTACCATGTATTTTCCCTTCGAAGATTACTTGTAGTAGGCTGTTGTGTCTATTAACATGCCATAAACATCTCACGTGTCTTGTTCGGATTGTGTTTTGTAGTTCTATTTAATTTTTTTATTGTTTTAAAACTTCATTGTTTGTTTACTTTTCTTTCCATCCCATTCTACCTGTAATTTCATAAATCCACATTTTAAACGCTTCAATTTTCTGTTCTGTTTTCTTATATTATATTATATTATATTATATTATATTATATTATATTATATTATATTATATTATATTATATTATATTATATTATATTATATTATATTATATTATATATATCATATCATATCATATCATATCATATCATATCATATCATATCATATCATATCATATCATATCATATCATATCATATCATATCATATCATATCATATCATATCATATCATATCATATCATATCATATCATATTAAATTTATTATATCATATCATATCATATCATATCACATTACATTACATTACATTACATTACATTATATTATATTATATTATATTATATTATATTATATTATATTATATTATATTATATTATATTATATTATATTATATTATATTATATTATATTATATTATATTATATTATATTATATTATATTATATTATATTATATTATATTATATTATATTATATTATATTATATTATATTATATTATATTATATTATATTATATATATATTATATTATATTATCTATGTATATTTATATATATATATAGCTATTGTATATGTATATATATATATATATATATATATATATATATATATATATATATATATATATATATATATATATATATATATATATATATATATATATATATATCATCATCATCATCGTGTGCAACGGAGGTTGGCTACCATGGATCCCCATTCTACTCTGTTTCTTGCTTTGATGGTTCTGGCTGACATACGTAGGGAGGTCAAAAAGTAATGCACACCAATTTTTTTCTCGGAAACTATTCGGGCAAAATGTGTGAAATTTTCACAGATTGTAGCTGAACATCCCCTATACACTACCTATTTTTCAACATAATCTCCGTCCAAGCGTATCGCCTTACGCCAACACGAAACTAGGTCATGAATGCCTCGTTTGTACCAAGTTTTATCCTGCTCGCGTAGCCATTTTTTAACTGCACGGATCACATCCTCATCATTGTCAAAGTGTCCCACGCAGGAATTTTTTGAGTGGTCCAAACAGATGGAAATCTGAGGGAGCCAGATCAGGGCTGTAAGGAGGATGGTGCAGTACAGTCCAACCAAATTTGTTGATTGCTTCCCGTGTTACCAGACTTGTGTGAGGGCGTGCATTGTCATGTTGAAGCAACAAATCTGCAGATGGCTTATTAGGCCGAACTCTGTGGAACCGATTTTTGAGTTTTGTCAGTGTATTGATGTAAGCTGTCGAGTTGATTGTCTCACCTCTTGTCATTACATCAACAAGAATCACACCATCAATGTCCCAGAAGACAGTGATCATCACCTTTCCGGCTGATGGAGATGTTTTGAATTTTTTTTCTTTTGGTGACTGCGGATGATGCCATTCCATTGACTGCATTTTTGTTTCAGGCTCATAATAATGTGCCCACATTTCGTCACCGGTAACAAATTTTGACAAAAACATTTCTCCTTCAACACCGAAACGCTCCAACAATTCAGAACATAATGTTTTCCTTTGAACTCTGTGATCATTTGTTAGGCACCGAGGAACCCATCGAGCGCAAATCTTTGAATATCCGAGAGTTTTAAAAATTGCGATTGCACTTCCCTTGCTGACTGTAAGCTGCAATGCCAATTGCTGACTAGTGATACGCCTATCCTTACGAATAATGGCATCAGCCCGGTTTAACATGTCTGTGCTGGTAGCCAAGGCAACACGTCCAGAACGCGGTAAATCATGCAGCTCCACTCGTACACTTTCTGCAGCTTTAATTCTCTGAACCCAGCGACTAACTGTGCTCCTATCGACTGCAAAACATTTGTACACTGCACACAGTCGTTTATGAATGTTTGCCACAGTTTCTTTTTCCGCAACCAGAAATTCTATGACAATTCGCTGTTTGTAACGGACATTGTTGACAAGCTCCAATTTAACGGTTCATAGATTGCGTAATATTTATCAGAATGCTGTGCAATTTGGTACACATAATTGGAACATGTCATATTCCAAGTGTGCAAAATTTCATATTCCTATCTTTATTATTAGCCGAGAAAAAAGTGGTGTGCATTACTTTTTGACCTCCCTCCAGTAGATTGACTTGTCCATCTTTTGATGTTACTCGTCCATTTTAGTCTTGGTCTGCCTCTGCTTCTTTTGCTTTGTATTTTTCCTTCCAATATTACATTTATATTATTTTTAACATGCCCGAAATTTAATTTGTCGTTTCTTAATTGTGTTCAGCAGTTCTCTTTTTATTTTCAGTGGTTTTAAAACTTCATCGTTTGTTATATTTTGTTTCCATCCAATTCTTCCTATTTTTCTATAAATCCACATTTCAAAGGCTTCAATTTTCTGTTCTGTTTTCTTGTCTAATGTCCATGTTTCTGCACCATACAGGAATATTGAGAAGATGTAACATTTTGCCATTTTTAGTTTCAACCCTGCTGATATTTGTTTTGTTGTTAGTATATTTTTCATGGCATTAAATTTACTTTTTGCCATACCTATTCTTTTGTTTATTTCAGTTTTGCATTTTCCATCATTGGTTATAGTATGTCCTAGGTAGTTGTAACTCTGGACTGTCTCCAGATGTGTTCCTTCTACTGTGATATTTAATTGTAGGTCTTGAGAATTTCCTTTGTTTATGATCATAGTTTTAGTCTTTTTGATATTCATTTCTATTCCATATTTTTTGCTTATTGTGTTTATCACATTAAGCAATTGTTGTAGGTCTTTAGAATTTTCTGCTAGTAGAACAGTATCACATAGAATTTCTCTCCATGGCTTTCTTTGGATTGTTACGTGATGAGGCTCCAATCTCTTTCACGGTGGCCTGCCATTTTTGCCTTTCGTGTTCTGAAAATGCCTCATGTGTACCACACACTTTGCTGTTTTCGCTTTCTGGGCCGTTGATTAATTCAATTAATTCTTCCGCCCCATGCACCGTCGCAGACTTTTCACATACGGGTTGAACACACCCGACTGCAACTATCGACGCCATTGTTGTCGAACCATGTGCTTGCCTATCGATTCGCGAACACACGACACAAAGAAAGAATAAATCCTCTTAAATATATATATATATATATATATATATATATACATTTATATATATATATATATATATATATATATATATATATATATATATATATATATATATATAAAAGCTATTATTAAATCAAACTTGTGATAAATAGCTGAGCTAAGATAGCAAACACATACATAATGTTTATGTACATCCTTATATATTTTATTTTTCGAACCAAGACATTTTTCCTTTCTGCGGGCTGTGACTGTTGTTTAGTTTTATTAGAAAACGAACGAACATTTGAGATACCAGACTTTCACAATGAGTGCCAAGCTCACACCTTTGTCATATTTTACTTCTAAAGAGTTGATCCCTGATACCTACACTGTTGACCGTGACCTTGAATGTAATTTCTGTGAAAAAACCACCGAGGATGTTGGCAGTCCTCTTAATTAGACAACTGAATAAGATTTGCTGCAACAAATGGTAGAGCGAATACGAGAAATGCTGTAACAAAAGGTTGAGCGGATATATGGAGTGCTGTAACTATCATATCAACATGATCTCTCGATTCAGTGCCCGTATCAACTGCTAATTCATCAGGTTATACTTCGAGAGAAGCTATAAGCATGTCTATAATTTTATTGATATCATAGTGTCAACGTTAAACAAAACTGATATACCTGCGCGACCCTCTTCCGAACAGGTGTACGTGATAGCTGCCTCAAAACCTTCCACATTTTTTAGATAAAGAGACATGTTACATTGAGTCCTGAGATCTGTCTCACATGTTCGGACGGTGTCTACCTGCCTGTTAACAAATAAAATAAAGGCTGTCCATCAGAAGCGACAAGTTAATGGTTTGATTGAATCATTAAATCATCACTATGAGCCATGACTGAAAGGCCATATTGTTATGTCTCTCATTACTCTCATTAGTTCCCTTCTATTCCTTTTCACCAATGACTTCCTTCCATCCAATTTGACATGTTCCACTTTATCCTCATGTTGCCCGATTCCATTTTACATGTCGCTTGTTTCCCATGTCGGCTTTACTTTTACTTTTACTGAAAAAAGCCCTGGATATTATTTCTAAATGTCTTTAGTATCAAAACGATTGTACTGTAAAAAACCTTAAATAAGCCAATAAGCATCTTGTATAGTAGACTCTAAGTAAATATTTGAATTTAGTATTCTATAAGTATCTTGTATAGTAGTTTCTAAGTAAACATCGTGTATAGTCCTCTCTAAAGTATCTTGTGTAGTAGTCTATAAGCAAATATCTTTTTTAGTATTCTCTAAGTATATAGTATAGAAGTCTCTAAGTAAATATCTTGTATAGTAGTCTGTAAGTATCTTGTACAGAAGTATCTAAGAATCTTGTATAGAAGTATCTAAGAATCTTGTATAGAAGTATCTAAGAATCTTGTATAGAAGTATCTAAGAATCTTGTATAGAAGTATCTAAGAATCTTGTATAGTAGTCTGTAAGTATCTTGTATAGAAGTATCTAAGAATCTTGTATAGTATCTAAGTCTTGTATAGTATCTGTAAGTATCTTGTACAGAAGTATCTAAGAATCTTGTATAGTAGTCTGTAAGTATCTTGTATAGAAGTATCTAAGAATCTTGTATAGTAGTCTCTAAGTATCTTGTATAGAAGTATCTAAGAATCTTGTATAGTAGTCTGTAAGTATCTTGTATAGAATTATCTAAGAATCTTGTATAGTAGTCTGTAAGTATCTTGTATAGAATTATCTAAGAATCTTGTATAGTAGTCTCTAAGTATCTTGTATGGTAGTCTCTAAATATCTTGTATAGAAGTATCTAAGAATCTTGTATAGTAGTCTCTAAGTATCTTGTATAGAAGTATCTAAGAATCTTGTATAGTAGTCTCTAAGTATCTTGTATAGTAGTCTCTAAGTATCTTGTATAGAAGTATCTAAGAATCTTGTATAGTAGTCTCTAAGAATCTTGTATAGTAGTCTCTAAGTATCTAGTATAGAAGTATCTAAGAATCTTGTATAGTAGTCTCTAAGTATCTTGTATAGAAGTATCTAAGAATCTTGTATAGTAGTCTCTAAGTATCTTGTATAGAAGTATCTAAGAATCTTGTATAGTAGTCTCTAAGTATCTTGTATAGAAGTATCTAAGAATCTTGTATAGCAGTCTCTAAGTATCTTGTATAGTAGTATCTAAGTATCTTGTTTCATCATCATCATTCAGTGCCGTATCCGCAACGAGGGTGGCTACTATGGAGCGCCATTCTGCTCCGTCTCTTGCTTTGATGGTACAGGTTGTCATAGGCTGGTTTGTCCATCTTTTGATGTTACTCGTCCTTGTTAGTCTTGGTCTGCCTCTGCCTCTTGTATCCTGTATTTTCCCCTCCAGTATTACTTTTATTAGACTGTTGTGTCTTTTAACATGTCCCAAAAATCGCAATTCTCTTGTTTGAATTGTGCTTAGTGGTTCACTTTTCATTTTTAGTTGTTTCAAGATTTCATTGTTTGTTTTCTTTTTCTTCCATCCAATTCTACATATTCTTCTATATATACAAATTTTTAAAGGCTTCAATTCTCTGTTCTGTTTTCTTGTCTAATGTCCATGTTTCTTCACCATATAGGAATATTGAGAAGATGTAACATTTTGCTATTCTTAGTTGTAGCCCTGGTGTTATTTGTTTTGATGTTAATATGTTCTTCATTACATTAAAATTACTTTTTGCCATTCCTATTCTTTTGTTTATTTCAGTTGTATCTTGTATAGTACTCTCTAAGTATCTTGTATAGTAGTCTCTAAGTATCTTGTATAGTAGTCTCTAAGTATCTTGTATAGTACTCTCTAAGTATCTTGTATAGTAGTCTCTAAGTATCTTGTATAGTACTCTCTAAGTATCTTGTATAGTACTCTCTAAGTATCTTGTATAGTAGTCTCTAAGTATCTTGTATAGTAGTCTCTAAGTATCTTGTATAGTACTCTCTAAGTATCTTGTATAGTAGTTTCTATGTAAATAACGTGTATAGTATCCTGTAAGTATCATGTATGTAGTCTTAATGTAAATATCGTATATAATCGTCTCTAAGTATCTTGTATAGTAGTCTCACAGTAAATATCTTGTTTAGTATTTTCTAAGTATCTTGTATAGTAGTCTCAAAGTATTTTGTTTAGTAGTCTCTAGTATATTGTGTAGTAGTCTATAAGTATCTTTGATAGTAGTTTCTAATTATCTTGTATAATAGTCTCTGTGTATCTTGTATTGTAGTTTCTATGTAAATATCTAATATAGTCGACTCTAAGTATCTTGTATAGTAGTCTATATGTAAATATCTTGTATAGTAATCTCTAAGAAATATCTTGAATTGTAGTCTATAAGTATCTTGTATCGTCATCATCATCAAGTACCGGGCCTGCTGGAGTAGTGATCATGTCTCTCCACAACTTTCGATCACAACAGTTATTTATCATTTCTGTTGTTGACATGCTGCCAAGCCATTCTCTTAAGCTGTCTGGTATCTTTTCTCTTTGCTTCCCAATATCGCTTCGTCCCTCAATTTTCACAGTTGTCACAATATATTCCAGTTGTTCTCTTCTCAAATCTGTTCTGTACATGCTCCAATCAATATTGGTAGCCCTACCAATGAAATCGGGTGCGATTGAATGCGATGATCATCGCACAATAAGCCTTATGAGTCATATGACTAAGATATTACTAAGGATCATCATGCGAAGAGTGCGAAACAAAATCAGTCCAGAAATTAGCGATGAACAGTGTGGTTTTGTTAGAGAAAAAAGAACAAGCAATGCCATTTATATCATAAGATCTTTAGTGGAAAGAGCCATAGAGGTGAAAACAGATCTTTACCTATGTTTCATAGATTCCACCAAGACATTTGACAAAGTAAAGCACCAAGAAATAATCAACATTTTATAAAGCATAAACGTAGACAGCGTAGATCTAAGAATAATAAAGAACATGTACTGGCAACAAACAGCGGCCATAAGAACTGGAAACCAATTGGGAATGTTTCAACATATAAAACAGGGTGTTAGACAAGGTTTTGTGATGTCACCAGATTTGTTTCATATTTATAGTGAGATTATTTTAAGATCCATAAGGGACATGCCGGGAATAACAATCGGAGGTCATAATATAAATAATCTAAGGTATGCTGATGATACAATCTTAATCGCTAAGAGTGAACATGAGTTACATGTGAATTTATAGTGAAAGAAAGCAAAAATAAAAGACAGCCTTAATAGCAAAAAGTCAGAGGTAATAGTGTAACCGTGAATGATGAAACATACATATTTAAATCATAATTAAGTGAGGACAAAACAGGATTAGGCAAAATTAGCATAGGGATGACAAACCGCACTGACTGACCACTGGTGGAAAACTTATCGTAGCCTTCGGTAAGGAATGTAGAACTCATAAACTAAAATTGCCACACGGCTGGGGAATGACCTTAGCTGTTAGTGGGGAACGTAGAACTCATAAATAAATAAAGGGCTAGCCACGCGGTGTCAGATGATTAGAGAGAGTCACTTGAGTACGGAGAAGAGTGGAACAGTGTCAATGCCATAGTTGGCAGGAGAAAATGTAAACTGTCGGCAAAAATACAGGATTATAAAAATTAGGGGACTTTCACACTTAGAGGGAGAACTTAGGAACACACAGAGATAGCCACGCACTAGCGACCGATATGAATTGAGATCGTCACTGAAGAACTTCAACTAGAGTAGAGAAAATATTAGAAATAGAGAAGCAGATCTACAGGAGATCAGAATTAGATTTGCAGATCAGAATTAGAAGTCACGCACCAGAACTAGAGGGCGAGAACTAGAACGAGAGACGGAGAACTAGAGATAGACATCGAGATAGCCATTGGTGAACGTTACAAAGAGAAGACACAAACGAAAGAGAGCTAGATAGAGAGAAAGCTAGAATATCCACTATAGGAATAGTTGAGGTACAACACTGACGGTAGTCGAAATACTTTAGCGGCCAAGACTGTTAACAGATCTACAGAAACGCTAGGAAGGACAGCCCGATATTATCTATCTATCTATCTATATATATATATATATATATATATATATATATATATATATATATAATATAATAAATGAGGACTAATTTGTAACACACCAAGTTTGTTCATTCTTGAATGTGTGGTGTCATGTCTTATATGAAGAGCAAATAGAACACGGCTATAATGGTAACAACAAAGAAAAAGACATCACCTCAGTGCAAAATAAAGACAAGCGAAACAATATTACAACAAGTAAATGAATTTAAATATTTGGGAACTGTGTTAACCTTAGACGGAAGATGTACAAAAAAGGTGAGATTCTGAATGGCTCAGGCAAAAGCAGCTTTCCAAAAAAAAATGAGGAACATACTATGCAATCCATTTTTGACAATAGAAACAAGAAAAAAGAGTTCTCAAATGTTACGTAGAGCCAGTCTTAAAATATGGATGCGAATCATGGACAATAGGACAACAGACAAGAAAATCACTGGAGTCTGTAGAATTGTGACTTTACAGAAGAATGTTGAGGATACAATGACAGCTAAGAAGAGTCATGGAGATGTTCTGAGAGAGGTCAAAACAAAAAATAGAGCTAATCTCCAATATTAGGAAGAAACAATCATTATTTTTTTTTTACATGAAATGAGAAGAGAACAACTAGAATATATTGTAACAACTGTAACAATTGAGGGATGAAGAGATAGAGGGAAGCAAAGAGAAAAAAATAACAGACAGCTTATGAGAATGACTTGGCAGAAGGTCAACAACAGAAATGATAAATAGCTGCCAAGATTGAAAGTTGTGGAGAGACATGATCACCTACGCCAGCAGTCCCGGTACTTGATGATGATGATGGTGATGTTCTCTTCTCATTACGTGGCCAAAGGATGATGATTGTTTCTTCATAATATTGGAAATTAGCTCTCTTTTTGCTTTGACCTCTCTCAGAACATCTTCATTACTCTTCTTAGCTGTCCCTTGTACTCTCAACATTCTTCTGTAAAACCACATTTGTACAGACTCCAGTGAATTTCTTGTCTGTTGTCCTATTGTCCATGATTCGCATCCATATGTTAAGACTAGCTCTAAACATTTATGAAATCTTTTTCTTGTTTCTATTGTAAAAAATGGATTGCATAGTATCTTCCTCATTTTTTAAAAAAGCTGCTTATCCCTGAGCCATTCTACATGTTACCTCTGTTGTAGATCTTCCGTCTGAGGTTAACAAAGTTTCCAAATATTTACATTCATTTACCTATTTTAATAGTGTGCCACTTGTCTTTATTGTGCACTGAGAGGGGGTCTTTTTCTTTGTTGTTACCATTACTTATGTCTTCAGCTATTAAGGCTGAGCCCTTTTTATTTGCTTTCTTTCACTAAATGTCAAACATTTCTTGTAACTCATTTTCACCCTTAGCGATTAAGACTGTATCATCAACAGTATCTTGTATAGTAATATATAAGTATCTTGTATATTAGTCTCTAACTATGTTGTATAGCAGTCTCTATGTATCTTGTATAGTAGTCCCTAAATAACTTGTGTAGTAGTCTCTAAGTATCCTGTATAGTAGTCTGTTAGTATCTTGTATTGTAGTCTCGAAGTATCTTATATAGTAGTCTCTAAGTATCGTATATAGTTGTCTGTTAGTATGTTGTATTGTAGTCTCTAAGTATCTTATATAGTAGTCTCTAAGTATCTTGTATAGTAGTCTGTAAGTATCTTGTATAGTAATTTCTTTTGAGTGTTACTTGCTTGTCCATGATTTATGTCTTTATATTAGACTTATCTCAATATAATACTCATCATCATGATCCAGTACCTTCTCCGCAACGAAGGTTGGCTGCCATGGAGCGCGATTATGCTCTGTCTCTTGCTTTGATGGTGCAGGTTGTCATAGGCTGGTTTGTCCACAATATACCATTATTAAACATGCATTTTCCCTTATTGCCATTAACAAAGTCTGCAACATTAATTCGTTTGTATGGCTTTAGGGACCCGTTCAGTGAGGGGAGAAAAGAACAGCGTCGCTGTCACCCACCATGCGTGTCGTAAGAGGCGACTCAGGGGATGAGGAATCAACGCTCGCGCACTCGAGTAGCACGTGCATGGAGCGGCCTTGTTGACAAATTTACCAAAGCATTTTTGGAAACATATTAACAAGTGGTAGATGGGATACCGGGTTTGCTGTAACAAATATTTGAGAGGATACTGGAAATGTTGTAATAAGTGGTAGAGCGGATATGGGAAATGATGTAACAAATCGTTGTGCGGTATATAGAATGATGTAACACGTAGTAGAGCGGATACGGAAAATGCTGTAGCAAGTGATAGACAGGATATAGGAAATGCTGTAACAAGTGGTAGATCAGATATGGGGATTGCTGCAACAAGTGGTATATCAGGTATGGAGATTGCTGCAACAAGTGGTAGATCAGATATGGAGATTGCTGCAACAAGTGGTATATCAGGTATGGAGATTGCTGCAACAAGTGGTAGATCAGATATGGGGATTGCTGCAACAAGTGGTAGATCAGATATGGGGATTGCTGCAACAAGTGGTAGATCAGATATGGAGATTGTTGCAACAAGTGGTAGATCAGATATGGGGATTGCTACAACAAGTGGTATATCAGGTATGGAGATTGCTGCAACAAGTGGTCGATCAGATATGGGGATTGCTGCAACAAGTGGTAGAGAGGATATGGGGATTGTTTTAACAAGTGGTGGTTCGGCAAGGGGATTGAAGTAACAAGTGGTAGATCGAAAACACATACATTCCTGATTGTAATGGAACTGGTTTCTTTGAAAGAGTGGTACACAGTTATGTAACACTACAGTACGATTATACTCATCATCATCATCAAGTATCGGGCCTGCTGGCGTAGATGATTATGTCTCTCCACAACTTTCGATCTCGACAGTTTTTTTTTTTTAACTTCCAATGTTCCCAGTTGTAACAATACATTCCAGCTGTTCCCTTCTCATTACATGGCCAAAAAAGTGATGATTGTTTCTTTCTAATATTGGAAATTAGCTCTCTTTTTGATTTGGCCTCTTTCAGAACGTCTTAATTACTCTTCTTAGCTGTCCATTGTATTCTCAACAATTTACTAACTCAACAAATTACATTCTTCTGTAAAAACACATTTCTACAGACTCCAGTGATTTTCTTATATTTTGTCTTATTGCCCATGATTCACATCCATATGTTAAGACATAATATGTAATAACTCTTTTTCTTGTTTATATTGTCAAAAATGTATTGCATAGTATATTTCTCAATTTTGGGAAAACTGCTTTTGCCTGAGCCATTCTCCATCTCACCTCTGTGTTACATACGGTTCTAATATATACGTACATAAGCATAGATAAACACTGTTGCTTTTAAAGGGTCCATGATAATCGTGATGGCGGTGAATATAAATTATGATTGTTGCCCTACTCCACATTTGATGTCAGAACGTGCTCTAAACATAAGAAAGCAAATCTCCATGACCAGAATATATAACCAACGAGATATTCAAGCTAACCAGAAATGAGTCTCTACATGTACAAAACCAAAAGTGGACAGAACGTTACTGCAATCATGTAGATGGACATTCGTGTGCCCCATCCAAAAGAAAAGAAAAGCAAATACAAGTAAAGTCACTATCTACGTGTCTCTAACGCTTCATCCTCATCATCCGGTGCTGCCATGCCGGTTAGCGTTGGCGATCATCTCTCTCCACATCACTCGGTCAGCTGTCAAAAAAAGCTGTCACCATACCTTTCAGGAGTTTATGTTAAACTCCACTACTGACTTCCTAAAGAACGATTACCTAAACTATACATTGCCCATTCTATATTTAAAAAAAAAAAAAAAAAAAACTGTCTATTTTATTTTTCTCCAGCCAGCAGCAAACTCGTTATTTTGAGCTTTGCAGCAGAAGGCAATCTGAGCATCAGAGGCAGTCCCTCTTTGATTATCCATATAATATATAGTATATATATATATATATATATATATATATATATATATATATATTTATAACGTATAGGGAATATGGTGTTAGTGACCAGTAACGCCAAGTGGCTTATAAGCGGCCGTCGTTCAGGATTGAGCAGGACCTCTTGTCCTTTGTAGTTCAATTGACAAACCACTGAGGTAACCTCCCCTTTCAATAACTATAGTTTCAACAAAATGCCTTCCTCCAGTAAAGGTCCTACAATTATCTGCCATACAACAACTGGTTACATTATAAATCAGCAACATAAACATATGCATTATAACACAGTTGAATAAATACATACATTACAACTTATTTGAATAAACCCATACATTATAAATCAGCAGAATAAAAACATATATTAAAACTCAGTAGAATAAACACGTACATTACAATTCAGTAGATTATTACATACGTACATTACAGCTCGTAAAATAAACACAAACATTACGATTCAGTAGAATAAACAGATACGTTACAACTCAGTAAAATAAACACGCACATTAGAACGCAACAAAATAAACACATACATTACTACTCAGTAGAATAAACATATATATTATAACTCCTCAGAATAAACACATACATTACAACTCTGCTGTATAAACATATAAAATCTTTATTATTTTGCACCAACTCACTGACAAAACTGTTCCAGGATTGCCGAATCAATCAAAGTTGAAAATGCCGGGACATCACCATGCTCTGTTAAGAATCCCAATAGTGGTTCTTTGCACTTAAGAAGGGAGCGACAATTTGGATAAGGTAAACCGTTGTTGCAATCTAAAAGAAGGTTAGAAAAATAAACCATTTGGGGAAAGTGATTTGTGTTTGGATTAGAATATACTACTTGATTATTTGTCTTGACATTAGAATATACTAATTTATTATGTGTGTCAAAATTAGAATATCTCTCAGTCGACCATTGTGTCAAGATTAGATACTATTAGTTGACCATTTTTGACAAGATTAGAGTGTATTAGTTCACCACTTGTGTCAAGATTAGATTATAATAGTTCACTATTTGTGTCAATATGAGATTATATTAGTTGATCATTCGTGTCAAGATTAGATTATATTAGTTAATAGTTTGTGTCAAGATTAGATTATATTAGTTAATAGTTTGTGTCAAGATTAGATTATAATTAGTTAATAGTTTGTGTCAAGATTAGATTATACTAGTTAATAGTTTGTGTCAAGATTAGATTATATTAGTTAATAGTTTGTGTCAAGATTAGATTATATTAGTTAATAGTTTGTGTCAAGATTAGATTATATTAGTTAATAGTTTGTGTCAAGATTAGATTATATTATTTGACCAATTGTCGTAAAAAGACAATCCCCATGACCAGACAATATATCAATAGAGGAATTATAAGCTTTAGGTGAGACAGTTTTTAAAAAAATATCAAAACGTATCATTTTCCTAATACTTTTCTACTATCCTCATTTATAGCTTTATTCAAAACACAGAAATGGAATGCGATGAATATAGAACTATTAATGTGTCATGTCATAATACAAAGCTTATGCTAAGAATCGTTGTCAGAGGAATAAGAGAAAATATTAAACGATAAATATTGGACGAGCAATTGTGATTAGTTCCAGAAAAAGGAATACAAAATGTCATGTATACCCCACGGTCGGTGATAGCCTGGGGGTACATAAAGATACATAGCTAGGCTTCATTGACTATACCAAATCTGTCAATAAAGCTTGTCATGAACATGTAAACAAAATGCTAAAAAATATAATTGTAAATATAATAAATAAAGGCAAGACAGTAAAGATCGTATGATTATTAAACATTTATATTGGAAACAAGATTCTACCATTAGTGAAAACAAACATGAAGTGTATCAACAAATAGGTCAAGGAGTGCAACAAAAGAATATTTTGTTATCAAATCTATTTTTTTGTCAAAGGAAAATATTTTAAGAAAAAGTGTGGACAAGCCTGGCATTAAAGTGGAGGAGGGAAGGGGAGCAACATAATGAAACTCAGGTGATCAGATGGCATGGTATTGATAGCAGAAACCAACAAGAACAACAAAATCTGCTAGATGAAACTGTGACAGAAAGTGAACTAAAAGGCCTGGTCCTCAACATCAAAAAGACATAAACTTTGACAATATCAAAGAAAACGAACACACAAGAAAGTAGAATAAAGGTCTAAGTGGAAACATTGAAACAAGTGGATAGATTCAAATACCTTAGATCAATGATAACATCAGATGGCAGATGCACTGTACAATTTACAAGCAGAATAGGACGAGCATAGACGGAATTAAATTAACTGAAAAACATCCTATGTAAAAATCATTGTCAATTAATGTTAGAAAATGTGCCATGAAAGGTTGCAGCAAACTGTTATACTATATGGAAGTGAGTCATGGACGTGAAGTAAGACAACACAAAGAACATATGAGGCAGCTGAGATGTGGTTTATCAGCGGAATGCTACGAATTCCATAGATAGCAACTATCACTAACGAAGAATGTTTAAATCGAACTGGATAAACCAAAATAACATAAGAATCATATGGAAAACACAATCTAGATTTACTGGACACGTGATGCGAGTAGAAGACATTGAGAAAACTGTGGCAACAGGCAGAAAGAATGGAAAGAAAAAAAAGAGAAAAAAAAAGAGAAAAAAAAATATAAACAGCTTATCCAAAAGGCAAATTAAAAAATTATCATCATTATCGAGTGCCGTATCGAAGGTTAGCTATCATGGAGCGCCATCCGCTCTATCTCTTACTTTGTTGATGCAGGTTGTCATATGCTGACTTGTCCATCTTTTGATGTTGCCGGTCCATGTTAGGTTTGGTCTGCCTATGCCTCTATTACCCTTACCCTGTCTTTTCCAATATTACTTTTAGTAGCCTGTTGTGTCTTTTAACATGCCCCACCACTTGCGTTTGTCTTGTTCTAATTAATTAGTAAAAGATCAGCCAGTGACATTATGGCATGCATGAAAGACCCAGAGTGTGAGAGAGATGATTATGTACGCCAACCGGCATGGCACCTGATTATTATTTGAGGTAACATTTCAATACAATTTTTGCAGATTTGTGGAAGGATTAGAATATATTACTTGACCATGTGTAACACTTTTACACTATAAAAAAAAAAGTAAAGAGCCCCGTCACGCCAAGTGGCGTATAGGGAATATGGTGTTAGGGACCATACATTTTATAGACCTTCAGCACATGATTTTCGGGGTAATGTTGTCGGTATTACGCCCGCGCCGGTTTACTTTCGCAGAAAAAAAATCCGGTACCCATTGAAGGCTGGGTGAACCCGGAGCCGTCGGTTGGGATCGAACCCAACCCCTTGTCCTTTGTAGTCGAGTTCACTAACCACTAAGCTATCGCGGCTCCCAATTTTACATTATATTAGTTCCCTATTTTGTGGTTAAATACAACTAAAAACATCAACTTTCAGTGCACTGCCTTAAAAGAATGGTGAAGTTGAATGCAGTTACTTTAGAACAATAAGCATAATGAAGCATGTTACAAAAATGTTGCTAAAGTTATACAAGAAAGGATTCAGAATAAAATCAATACTGAATTAGAAAAGCAGCAATTTAGATTTAGGAAAAAAACATATCGGTGCAAAAGAAGCCATATTCTGCATGGGAACATTAATCGAAAAGTACATATAAGTAAACAAACCAATGTATAACTGCTTCATAGACTACACCAAAGCTTTTGATAGAGTACACCACAAACAACTTTTAGAATACCTAAAAGAGATACATCTAGATGAACTGGACGTGCGACTAATGTGTAATCTATACTGGGAGCAAACAGTTATAATAAAATATAACAAAGAGAACTCTGCACCCATTGATATGATGATGATGATGATGATGATGATGATGCGGTCGCCCGATGATTTGAGGTATTCTAGCGGATACGAACCGTAGACTTCCTCCTCGTCATCCGCCCTTAAAAGGACGTTAAGTGGACGCAGTTACGTTGTGTTGAAGTTTGCAGTGTAACACTGTGATATCTGCGCCTTTCGGCCCAACACATCTGACTTCAGCCGACATTTTTGAGTACCGGGTTTGTCTTCCCACTTCGATCCCTGCTCGCTTGGCCAGACTAGACAGGTTAGTCTGTTTCTGGAGGCACCGCGGAGAGGTGTAGCAGGGTCTGGATGGTTCTGGTTCACCGATCCTGGCGCAAGCCATCAGTTATGAGTCACTGACGACTTCCAGCTCTGGTGCTGGGTGGGGCGCGCCTTCGCCTCCAAACCCATTGATATAAAAAGGGGAGTAAGAGGGGGATGCATCCTATCACCAAGATTGTTCAATCTATGCACTGAGCAAACTTTAAAAACATCACAGAGATGCCAGGCCTACAAATTAATGGAAAAAAAAATCAATAACCTAAGATATGTTGACGATACTGTACTACTAGCAGAAAATCCTAAAGATCTACAACAATTACTTAATGAAATAAACATGACAAGCAAAATATTTGGGCTAGATATGAATATAAAAAAGACTAAAACTATGATCACACAAAAAGAAAATACTCAAAACCCACAAGTGGATATCAAAATTGAAGGAATAGACCTGGAGACAGTTCAGAACTACAACTACCTTGGACATACTATAGCCAGTGATGAAAAATGTACAACTGAAATAAACAAAAGAATAGGAATGGCAAAAAGTAATTTTAATGTCATGAAGAACATAGTAACATCAAAACAAATAAAACCAGGGCTAAAACTAAGAATAGTAAATGGTTATATCTTCTTAATATTCCTATATGGTGCTGAAACATGTACATTAGACAAGAAAACAGAACAGAGAATTTAAGCCTATGAAGTGTGGATATATAGAAGAATAGGTTGAATTGGATGGAAGGAAAAGAAAACAAACGATGGAGTCTTAAAACAACTAAAAATGAAAAGATAACTACTAAGCACAATTCAAACAAGACAAATCTTTTTTTGGGCCATGTTAAAAGACACAACAGTCTACTAAAAGTATTCCTGGAGGGGAAAATACACGGTAAAAGAGGCAGCGGCAGACAAAGACTAACATGGACGAGTAACATTTAAAGATGGACAAAACAGCCTATGACAACCTGGACCATCAAAGCAAGAGAGAGCAGAATAGGGTTCCAAAATAGCCAACCTTCGCTGCCGAGACGGCACACGATGATGATGATGATTTTTTTCGTTAGATAAACATTTACCAGTTGATTATTAGTGAGCCTTTGATTGTCCCCAATCTTCCTGCAAGGCAGCAGATTGTCTTTTCAGTAGGGGGATTCTGCCCTTAGATGGCCGGCCCTCCCAGGTTTACCAGCACCATCTGCCCGAGTCACTAGAGGTGACTAACACAGACAAGCACACACAAAGATATGAGATGTGACTAACACAGACATTCACACAGCGATACGAGGCATGACTAACACTGACACCCATCAAGATATGAGATATGACTAACACAGACATACACGCAAAGATATGATACATGACTAACATAGACATGCACACAAAGATATGAGATATGACTGACATAGACATGCACACACAAAGATATGAGATATGACTGACATAGACATGCACACACAAAGATATGACACATGCCTAACATGGACATGCACACAAAGATATGATATATGACTAACATTGCCATGCACACACAAGGATATGAGATGTGACAAACACAGACATTCACACAAAAAGATATGAGATATGTCTAACATAAACATGCACACAACGATATGAGATATCACTAACCCAGACATGAACACACAAAGATATGACACATGACTAACAAAGATACACACTAAGATATGAGATATGATTAAACAATGACATGCATAAAGATATGAGACATGGTTAACACGGACACACCAAGTTATGATATATGACTAACATGACACATCAAAATATGAGCCATGGCTAGCACACACACACACACACACAAGCTAAGATATGAGCCATGGCTAACAGAAACACATTAAGATATGAGCCATGGCTAACAGAAACACATTAAGATATGAGCCATGGCTTCACGGAAAAACAACAAGTTATGAACCATGTCTAGCACAGAAGCACATTAAGATGTGAGCCATGGCTAGCACGGATATACACTAAGATATGAACCATGGCCAGCACAGACACACACTAAGATATAAATCATGGACAGCCCACACACACACAAAGATATATGATATTGAGCCATGGCTCAATTCAAGAGAAGCAGAAGAGGAGGTAGAAGATCAACGATCGCGAAAGGTTTGTTGCTATATGCTGGGATGTTGTTGTCGGCACTCTCTTCTTAACGTGGGAATCATCGACTCGACATACGAGACGCAGGCCCCGGTTAACTGTTCACAGGTTCAGTTCAAACAGTTGTCCGGAAATTTGAGAGTGCAGTCTGACACGTAGTACGTTTCCTTGCATGTACGGTCTGCACTTTCCGGGTCACATATGATGTCACAGCTATCAGAACACGCCTGTTCGCACTGTAGCCCAAAATTACCACCGGGACAAATGTCATTACAGGTATAGCCAGGATGTTTATATTGTAGGCATTTTCCGGATTATTTTTCACATACAGGACAGACACTGAGACAAGACCTGGAGCAGTCGTGTCCATAGATCCCATGTGAACAGTTGCTGTGACACGTACCGATGATAACGTTGCAGCCTTTGCTACACCCATTAGACACTTCCCAAAACGACCCAGAATGCCCGTCCAGAAAATATGTGTCTGTAAATGTTTGCACCTCACACACCGTCAGTGCACTGTCGGCCTGCGAAATGGTCTGTGAGAACTCAATCTTAATGTGTGCCATTGGCGTTTGTGTGGCGACTACAATAGTGTTCACAGAAACATTAGGGTGTGATATATCATTATACTGGAACACTACGCCACCACTGTCAGAGAAAGCCTTTAGAGTGGCATTCTTTATCCTTTAGTGCTAGCTCGTTAATAGATTCAAATGGTGTGAATCTTCTGGGGCGTGACAAAGTTCAGATACCAGTTAACAGGATTGGTTCCACTTCTCAATTTTGTGTGTGTGTGCAGTCATTGTCATAGAGATTGGTCTTTGTTTTGCCATTAACTGCGGCCTCTGGTCCACATCTGTCTCCTGTATAACAATCATTAAATGTGTCGGTCTGGTTTGTGTTCTGTTTGAGAGCCACATTCCGAACCCCGCCATGTAAATGGAGCAGATATTTGCCACTATCGCCCCTTCAATCCGTAACTTGTTGATCAGACCAGCCCCAGAGCAAAAGATATCAATCTCGTGCTGACTAACTACACATCTTGATTCATTGTTACATGAGACAGAACCATTTGTCTTACCGTGAAACTGTCCGGATATGTTAAGTCATTCATATAAATCCTAAACCAGGAGAACAGCAAAGATTGATTGAGAGTTGCCTCAACTGATGTAGAATTTGTGTCCGGATTACATGTGGTGTCGTTGTTATCAAACAGGATAGTAGGTTCAGATTTGTGGGCGTATTTGTATACGAGATCCAAGTACTGACACTGGAGTCCGAAATATTATTGCTCACTTCTGTCATTGTTTGAGCATGTCCCTGTAGTTTTATCACAAACTGAGTGATTAAAGCAATGAAATTGTAACGTACAATTTGCCCCAAACCAACCGTCTGCACAAGTTAGGTCATTAGCTTCCAAGGCCGCGAACGAAGCCTCCAGAATAAAGGCTTGATCTACAGCGATGGCTAACGAACTGTGTACAAACATTTATTATCAAACCCGTGAGTACATTTCTAAAAATCCGCCAACTCGCTGTGATAACAGATAGCGTGATGTTCTCTAATAGAATGAGACAAATCGTTCGAGACAAGCAAAGTGAACATTGTTTACATCATGGCTCGAACGCAAACCGTCATTTTATTTCTTAATCTTATCAGTTTCATAAGACATTATTCCTCACACCGAATTAATTTGACAGTCTATCTATCTATTGACCTTTCGAGCCGTTGCCGGCCCATAGGGCGCAGACCAAGATAAACTTGTTCTTATCTAAATTTTTATTCTAGCAGTTTTCAATTCTTTTAATAAAGATACTTTATCAAATCTCGCCATTTGTCTCTCTTCTGTGCAAGCAGTTCTATCTCATTAAGGGAACCAATTCCTGCTGTTCTTGCCTCTCTCATCAATGTTCTTCACAGTGTCTCTCTCTGGGTCTTCCTCTTTTCCCCTTACCTGTTGTTTCCCACATGAGGGCTTGCTTTGCTATAATTTGACAGTAGTGTAGTATATTTATTCTATTTCACAAATCAAAGGTGTACAATTGTTCATCAGTAGGTAATACTCCGTAAAATGATTGCCGATATGTCAATGACTTTGTTCGGGTGTCCGGTTAGCGCAATCGATAGGCGGTTGGCTTACCACGGCAACAGCCGGGGTTCGTACCCTGGCGAGGACACCTGGGTTTTACTAATTCCCTAAAAATTAGTGGGAGCCGCGATAGCTCAGTGGTTAGTGAACTGGACTACTACGGACAAGGGGTAGGGTTCGATCCCAACCGACGGCTCCGGGTTCACCCAGCCTTAAATGGGTACCGGATTGTTTCTGGGAAAGTAAAGCAGCACGGGCGTAATACCGACCACATTACCCCAAAAATCATGTGCTGAAGGTCTGTAAAATATAGGGTCACTAACACCATATTTCCCTATACGCCACTTGGCGTGACGGGGGGTACTTTTTTTTTTTTACAATGACTTTGTTCCGTCTAAGTACAGTTTTTAATTTCTTTAGCGTCAATAATTCTTTGCCTTTGAAAAATAGATAGATCTCGTTAAATCACTTTTTTGTCAAAGTTGTCGAATTTATATTTCCGCGGTTGCCCTCTTTTGGTATGTGTATAATAATAAGTTCAAAGATGCAGCTTTTTCACATTTAGCCTCAAATGTAAAATATTTATATAATTCCAGTGTCAAGTTCTTGAGAGTAATGTTTCTAGGTACAAATGTCATTTTAATGAAACCACACATTTTGAGTAAGGAAACTCCTTTGAATACTGCACACAGTGACGCACATTTTCAGCGCTTTCGGAAATTCACATTCAACTTGCGCAAATTCGTTTAAGATTTTCTTAAAAGAAACATGAAATGAGTTAGTTTGTACGGTCAGGTGAAAGCTATCACAATATGAACTGTAAAACGTGTAAATACTAACCTAGCGAGGAGTAGGATATATTTATATATCTGGAAGGAGCAGAAATATATCCTAATTACATGGCAAAAATTATACATTTGTAACACGCTGTTCTTGATGATATCAATATAAATAAATGTGCATTTTCTTTACTTCACTAATGCTGAGATATAATTTATTAAACAACAGCAAACATTTGTGAACGCTTTTATGTAGCTCCATTTAATGACGCTTTATTTAGTGAAGCCACATTGTAACACACATCTGGTGGTGGAGCGGATATGGGTAGTTTCTGAATGTAACTGAGCTGGTTTCATAAATAACAAAAAATATAGAAGAGTCACATAACACCCTCTCAACGTGCCCATATCGTGAGTTCTTCATTCATCCCATTAGATAAAGAAGCCCTTTATAATTTACCAGCAAGAATCAACAATCAAGACTGAATCAAACAAAACGATGTCAACATTCACATCTTGTGCTTTTACCACATTCTTCAACATACAGAAACAATCTTACAACTTACCAAGAAGAACCATGAGACAAGCCAGAGCTAGACAAGCCACCAGTGACGTCGCCATATTGTAATAGGTGATGGATCTGAAGTTTATGTGTTTTTTGTTTTGTTTCGGCGAGTATTTCCGGTATTCTAACCGAGTTGAGGTCAATGAACTGTTGAAAGAGCAAGATGGCGTCTAATATGTTACAGTATTTGTCTTGATCGCCGTAAAATAAAATAACATGTTTGTGTTGTATTTTGTGTCTAATCCCGTGATCAAACTTGATATTTGTTTGATACTGTGACAGCAAATTTCTTTTTAATTCCTTGCTTTTTAAGAAACCCTACATTGATATAATGTCTACCCTTATGTGTTGTAGTATATCTTTTCAATTTAAGTTTGGCTAGCAGAAGATGATGATCTGAAGCCATATCTGCTGCTCATCTGCTGCTCTATATACTTTTACATCATCTAAAGATGACTTACACTTTTTACTGAGACATATGTGGTCTATTTCATTCCCAGTTTTATGATCCGATGACACCCATGTAGCGTTATGCATTCGTTTATGTTCGAAAATTGTTGCTCATAAGCTCATTTGATTAAAATCACAAAAGTTCGCGAATATTTCTTCATTCACATTTATTTCTCCAAGTCCATATTTTATGATTCATGATCTACATTAAGTTATAATAAGCTCATACATTCTATAAATACCCCTATCAGTACATGAGAACACATGAGTAAACATGGTGTTTGTTCTTCAGTGATAATAAGCTTTCATACATTTAATATATCGAATACCCACTAAGCTCCCACTAGAACACATACATGAGAACACATAATAACATAAAAATCCATTAAAAAGCTGGACCTATCAACATCATCAGCTCCTATGTGTTCGTGCATTGGCACCAGCAGAACTTTGTCCTAGTTCGCAGACAATACTTAAATAATGTTAGAGTAACCAGAGCATACTATAGCGTAAACTGTGACACAACCCACACTTGCCATTAGTAAAGTGAAGGCAACCACCAACAGGATAGACAAATCTAGAGAACCAGCCAGTCCTAAGATTAATATCGCTGCAACAAAATTACCCGACAACCAAGTTCTATTCCAGAAACGCCCTGAAAGAGCAGAAGACCTCGACAGTGTCGATGATTCATTGAACCGACTGCAAGTCGCGCATCCTTGACTGTGGAATCTCTTCTCTTGTTAAAGATAAACACTCCATCAACAATTGGACTCAAGGAAACTCGATGAATCTCATACCACTTGTAGAGAAGAACAAGACTTTCATAACATTTAAGAATGACCCATGTTTGATCACAAAAGAAAAATTCAAACAAGCAATAGCAGAAACGCAAGAGGAATGAAGGAGATATGCGAACGAGTATTGGTCAAATCTGTGCTCTACGATCCAGAAATATTCTCAGCTGCGCGATTCTAGAACTATGTACAACATACAGATTGGTCTAGGCCCAAACATTTCAAAAATTGCTATCTTAAAAGACGCATATGGTGAGAGATATCAGTGACAACTAAACAGCTGGAAAGATGGGCCGAACATTACTCATGTCTCTACTCTGAAGACAGACCAGCAAGCCATCTCCTAGACCAGCTATTTAAAAAAAAATAATAATAAAAAATAAATAAAAAGGAACTATCCAACTGGATAAGTAGCTTCATATTGTTGTTAATGATCTCCCATGTGGAAGAGTCTCAGGTATCAATATACCCGCCGTAATATTGAAGGACAATCTTGAACCACTCCTGTAACCTCTACAAACTCCTTGTCCCATGCTGGAGAAACAGAGATATACTCCAGGCAAAGAAAGATACTGAGATTGTAGCGTTATACAAGAATAAAGGGAACAAGGGAGATTGTAATAACTATAGGGTTATCTCCAACCTGAGTATAAGCGGAATGGTGAAATGAAAAAAAACATTAATTCCTCCATCATACATCATCTGCATTGCATCGTATCAGTTCTGTTGTTGACTGTTTTCCATGCCATGACACCAAGCTATCCAGTATTTTCTCTCTTTGTCGTCCGCGATCTCTCTTTCCTTTTATTTTGCAGGTTATAACCAAGTATTCCAACTTTAATCTTCTCATGCTGTGCCAGAAAAATGTTGATTGCTTCTTTCTGATGTTTTTTTAAGAGCTCCCTTTTTGTGTTGGCCTCTTTGAGAACTACCTCATTGGTCCTTTTAGCTGTCCAGGGAACTTTCAACATTCTTCTGAGAAATCCAATCTCTGTGGCCTCTAATCGTCTTTTCATGTGTTTGTCTACTGTCCATGATTCGCTTCCATAGGTCAGAATTGGTTCTACATAGCACCGATGAACTCTCTTTCTCATTTTTATTGACATAGATTTGTTGCATAAGATATTTTTCATTTTCTGAAATGCTATTTTGGCCTGAGCTATTCTGTTTTTTATTTCTGTGGTGCATCTCCCATCTGATAGTATTATTATGCCCAAATATTTGAAACGTTGCACTTGTTTCAGATGTGTCTCGTTTATTTTTTTTTGCTGCATGATGGTGACAACTGTTTCTTCGATATAACCATTACTTCTGTTTTCTTACTATTCAGACTGAGACCTTGCTTGTTGCTTTCATTTACTATTGTATCTATCATTTCTTGTAGTTCATTTTCTGTCTCTGCTATTAAGACTGTGTCATCCGCATATCTCAAATTATTTATGTTGTGACCGTTGATTTCAATTCCTTTTTTTGTCTACTATTGATCTCATAATATATTCGATGTAAAGTGAAAACAAATCCGGTGACAGAACACAGCCTTGTCTGACTCCTTGCTTTATATATTGGAATTGTCATGTTTGGTTGTTAATTCGTATAGCTGCTGTTTGTTGCCAGTACATGTTTTTTATGATTCGCAGTTCCTTGCCATCAATGTTTAATTTCTCCAGCATATCCATTATTTCCACATGCTTTACTTTGTCAAATGCTTTCGTGTAGTCTATAAAGCTCATATATAGATCTTTCTTTACCTCTATAGATCTTTCTATCAATGTTCTTAAGATGTATATTGCATTATTGATGCCCTTTCCTTCCACAAATCCACACTGTTCCTCATTATTTATTTCTGGTTTTATTTTGTTCCTTACACGTCTCATTATTAATCTTAGTAATATTTTAGTTATATGACTCATGAGACCAATAGTGCGATGGTCTTCACAATCAGTGGCTCCTGACTTCTTCGGTATGGCTACAAAGATAGATTTTAGTACATCTTCGGGTATGTGTCCAGTGTTATATATATCATTGAGTAATTTTGTTATGACTTGTACTCCCAGCTCTCCTAATGCATTTATCTCTTTGATTGTTATATTGTCAGGACCTGGAGCTTTGCCTCTTTTCATGTGTTCAATTGCATCCTCCACTTCACTCAGCATTATTGGTCGTCCATCTTTCCATTTTCTTCCCCCGTCCCATTATTATATTTCCTTCCTTTTATTTCACACATCCTGAAACTTTTACTTCTTTTCTTCCTGTTAATTCATTTAACTGATTGTGCATACATTTTGAGTCTTACTTTTGTCGCCTTTCCATTTCTTCACATTTCTGTTTTAACCATATTTCCTTTTCTTCACTGCACTTGTTTTGGATCTCTTTGTGCAATATTTTGTATGTCTGTTCTTCTTTCTTATGTTTTCTCCTTTCGTCCATTAGTTGTAATATTTCCTCCGTCATCCATTTCTTTTTGTTGATTCTTTTAGTCACTAGTATGACTTCTATTGATGTTTGTTGAATCGATTGTTGAGCATTTCCCACTTTTCCTGGATGTCCTGTATTTTCTCAATAACATTATATCTATTTTGTTCTATCATGCTGTACGTATCACTCATCTGTTTATCTACTCTTAGCATATATAGTTCTAATTTTACATTTCTTGGTGATTTCTGTGCCTTCCGCAGTTTTATTCTTATCTTTCCAACTACTGGTACATGGTCACTATTGCAATCTGCTCCTGACCTTGTTTTAACCCATGTTAGCCCAATCCTGAATCTTCTCTGTACCATATAAAATCAATTTAATTGTGTACGTGTTTGTCTGGGCTTTGCCATGTGCATAGTCGCCAAGGGTGTTGTTTGAACCAGGTGTTACCTATAATCATTTCATGTGTCTTTGCCCAATCTATCAATCTATCCCCTCTGTCATTCGTCTCTCCAAAGCCATGCCCCCTAGTCAAATTTTGCACTTTAGCTGTTCCTACCTTTGCATTGAAATACCCTAATATAACAGTTATTTCTTGGGATTTAAACTGTTCCATGGTCGCCACTAGCTCCTCGTAATGAGACCATGGTGTCAATGTCTTCTTCTTCGCTATTACTTGTTGGTGCATAAACATGAATTATGTTCATAGCCATTGGTCTGCCTCTCAATTTTACTAGCATAATTCTGTCTGATACTGGACAAAATCCTTTCACTGTTTTGCTTCTTTCTCTATCTAACATGATGCCTACTCCTCTTTCGTGTGTGGTTCCCCCAGAGTAAATTACATTTCCACTGTCCCGTTGTAATAATCCTGCTCCTGTCCATCTCATTTCACATAGTCCCAAGATGTTCAATTTCATTCTCTTCATTTCGTGACTGATGATTTCTAGTTTTCCAACCTGGAATGTTGATCTAATGTTCCAGGTTCTTATTGCTAGTGCTCTCTATTTTTGATCTTGCAAACAGTAGCTTGATGACGATCGGGTGTCACCTGTAGCACATGACACTCCCTACCGGACGAGGTGGCTGTGAAGTCCCCATTAACGTCGTTAGCTGTAAATATAAGGTTGTGATTTGTCATGATTAGTCCAGTCAATTTAACAAGGTAGTTTGCCATTCCTTTCCTTCTTAGCAGTGACTGTACTAGTCGGAGATCGCAGCCATTGTCTCTATACATGAGATCCTCTGCCTGCCAACGCGGTGTGGGGACCATAACCGGCACTACTTATCGGCTGCTCCCACAACACCATCCACCACCTGCTCCAATGGCTTCACATAACCCTGATAGGGGGGCGGGAGCTCCACCTTGCCCAGGTGTGTCCCGAAGACTAGCGGAGGAAGGGAGACGTCTTACTCCTCCTTTGGAATGGCAGAACTCTACCCCGCTAACCTTCTTCTCCTTTTCTCTTTCACTGATACCTAAAAGGTGTCGTGGTTTATATCATTTGTCGTTCTTGTGCTACTCGAATTGTCTGATTTAATGATTTTCCTTTCTTGTTACATGTCTCTGTTACTGTATCTATGCATCTTCTTCTGGGTCTTTCTCTTGGTTTTTTTCCATGCATTCTCGAGAAGAACGCCCTTGATGGTGATTGGTGAGGATTCATTCTGACCAGGTGGCCAAACCATTTAAGTTGTTGTTGTTCTATATATTCTTGGCAGGGTTTTGTTCCTACCAATTTTCTTATGGTTTCATTTGGTATTCTATCTCTTCTTGTGTTGTTTGTTACTTTTCTCTAGCATCGCATCTCACATGTATTGATCTTTCTTAAATGTGATTTAGAAAGGGTCCATGTTTGACTTTCATAGCACAAAGTTGGTATGAAGATGCTATTTATAATTTGTTGTTTAGCTGGCATAGAAATGGTTGGATGTCTTAACAATGGTGAAAGCTGGTATGTGACAGCATTTGCTTTTTGTATTCTCATGTCAATATCTCTGTCTAGTTTTCCATCTTCTGTGAACATTGTGCCTAAATACTTGAATTCCTCTACTTGTTTTATTTCTTTGTCTTTGATCTTGATGTTTAATGGGTGTCTTAATTTGCTTTTTCTTATAGCCTCTGTTTTTGCTGTGTTAATTTTCATACTGTAGTTTGTGCAGCTTTTATCTAGAGATGTTAAATGCTGTAGCAGCAGGTTTTCATCCTCATATATTAGGCATTGGTCATCTGCGAAGAGTAGCTCATTGATGTTGGAGTTTTCTACCTCTATGTTATTATTTGATTTGTCCTTGTTGTTGGTTGTTTCCGGATTTATTTTGTCCATATATATGATGAAGAGGAGTGGTGAGAGGACACATCCTTGTCTTACTCCTGTTGTAACCTGAAACCATTCTGACAGACCTTCCGATGTTCTGACGGCACTTTGACTGTTTTTATATAGTGCTATTATATTTTCTAGTAGTTGTCCTGCTACCCCGTATGTTTCTAAAGTTTGCCAAAGTTTGTTCCTGTCCACACGATCAAACGCTTTTTCCTGATATATAAACATTATATTTAGGTTTCTGTCATATTCTATTGCTTTTTCACATAGTTTTCTCAATGTAAATATAGCATCATTACAGCTTTTGCCTTTTCTGAATTCGAATTGATTATTACTTAATTGAGGTTCTATTATGTATCTTACTCTCCTCTCGAATATTTTAGCAAACATTTTTCCAACTTGACTCAATAGGGATATTCCTCTGTACATTTCACAATCCCTTTTACTTCCCTTATTCTTCCAAAATGGGACAATGATAGCTTTTTGCCAATCGTCTGGGACTTTTCTTTCTTCCCAAGCCATATTGAATATGATAGTAAGCCAATCTATAGCTGTTTCCTTACAGGCTAGTAGCATTTCTGTTGTTATTCCATCTATACCAGCTGCTTTGTTCTTTTTATTCTGTTTCAATGCCCATTCCACTTCTGCTTTTAGTATATTCGGTTCCTGTTCATCATACTGCCTATGTTTAAACTATGTATTTCCGTTTGTATTTCCCTGATTTAATAGTTCCTTAAAGTATTCTCTCCATCTGATTATTATATTTTTCCTGCTGCTGATTGGTCTACCGTTCTTGTCGTTTATTATAGTGGTTGGGTTATAATCATTATTTCTTACTCTCATCGCTTTTACACTTTTGAAAAATTCTCTGGTTCTTCTCTACATGTTTTTGCTAATTCTTCACCAAATGCTTTCCATGAGTCTGCTTTTGTTTGTTCTAGGATCTTTTTGCTATCATTTCTACCATGTCTATAGTGATTGTAGTCTTCTGTTGTTTTTGTCTTCTGCCACTTTTTATACTTTTCTTTCTTGTGTTTCACTGCTGATTTAACTACTTCATTCCACCATCTTGTAAGTTTCTTTCTGCTCATTCCTATATTTTTCAGACCGCATTTCTCTTGTGTTGACTCTATTAGACCTTCTTTAAACTGTTTCCATGCTTCTTCTATGTTTGTTGGTTGTATTCGGGTTTGGTATTTGTTGGTTACGGATTCTTCTATTTCTTTTTGTATGTTTACATTCTTTATTGCTTTTAGATCGATTCTTTGTGCTTGAGGTCTTGTCATCTGTAGTTTCTTAATCCATTTTTTCTGCCATAGTAAAACAGGCTTATGGTCTGTATCTAATAATGTATTTGGTATAGATCTTGAGTCTGTTATGTCCCTCCTTTGATGTCTTCTAGTCAAAATAAAATCGATTTGGGAGGCCTTGTCCATGTCATTCCATTTATACCAAGTGAGTATTTGGTTATGATTGTGCTGATTAAACGTGTTTGTTATATAAAGATCATGTTCTGCACAAATATTTAGTAGGTGTTCACCATTACTGTTACACTCTGTTCTGATGTCACTAAATGGTCCTAGGTATAATTCCCATGGTGTTCTCCTTTGTCCTACTCTGCTCTAATGTCACTAAATGGTCCTAGATATAATTCCCATGGTGTTCTCCTTTGTCCTACTATACCGTTGAAATCTCCTAGTACAAACAATTTCTCTGCGTCCTTGACTTTATTTATTGTGGCTGATAGTTCATCAAAATATTCTTGTTGGCTGTCCTCACTATATGTGTCGTTGCATGGAGCATATGTTTGAATATAAGTGGTATTTCCTCCTTTTTCTGCTAATTTGATACTTATAATTCTTTCCGATATGTCATCTATTTCTAGTATGTTTTTGGCAGTATTGCTTTCAATAATAAAACCGACCCCGTGTTTGTTTACTTCCGCCACGTTGTTAATTCCGCTCATGACGAGTGTGTAGCTTTGGTGTATTTCTTTAATGATTTTACCTCTCTTTCTTGTGTCAGCTAATCCTAAGAATGTTATATTCCTTTTTCTTCATAAATTCAACTATTTCTGTACTTTTATCCCCTAATCCGCAGATGTTCCAAGTGCCTATTAAACGTTCTGATTGTTTTCTTTGTGTTGTAGATTTCCCGCTTTTTGACATTTTCGTTCGTGATCGTAATATCGTAATAGCACAATGATGTATGGTACTATACGCACAGACTATATACATCTATAAAATCCATTTGAAATAGCACAAGAACGCTTGAATTTCTTTTTCTACGGGCATTGAAATTCACTTATAACTTAAATTTGACTCGCATCGAAAATTGTGTCGTGTTGCCAGCACAGTCACACACCGCTAACCAATAGAAATAAATATCAAAAATAGAAAGCAAATAATTGATTAAAAAAACGAAAAAAAAAACCGAATTTTTGAAGCTTTACGTAACAAGTAGACAAAGCAAAGCACAACAACGTTTCGGCTCAATAGGCAAAAAGAAGGATCAAACATATAACACTCACATATGTATTTAAAATAAACATATATATATATATATATATATATATATATATATATATATATATATATATATATATATATATAAAATCATTTCGAACAAAACAAAACAAATAAAAATAAACTTAAAAATTAAATCTTCCCTGTATAATTTCACTAAATCAAAAACGAAATCAAAATAAGCATTTATTTAAGTGGTATCATACATACCGATCTTCTGAACACAACACTATCTAGCTGCTTGTAGCAACGTTCGCAAAAAGACTTTAAAGATTCTAACTGGCCAGCCTTAAATACAATACCATATATGGCCTGCCCCTAACATCTGTTTAATCTGTCCATTAGGGAACAGGCAAATGATTGCAGTGCTGCGGCATAGCTGGTAGTGAGGAGACAGTGGGCGTAACGGGAGCCAGTGGGCGTAGGGTGTAACGTGTACTTTAATAAAGTAATGTGTTATTAATAGTTATTCATGACATTCTACTGTCATTCACAGTCATTCACCTGTCATCCGCAGACACTCATCTGCCATTCATAGTCAATCATGTCATGTATCTGTCATGAGTATTTATGCAACTGTCATTCATAGTCGTTCATGTCATCCATCTGTCTTTATAGTCATTCTTATAATTAATCTGTCATCTGTGGTCACTCAGCTGTCATTCATGGTCACCCATGTCATTCATTTGTCGGAAAAAAATTCATGTCATTCATCTGTCATTCGTAGTCATTATTAAGTCAGTCATAGTCTCTTATGTCATTCAGAGTCACACATGGTATCTATATGTCAGTCATAATCATCCAAGTCATCCATCTTACAGTTATAGTCTGTCATATCTTTCATATATCAGTCATAGACATTCATGTCATTCATCTATCATTTATAGTATTCCATTTTTCATTCGTAGTAATTCATTGTCGCGTATGTAATTTATCTGTCAGTTTTAGTCGCTCATGTTATTTATCTGACATTCATTGTCGTTAATGACATTCGTCTGTATTTCCTAGTCAGTCATATGTAATTCATAGCCTGTATGTCATTAATCTCTCATCTTTAGGATTTCTTGTGTCACACATGCCATTCATTTGTAAGTAATATTCACTCGTGTCATTCATATGTCAGTCATACTCATACATGTCATCAATCTGTCATTGGTAGTTACTTATGCCATTCACAGTAATTCATTTGTCATTCAAAGTCAATCATGTTATTCATCTGTCATTCATAGTCACTCATGTCATTCAACTGTCAATAATAGTCACTATGACATTCATCGGTCATTTTTAATCATTCGTCTCTCATTTATAGTCAGCCATGTCATTCATAGTACCTGTGCCATTCATATGTCAGTCATAGTCATGCATATCATCAATCTGTCAGTTAATATCATTCGTGTCTTTCATCAGTCATTTGTAGTAATTCATGTCAGTTGTATTCTATCATTCCATTCAACTGTCTTTCATAGTCACTCATGTCATTCATCTGCCAGTAATCGACATTCAGTTCATTCATCTATCAGTTATAGTCACTCATGTCATCATATGTCATTGATATGCATTCATCTGTCATTTAACGCCAATCATAATCTCTCATGTTATTCGTATGTCAGTCATATTCACTCATGTCATTCCTCTGCCAGTTATAGTCACACATTTGTCATCCACCGTTACAGAAGTCAAACTTAGTCATTCATGTCATACATATGTCATTGGTAGTCATTCATATGTCATTCTTATTCACATGTCATTCATCAATCACTCATAGTCACTCATGTCATTCATCTTTCAGTGGTAGTCACTTATGTCATGTAATTGTCTTTGATATTAATTATGTTATATTTCTATCTGTCATAGTAATGTATATGTCATTCAATCTCCTTCATGTCATTCATCTGTCAGTCTTAATCACTAATGTCATTAGTCTGTCAGCAATATTCGTTCATGTCATTCGTAAAAATTCATATATCAGCAAAAGTATCTTATGCCATTCATCTGTCAGTCATAGTCACTCATATCTTTCATAGTCTTAAAAAAAGAGATTACTAAAACTATTTGAGCCGAAAATCGATTCTTTCATTATTCATCATCATCATCTTCATCGAGTGTCTTCTCCGCAACGAAGGTTGGCTACCATGGATCGCCATTCTACTCTGTTTCTTGCTTTGATGGTGCAGGCTGTCATAGATTGACTTGTCCATCTTTTGATGTTACTCGTCCATGTTAGTCTTGGTCTGCCTCTGCCTCTTTTACCTTGTATTTTCCCTTCCAATATTACTTTTAGTAGGCTGTTGTGTCTTTTAACATGCCCCAAAAATTTCATTTGTCTTGTCTTAATTGTATTTAGTAGTTCACTTTTTTATTTTTAGCTGTTTTAAAACTTCATCGTTTGTTATCTTTTGTTTCCATCCAATTCTACCTATTCTTCTATAAATCCACATGTCAAAGGCTTCAATTTTCTGTTCTGTTTTCTTGTCTAATGTTCATTTTTCTGCACCATACAGGGATATTGAGAAGATGTAACATTTTGCCATTCTTAGTCTCAGCCCTGTTGATATTTGTTTCATTATTACAATAAACTGAACATCTGTTTCTGTTTGACACTTTATCCATAATATGTGGCTGTTTCATTTGTTGTTTCAGCATTAAAATGGAGTTTTACTATAACGATTATCAAAATTCATTATTTTCATTTCTTCTTATTTACCTTTCAGCGTGGAGGGGATACATAATTTGCGGTCTTTTGCTCTTCTGTTCTCCTCTTCTGCTGTTACCTTTCCTAGTGCTTCTGATATTCCATCCAACCATCATTTTCGTGGTCGACCGTTGGTCTGGTATTCTCACAACGTTTGTTGAAGGCTCGTTGTGTTGTGTTTTGATCTTTCTGCCTTGTCACGTGGCCAGACCAATTTATCTTTTTTTTTCTTTTGCTTCTACTTTTCAGCTCACAGTGGAGCATAGATCTTCAAAAAACACTTTCCAAGTATTTCTGTTAATTGCCATTCTTTTAAGATCATTCCATGACTACCCTATCATTTTCATCTCTGCTTCTATCTGTCTTCTCCAAGAATTAATTGAATTTCCTCTTTGTCTTTTCTCTCTGGGGATTCCAAAAAGCGCCTGTTATATAATACTATCAGTTGGCTTCCGCAGTGTGTGTCCCATCCAGCGCCATCGTCTTCGCTGTATTCTATAATTCTATGTTAGTGATTTTGTTCTGTCATTTCCATCCTTTTATTCTGCTTGAACATCCATTAATGAAAGTCTGTGTCTTCATGATTATCAAGTTTGTTCTTCTCCATGTTTCACAGCCATATAATAGGACTGACATAACATTGGAGCAGAACATTTATATTTTTCTGTATTTAACCTAATTTCTTTGGACTACCATATGCTTTCCTGTGCAATAAAAGCTCCTTTTTCTTTAGATATCCTTATTTTGGTATAATTGTCTGTTCCTCCCTCTTTAACTATATTGCTGCGCAGATATATGTAAGACTGTACTTATTGTAGAGGTATTTCTCATACTTTTTTTTTTATTGCCAACTGCATTAATTCTCATAATGTTGGTCTTATCTCTATTAATTTACAGTCCTAGATGTTGTGATCTCCCATGAGTTATGCTCATTTTATCTTGCATCTGTTGATGGCTGTTTGATAAATGTCAGCAGCAAAATTTAAATCATCACTTTGCTTGGTCAGTAATCACTGGATTCCATTTCTGTTGTTTTGTGTTTTGTATTCATAATCTCTCTCTCTCTCTCTCTCTCTCTCTCTCTCTCTCTCTCTCTCTCTCTCTCTCTCTCACAAAGATATGAGATGTGACTAATACAGACATGCACACAGCGATACGAGGCATGACTAACACTGACACACATCAAGATATATGACACATGGCTAACATAACCATGCACATAAAGATATGAGATATAACTGACATTGACATGCACACACAAAGATATGACACATGCCTAACATAGACATGCACACAAAGATAAGAGATATGACTAACATAGATATGCACACACAAAGATATGAGATGGGACTAACATAGCCATGCACACACAAGGATATGAGATGTGACAAACACAGACATGCACACACAAAGATCTGAGATATGACTAACATAAACATGCACACAAAGATATGAGATATCACTAACCCAGACATGCACACACAAAGATATGACATATGACTAACACTGGTACACACTAAGATATGAGATATGACTAAACACAGACACACATAAAGATATGAGAAATGATTAACACGGACACACCGAGATATGAGCCATGGCAAGCACACACAAGCTAAGATATGAGCCATGGCTAGGACAGACACACAGCAAGATATGAGCCATGGCTTCACTAAAAAACACCAAAAAATGAACCATGTCTAGCACAGAAACACATTAAAGTGTCCATATGCTTGGGCTTGTTGTAGTCGGCATTTCATAATCTAATCTATGGTCAGTAGAAAGAGAAATGGAGACAAACATCCATGCCTTGCTCCTGTTCTTATTTCAAATGCTTCTGTAAGCTACCCTTCACGCACCACACTGCATTTCATTCCGTCATTTATTGTTTTTATCAGGATAATAAATGTTATGGGGATTCCGTAATGACTGAGCAACTTCCAAAGCATTCTTCTGTCTTAACTATCAAATGCGTTTTCGTAATCTAAGAATCAAATATAAAGCAGGGACTGTAGTTCTAAACTTTTTTTCACTATTATACGTAGAGTAGTTTATTGATCAGCACATGATCTGTTCTTCCTAAAACCTGCTTGTTCATCTCTCAAATGTTTTTATATGGCCTCTTTTAGTCTCTCCAGAATGATTCTGCTTAATATTTTTTCCTGGCACTGATAGTACCATAATTCCCCTATAATTTGTGCATTCCTATAAACTTACTTTCTTTGGTAGTTTTATCATATAACCTTCTTTCCAATCTTTAGGTATTTCTTCCCTCTCTCAAATAGATTTTATCTAATAGATTATGTAACATCTTGGTAGAGGCGTATATCTTAATATCTAATTTCATGGCTTCCGAAGTAATTTCATCTGGTCCTGTGGCTTTACCATTTTTTAATAGCTTGATAGCTTTCATTATTGTTTCTTTGCTTGGTTTTCCAAAGATAACGTGCAACTCTTCTTCTGCTGGTTGTATAACTGGAGGATTATTTGAGCCGGGTCTAGTCAAAAGTTCTTCAAAATGCTCTTTCGATCTTTTTATCTGTTCCCTTATATTACTAAGCAGATTTCCCTACATATCTTTAATGCAGACATTTATCTGTTTGTATTTTCCACTTAATTTTGTTGTTTTGTTGTACAGTTCTTTCATATACCCTTTATTTGCTGCTTCCTTTCCTCTTTAGCTAGTTCATCTATATATTTCCTCTTATCCCTTTTAATGCATCTTCTCACTTCTTTGTTCACGTCTGTGTAAGCTTCCTGTGTCTTGGCTTTATTACTACTCGTTTTGCTTTGATTTATGTCTACTTTCTTGTTCTTTCTTTCTCTAATTTTGTCCAGGGTCTCTGCTGTCATCCATGCCTTATTCTGGCGTTCTCTTGTCCCTAGTGTTTCTTCGCAGGTCTCTTTCCATATATCTTTTACCTGTTTCCATTGATCTTCTATATTTATTGTATTTTCTAGTTGTTGGAGGACTTGGTATTTGTTTGCTATTGTGACTGCGAATCTATCTTTAATTCCTTGTTCTTTAAGAAACCCTACATTGAAAAACTTTCTACCCTTATTCGTTGTATTATACCTTTTTAGTTTAATTTTAAGTTTGGCTAACAGAAGATGATGATCAGAAGCTATATCTGCCCCTCTATATACTTTTACTTCCTGTAAGGATGACTTAAACTTATTATTAATTCAAATGTGGTCAATTTGATTTTCCGTTCTTTGATCTGGCGACACCCATGTAGCTTTGTGTATTCTTTTATGTTGGAATATTGTTCCTCCTAGGCTCACTTGATTCATTCATCATTGAGTGCCGTCTCCGCAACGAAGGTTGGCTACCATGGAGCGCTATTCTGCTCTATCTCTTGCTTTGATGGTGCAGGTTGTCATCGGTTGATTTGTCCATCTTTTGATGTTACTCGTCCATGTTAATCTTGGTCTGCCTCTGCCTCTTTTACCTTGTATCTTCCCCTCCAGGATTACTTTCAGTAGGCTGTTGTGTCTTTTAACATGGCCTAAGAATCACATTTGTCTTGTTCTAAGTGTGTTCAGAAGTTCTCTTTTCATTTTAAGTTGTTTTAAGACTTCGTCGTTTGTTTTCTTTTCCTTCCATCCAATTCTACCTATTCTTCTATATATCCACATGTCAAAGGCTTCAATTCTCTGTTCTGTTTTCTTGTCTAATGTCCATGTTTCAGCACCATATAGGAATATTGAGAAGATGTAACATTTTGCTATTCTTAGTTTTAGCTCTGGTGTTATTTGTTTTGATGTTAGTATGTCCTTCATGACATTAAAATTACTTTTTGCCATTCCTATTCTTGTGTTTATTTCAGTTGTACATTTTCCATCACTGGTTATAGTATGTCCAAGGTAGTTATAGTTCTGAACTGTCTCAAGGTCTATTCCTTCAATTTTGATATCCACTTGTGGGTTTTGAGTATTTTCTTTGTTTATGATCATAGTTTTAGTCTTTTTGATATTCATATCTAGTCCATATTTTTTGCTTGTCGTGTTTATTTCATTAAGTAATTGATGTAGGTCTTTAGGATTTTCTGCTAGTAGTACAGTATCGTCAGCATATCTTAGGTTATTGATTATCTTTCCATTAATTTGTAGGCCTGGCATCTCTATGATGTTTTTAAAGATTTGCTCAGTGTATAGATTGAACAAGCTTGGTGATAGGATGCATCCTTGTGTTACTCCTCTTTTTATATCAATGGGTGTAGAGAACTCTTTGTTATATTTTATTATTGCTGTTTGCTTCCAGTATAGATTGCATATTAGTTGTATATCCATGCCATCTAGATGTATCTCTTTTAGGCATTCTATAAGTTGTTTGTGGTGTACTCTATCAAAAGCTTTGGTGTAGTCTATGAAGCAGGCATACATTGGTTTGTTTACTTCTGTGTATTTTTCGATTAATGTTCTCATGCAGAATATGGCTTCTTTTGTCCCGCTATTTTTTCCTAAATCCAAATTGCTGCTCATCTAATTCAGTATTGATTTTATTCTGAATCCTTCTTTGTATAACTTTTAGCAAGATTTTTGTAACATGGCTCATTAGGCTTATAAGTTCTAAAGTCACTGCATTCAACTGCACCATTCTTTTTAGGCAATGTTGATTAAGGGTGCAGAAATTCACAAATATCTCTCCATTCTCGTTTATATCTCCAAGTCCATGTTTTCCCATATTCTCTTCGAAGTTTCTGTTGTCTGATCCTACTTTAGCATTTAGATCTCCCACCAAGATTATAATATCCTTGGCTCGTCTTTCATCCATTGGACATTGTAACTGTTTATATAATTCACCTTTAACTAAATCATCTTTATCGTTGGTTGGTGCATAGCATTGGATAATGTGTAATTTTATTTTGTTTTTGGTTGTTTTAAATGTGAATTACAGTGAAAGTGTTCAACTACATAGTTTTCTGTTATTATACAGTGAGAGTTTTTCAGCTATCATGTTTTTTAGCGAATAATTAGTACGAGGATTCAATCTATCATGTTCTTATCTATTATTCCGTGAGAGGTGTTCAACTATCATGTTTTCAGCTATCATACAGAGAACGTGTTCAACTATCATGTTTTCAGCTATTATACAATGAGATAGTTTAACTATAATGTTTTCTGCTATTATACAGCGAGAGTGTTAAACTACCATTTTTTAGGCTATTTTACAGGGAGAGTTTTCAACTATAATGGTTTAAGCTATTATAACACAATTTTAACTACCATGTTTTCAGCTATTATACCGTGAACGTGTTCAACTATCATGTGTCAGCTATTGTACATTGAATGTGTTCAACTATCATGTTTTCAGCTTTTATACAGTAAGCGTATTCAGCTATCATGTTTTCAGCTATACAGTAAGAGAGTTCACCTATCATGTTTTCATCTATTATACAGTGAGAGTGTTTCAACTATCATGTTTTCAGATTGTCAAAAGTAAGAGGATTCAATCTTTAATGTTCTCAGCTATTATTCAGTGAGAGGAGTTAAGCTTCATGTTTCCTTCTATTATACAATGACCGTGTTCAAATATCATGTTTTCAACTTTTATACAGTGAGTGTTCAACTATCATGTTTTCAGCTATTATACAAAGAGAGTGTTCAACTCTCATGTTTTCAGCTATTATACAGTGAAAGCGTTCAACTATAATCACCATCATCATCATCATGTGGCATACCGGTTGGCGTAGGTGATCATGTCACTCTACAATCTTCTATCTACAGTGCATCGTATCAGTTCTGTTGTTGACTGTTTTCCATGCCATGAAACCAACCCATCCAGTATTTTCTCTCTTTGTCGTACGTGATCTCTCTTGCCTTTTATTTTGTCAGTTGTAACCAAGTATTCCAATTTTCCTCTTCTCATGATGTGCCCGAAAAATGTTGATTGCTTCTTTCTGATGTTTTTTAAGAGCTCCCTTTTTGTGTTGACCTCTTTGAGAACTTCCTCATTGGTCTTTTTAGCTGTCCAGAGAACTTTCAACATTTTTCTGAGAAATCCCATCTCTGTGGCCTCTAATCGACTTTTCATTTGTGTCTACTGTCCATGTTTGGCTTCCATAAGTCAGAATTGGTTCTATATAGCACCGATGAGCTCTCTTTCTCATTTCTATTGACATAGATTTGTTGCATAATATATTTTTCACTTTCTGAAATGGTATTTTGGTCTGAGCTATTCTGCTTTTTATTTATGTTGTGCATCTGCAATCTGATGTTATTATTGTGCCCAAGTAATTGATACGTAGCACTTGTTTCAGAATTGTCTCGTTTATTTTTATGCTGCATGATGGTGAGAGTGTTTCAACTATAAATGTTTTCACTAATTATATAGGAACATTATTATCTTCCTCTTCTTCTACCTTTCAGCTCCCTGTGGAGTATAGGTCTTCAACAAACACTTTCCAAGTCGTTCTGTTTTGTGCCATTCTTTTAAGGTCATTCCATGTCTTCCCCATCATCTTCATCTCTGCTTCGATCTGTCTTCTCCAAGAATTCCTTGGTCTTCCTCTTTGTCTTTTCCCCTGGGGATTCCAAAAAAGTGCCTGTTGTGAAATACTCTCAGTTGGCTTACGTAGTGTGTGTCCTATCCATCGCCATCGTCTTCGCTGTATCTCTTTATCCACTGGTATTTGAACGGTACATTTCCATAATTCCACGTTAGTGACTTTGTCCTGCCATTTCCATCCCTTTATTCTGCGCAAGCATCCATTAATGAAAGTCTGTACCTTCGTGATTGTCAATTTTGTTATTCTCCATGTTTCACAGCCATATAATAGGACCGACTCAACATTTGAGTTGAACATTTTTATTTTTGTATTTAGCCTAATTTCTTTGGATTTCCATATGTTTCCCAGTGCAATGAAAGCTCATCTTGTTTTTGATATCCTTATTTTGGTATCATTCTCTGTTCCTCCCTCTTTATCTATATTACTGCCCAGATATATATAAGTTGTACGTCTAGTAGATGTATTTCTCCTAGTTTTATTTGGTTATTGCCAACTGCATTAATTCTCATAATGTTGGTCTTATCTCTATTAATCTTTAGTCCTAGCTGTTGTGATCTCTCATCTAATATACTCATTTTATCCTGCATCTGTTGATGGCTGTCTGATAGGAGAGCTATGTCATCAGCAAAGTCTAAATCATCAAGTTGTTTGGTCAGTGACCACTGGATCCCATTTCTGTTGTTTTGAGTTATTTTCATAATCCAATCTATGGCCAGTAGAAAGAGGAATGGAGACAGGAGGCATCCTTGCCTTACTCCTGTTCTTATTCCAAATGCTTCTGTAAGCTGTCCTTCATGCACCACACTACATTTTGTTCCTTCATACATTGTTTTTATCAGGTTAATAAACTTTATGATGTAAAAGTATATAGAGGGGCAGATATAGCTTCTGATCATCATCTTATGTTAGCCAAACTTTAAATTAAATTAAAAAGGTATAATACAACGAATAAGGGTAGAAAGTTTTTCAATGTAGGGTTTCTTAAAGAACAAGGAATTAAAGATAGATTCGCAGTCACAATAGCAAACAAATACCAAGTCCTCCAACAACTAGAAAATACAATAAATATAGAAGATCATTGGAAACAGGTAAAAAATATATGGAAAGAGACATGCGAAGAAACACTGGGGAAAAGAGAACGCCAGAATAAGGCATGGATGACAGCAGATACCCTGGATAAAATTAAAGAAAGAAAGAACACGAAACCAGACAAAAATAAAAGCAAAACAAGAAGTAATAAAGCCAAGACACAGGAAGCTTACACAGAGGTGAACAAAGAAGTGAGAAGATGCATTAAAAGGGATAAGAGGAAATATATAGATGAACTAGCTAAAGAGGCAGAAGAAGCAGTAAATAAATGGAATATGAAAGAACTGTACAACAGCACAAAGAAATTAGGTGGAAAATACAAACAGATCAACGCCTTTATCAAAGACAAGAAAGGAAATCTGCTTAGCAATATAAGGGAACAAATGGAGAGATGGAAAGAACACTTTGAAGAACTTTTGAATAGACCCGGCTCAAATAATCATCCAGATATACTACCAGCAGAAGAAGAGTTACACGTTAACTGCGGAAAACTAAGCAAAGAAGAAATAATGAAAGCCATCAAACTATTAAAAGATGGTAAAGCCACAGGACCAGATGAAATTCCTTCGGAAGCCATCAAAGCAGATATTAACACCTCTACCAAGATGTTACAGGATCTATTGGATAAAATTTGGGAGAGGGAAGAAATACCTAAAGACTGGAGAGAAGGTTGTATGATCAAACTACCAAAGAAAGGAAGTTTACAGGAGTGCACAAATTATAGGGGAATTATGCTACTATCAGTGCCAGGAAAAATATTAGGCAGAATCATTCTGGAGAGACTAAAAGAGGCTATAGAGAAACACTTGAGAGATGAACAAGCAGGTTTTAGGAAGAACAGATCATGTGCTGATCAAATAACTACCCTACGTATAATAGTTGAACAAAGTTTAGAACGAAAATCCCCACTATATATTGAATTCATAGATTACGAAAAGGCATTTGATAGTTTAGACAGAAGAATGCTTTGGAAGTTGCTGAGTCATTATGGAATCCCCATAAAGTTTATTAACCTGATAAAAACAATGTATGAAGGAACAAAATGTAGTGTGGTGCATGAAGGACAGCTTACAGAAGCATTTGAAATAAGAACAGGAGTAAGGCACGGATGCCTCCTGTCTCCATTTCTCTTTCTACTGGCCATAGATTGGATTATGAAAATAACTAAAAAAAAACAGAAATGGGATCCAGTGGTCACTGACCAAACAACTTGATGATTTAGACTTTGCTGATGACATGGCTCTCCTATCACACAGCCATCAACAGATGCAGGATAAAATGAGTATATTAGATGAGAGATCACAACAGCTAGGACTAAAGATTAATAGAGATAAGACCAACATTATGAGAATTAATGCAGTTGGCAATAACCATATAAAACTAGGAGAAATACCTCTACTAGACGTACAATCTTATATATATCTGGGCAGTAATATAGATAAAGAGGAAGGAACAGAAAATGATACCAAAATAAGGATATCAAAAGCAAGATGAGCTTTCATTGCACTGGGAAACATATGGAAATCCAAAGAAATTAGGCTAAATATAAAAATAAAAATGTTCAACTCAAATGTTAAGTCGGTCCTATTATATGGCTGTGAAACATGGAGAATGACAAAATTGACAATCACGAAAGTACAGACTTTCATTAATGGATGCTTGCGCAGAATAAAGGGATGGAAATGGCAGGACAAAGTCACTAACGTGGAATTATGGAAATGTACCGGTCAAATACCAGTGGATAAAGAGATACAGCGAAGACGATGGCGATGGATAGTACACACACTACGGAAGCCAACTGAGAGTATTAAACAACAGGCCCTTTTTTGGAATCCCCAGGGGAAAAGACAAAGAGGAAGACCGAGGAATTCTTGGAGAAGACAGATCGAAGCAGAGATGAAGATGATGGGGAAGACATGGAATTATCTTAAAAGAATGGCAAAAAACAGAACGACTTGGACAGTGTTTGTTGAAGACCTATGCTCCACAGGGAGCTAAAAGGTAAAAGAGGAAGAAGAAACTTTATGGGGATTCCGTAATGACTCAGCAACTTCCCAAGCATTCTTCTGTCTAAACTATCAAACGCCTTTTCTTAATCTATGAATCCAATATAAAGTGGGGATTTTAGTTCGAAACATTGTTATGTTCTCGGCTAATACACCGTGAGAGTGTTTCAACTATACATTTTTTTATCTTTTATACAGTTTTTCACCTACTATGTCTTCAGATATCAAATTTTAAAAGGGATTCATCTATCTTGTTCTCAGACATTATTCAGCGAGAGTGTTTCAACAACAATGGTTTCAGCCATTATGGCATTGTTTAAGTTATCGTTGTTTCAGCTGCCATACAAAATGGTGATCCGGTAAAAAAGATGATGTTATGACGCTTTATTCACCTTAAAACAGATTGCAGACAAGACTGTAGAACACAATCAACATTTCTACATAGCGTACATTGATCAGGAAAGAATATTCGACCGAGTAAACAGAGAACAACTGTGGGAGATACTAACAACATACGGTGTAATCAAACATCTAACCAACCTAATTAAACATCTCTGCATCAACAGCAGAGCACAGTCAGAAATGCAGTATGTTACACAGACTTTTCGAAGTTAAATCAGGTGTAAAAAAGGGTTACATACTATCCCTTTTTGTTTATTACATCATCATCATCATCAAGTACTGGACCTGCCGGCGTTGGTGATCATGTCTCTCCACATCTTTCGATCACGACAGTTATTTATCACTTCTGTTGTTGACCTTGTGCCAAGCAATTCTGTTAAGCTGTCCGCTATATTTTCTCTTTGTTTCCTTCTATCTCTCCATTACTCAATTTTCCTAGTTTTTACAATATATTCTAGCTGTGCAGCTGTTCTCTTCTCATTACATGTCCACAAAATGAAGATTGTTTCTTCCCAATATTGGAAATTAGCTCTCATTTTGCTTTGGCCTATTTCATAACGTTTTCATTACTCTTCTTAGCTGTACATGGTACTCTCAGCATTCTTCTGTAAAACCACGTTTCTACAACCTCCAGTGATTTTCTTGTCTGTTGTCATATTGTCCATAAATCACATCTGTATGTTAAGACAGGCTCTACATAACATTAAAGAACTTCTTTTCTTGTTTCTGTTGTCAAAAATGGATTGCATAGTATCATCTTACATTTTTGGAAAGCTGCTTTTGCCTGATCCATTCTGCATCTCAACTCTTTTGTACATCTTCCGTCTGAGGTTAACAAAGTTCCCAAATATTTAAATTCATTTACTTGTTTTAATATTGTACCACTTGTCTTTATTTTGCACTGAGGTGATGTATGTTTTTGTTGTTACCATTATTTCTGTTTATTACATATATGGACTATACATGCAAGTTAGCCAACCCTTCAGAAACAGAATAGATCAACGAGCTTCTATTTACAGACGATCAGGCACTTCTACATGAAAAAACAAAAGATCTACAACAAAAACACTTAAATAAACTCAAAGCACAGATACAAAATACAACATGAAAATCACCATTAACAAAACAGAAGTCATGAATGTTGCAAAAGAGAAGCAGAACATCATCATAATTATACAAGGCAGACAACTAAAGTGAGCAGAGGAACTTAAATGCTTAGAAAGTCTTGAGACAAACGACCATTCACAAACAGAAGAAGTAGACTCAAGATGCATGAACGCTTGTCAAATCATTGGACAGCTATCACCACTAATGTACAACAAGTAAATAACTCTGGAGGCAGAACGGGCATTTAACACAATCTTCATCCCAACGTTGTGCTACCAATTCAAGGTCATCGTGGACCCTAGATGCAAGAATAACAAATAAATGACTTCAAATCAGACGAATGATAGGAAACAGCATGACAGAAAATATCAGAAATGAAGAACTGAGAAAAAAAAAAGCTAGGAATAACCTTTGCCATAGAATATATACAGAAACAACATATAAAATGGTTGGGCGAATGACAAGACATGAGCCGCGACAGTTCAGTGGTTAGTGAACTGGGCTACAAATGACAATGGGTCGGGTTCGATTCTGATCGACAGCTTCCATGTTCACCCAGCCTTTAATGGTTACCGGATTGTTTCTGAGAAAGTAAAGCGGCACGGGCGGAATACCGACCCCATTAACGCAAAATCATGTCCCGAAGGTCTGTAAAAAGTATGGTCACTAACACCATATTCTCTATACGCCACTTGGCGTGATGGGGTTCTTTACATTACTTACATGACAAGACAGAGTGATCAAAACACAAAACACAAAGAGACCTCAATAAATGTTGCGAACCCATCAAACCCAATGGTCGATCTCAAAGAATATGGATTGACGGAATATTAGAAGCACTTGAAACATAACATCAGCAGATGCGAATAGAAGAGCAGAATACTTCAAATTATATCTGCCCTCGACGCTGAAAGGTAAATGAGGAAGGAAAGAGGAAGAGGAACTCTATGGTGATGAGAAACCAGTGCTGAATAATTCAAACAAAGACACAGGACCACCAATAATGCATAGGGAAGTGGTGGAAGCAATTCAATAAATTAAAAACAATAAATAATATATATATATATATATACATTAATCCACATTATGTATTTTAATTCGTTTGCAGTGATACCGAGGCCTTCCATAACCAAATAACCAAATCATGAGACGTGAAAGGAACAAAATAAAACCAGACATAAATGAAAAACAATGAGGATTTGTTGAAGGAAAGGGCACCAATAATGCAATATACATCATGAGAACACATAGAAAGAACTACAGAAGTAAAGAAAGATCTATATATGTGCTTTATAGACTGCACAAATGCATTTGACAAAATAAAACATGTGGAAATAATCAATATGCTGGAGCAAATACACATCGAAGGCAAGGATCTGGGGATCATTTTTTTGAAAAAAACGTGCACCTGCAACAAACAGCACGCACAAGAATTAGCAACCAAACATGGCAATTCCAGTATCAGACAAGGCTGTTTTCTGTCGCCGGATTTGTTTTCACTTAACAGCGAAAATATTGAGTTATTTGCGGGTCATCATCATTGCACTCCGAACATGTCCATAGGTGCTCAGATCCCCTCCTCAGCAATCCCCTCAGTGTCCTGCGACTGACGACTCCAGTTCTATGTTGGTTGATAAGTCTTCTTACACGGCCACTAAGTGTCTCATTTCTGGCTGTGTCCATCTTAACTCCCATCTCTTTCATCCGAAGAAGTGACGTGGATCTGTGTTTGTCGAAGTCCTGTGCTCTTCCCACATCTCGGAGGGCATTGATGATGTTCGCCCGATCCATTGGTTGCCCGTCCTCAACGACAGCGCAGCTAGCCAATCTGTCCGCTCTTTCATTTCCCCGTACTCCCGCATGTCCAGGGACAAAGACAAAGGTGACCTTACTTATTTTGGATTTCTGCAACGACTCTACCCATTGCTGGCGTACAGAGCCCGCCTCCACTTTTTATCATGCTCATCGAATCACTCAATATACATGCGTGGGTGTAGTCTTGTGACTCTAACCATTTGAATGCCTTGGTCACTGCCATCGCCTCTATTGACATGCTACTCGTGGTCATGACGTATGCACCACTGTCTTCCTTGGCTATCCTGCCTGCCGAGCGTGCTGTAAATGCCCATGCACTTCTTTCGTGTCGTCTTACAGATCCGTCTGTATAGATGACTGCATCTTTCTCATCGGTGTTATCGCAGATGAGACCGTTGGCCTCAGCATTAACCACGACCGGGTTCTGTTCCCTACTTTTCCTGTCCAGTGTGACAATACACGAGAAAGTCCCATTGAATGACGTAGGCACCGGTATCCACTCCTCACCAACGCTGATATTGGTAAGCCCACAGACCTGTTTGATGACATCTTCTGCTCGGCCCACTCATGATTTGCCTCTATTTAGCCGGGCACCTTCCCTGTGTTGAGCACGTGGTGTAATGGATGCTCTGGATCTGTACTAATCTTCAGGCATGCTCGTGCTCTCCAGATCTTGATTCTGTCATCCATGGTTGGAAAGTCAAGAAGATACCTCATTGCTACACAGGGAGTGTCCCTCGTACATCCCAGGATAATGCGCACGGCTTCATGTTGTATTTTCTCCAGCCTATCAATTTGAGTCGTACTGACAGTAAGAAATGCCAGGGCATACTCGATTGGTGCGAGGACTAATCCCTGGAACAGAAGAGTAAGTAGCCTCTGCTCGATGTTGGCAGCTGCCATGACCTTCAAGGCGGCTAATACTTTGTGGGATTTTGTTATGACATGGTCGACGTGGTCCCGAAAACACAGACTGCGATCAAACTTAACTCCGAGATATGTCATCTACTTGTCCCTGGTCACCTTATCAGCTCCCATTCGTACTAGCGGTGTGGTCGTATTAACGATATGATTGTTAAGGGAGAACCATGAAACTGATGCTTTATTAGGATTAACCAAGGCACCTGAAACCCCACACCAGGAAGAAATGCGATCGAGTTCGTCTTGCATTGTGGAGGCGATTCCCCGTCTGTCTCTTACCTGTCAATATACCAGAATATCATCAGCAAAAGTCATAGTTCTTCCCATCCCATCCAGCTGTTGTTCCGTGATCGTTATTGTGTACACGTTAAATAGAACTGGTGACAATGGTGAGCCTTGTGGCAGCCCTGGAAAATAGATGTTGGCTCGGAAGACCAACTTCCACATCTGAGTATCACCTTCCTCTGAAACAGTGCCGCGGCGATCCATCTTATGAGGAAGGGGTTCACCGCCAGTTTGAGGAGCATATGCATGAGATATTCAAATGGTACCCTGTTGTATGCATCCTCCAGATCTATAGCAGCAGCACATGTCTCCTCTCTTCAGTGGAAGCCTTCGAAGACGTCATGGGCAAAGACTGCCGCATTGAGCCATGTCTCTTTGTTATATCTATAACCTCCGAGTGTGGGTAGGAATACACGTTTCTGTTCAAGGTGACAGGTGAGGACACCGGCAACTATTTTCTCCAGCAGCTTGCCCGCAGTGTTCTGCATTGTGATGATTATGTAGGCACTGATCTGAGAATGGTCCTTGTTTGACTTTGGTAGCGGTAGTAAGTAGCTGTGTAGCCACTCCTCCTTAATCTGGCCACTCCGAATACTGGCATTAAACTCATTGGCCAGTTTTGTCAAGTCGTTGTCAGCTAAATCGCCTATGTCATCGTACCGAAACCATCTTGACCAGGAGCAGTGTTGTGTGACCTTTTACGTGTTGTGCTATTGGTATCGGTTGTCATGGTGAGATTTTCTTCCACACTACATCCTTACACAATTTTGACAGCGATCCCCGTATCCTCATTCTTACATCCTCATTTCTTTGGTCCGTCTGCTCAATGTAGCGGGCAAGCAGGGCCTTCCCTTTGCTCTCATCAGATTTGTGCCATATCCGGCCTGTGCTCTGAAATTCTGGTATGCCTCTGTGTCGTGGTGTGCCATTCATGCACTGATGAAGGCGCCAGAATGTGGCTAGCGATTTTTCTGAGCACACTTTTTTACAGAAGTCATCCCATTTGGCATCATTAGCCTGCTTAGCACATAGTATAAAGTGCACCATTTTTTGGTCGACCTCTACTTTCAGACGCTTCAAGATCTCAGGTTGTGTTCTTCCAGTCCTTCTGGCTTTCTGCCATGTCTTGGCAGTTTGTCTCTTCCTCCGCCAAGCTTCATCGACATCTACGTTCCACCAGGGTGGCTGCGTACATCGCTCCTGCCTCCTACGAGGGGCACTCTTTTGCTAATGACGTCCTGGTCTTTTTTTCTCATAGTTGAATGTGTGGAGCTTTCTTTTCTGGCTTTTATTTCTGCTTTACTCAATTAGGAGGACACACGGATAGTGATCACTTGCGTGGAACCCCAGTGCACTCCACCTGCAAACCGGTGCGAAGTTGGAAGACACCAGTGTCAGGTCTTTGACACTATTAGAGTCCCCTGTTCGAGTGGCCATTCTTGTTGCCCTTCCATCATTCAAGCCCACTAAGTCGGCTGACACTAATGCGTTCTCTAGGTCTTCTCCCTGCTTGTTGGTTATGACGTTGCCCCACTGGTTTCCTCTAGCATTAAAGACTCCACAGAAAATGACATTCTCTTCATCGAACTCGAAGAAATTCTGCCATTGTTGTGTGTTCACCTTCCCATTACAGGTATACACATTAACAATCACGAAATGAACTGGGGTCTGCACCCTAACCGCATGTACCTGCAATTCTGCATTGTTCCACGCAGACATATCAACCTCAGCTGCCACCATATTGTTGCGCACAAGGATGGCCTGCCCAAGGTGTCGCCTATTGTGGAAACAATGAAAGCCAGGAGTACTTACTGTCCTGTCACCAAGAAGAGTTTCTTGTAAAACCATTATATCGTCGCCGCACAGTAGCTTATCAAGAATTGGCCGTCGATGAACAAATGACCCACAATTCCAATAAGTAACGCGCACATACTTTAGGTCTAGCCTCTCACACTTTGACTTTCAAATTTAATGCCATCTCTCTTGCCCCGTCGTGTTTTCCTTCTTCGATGATGTCGTTTGTGCTGCATCTGAATACTTACACTTACTGTCGTCATGAAGAACGTCGCTGAACGTTGATGCTTTGGATGGTCTAAACGAACATTGTATGTGATCAATAGCAGATATACAAGGAATTTAAAGCAAAGGCCACAGCAAAAACAATTTGAGATATGCGGATGACACAGTTTTAATAGCAGAGATAGATAAAGAACTACATAAATGAATAACATAATAGTAAAAGAAATCAACAAGAAAGGTCTCAGTCTGAATAGTAAGAAAACAGAAGTAATGGTCATATCGAAGAAACAATCATGACCATCATGCAGCATAAAAATAAGTAGGACAAATCTGAAACAAGTGCAACGCGTCAAATACAAGAGCACAGTAATAACATCAGATGGAAGATGCACTACAGATATCAACAGCAGAATAGCTCAGGCCAAAATAACTTTTCAGAAAATGATATACGTCTTATGCAACAAATTTATATCAATCGAAGTGAGAAAGAGAGTTTTTTTGGGTGCTATATAGAGCCATTTCTGACCTAAAGAAGTGAATTATGGACAATACAAAAAAAAACAAACAATTGGAAAAACGATTAGAGGCCATAGAGTTGGGTTTTCACAGAAGAATGTTGAAAGTTCCCTGGACAGCTAAAAGGGTAACGAGTAAATTCAAAGAGGCCAACACAAATAGGGAGCTCTTAAGAAACATTAAAAAAGAAACAATCAACATTTTTGGGGAACAACATGAGAAGAGGAAAGTTGGAATACTTGGTTACAGCTTAGAAAAAAATACAGGAAAAGAGAGATCGTGGATGACTTAAAGAAAAAATACTCAATAGCTTGGTGTAATGGAGTGGAAAACAGTCAACAACAGAACTGATACGATGTACGGTAGATAAAAGTTTGTAGAAGGATGTGATCGCCTACGCCAAATGGTATGGCACATGATGATGATAATGTACTATTTTAAAGCTATCCACATTCGGACTTTAATGACATCTGCACATTTGGACACGTTTGTTATGACTAGGTATAAATTATAAAAGCGTTATAAATACACCATCTGCTGACGTGTCTTCGCCTCCAGGTTTACCCAGCATGCATTGATTCGACTGGAGCACCAAATAAACACTTTGTAAGCCTCGCGAACACAGGTGTTGGATTATGAACGGCTTATTGGGATACTGTGGCCATCTAAGAATGTTCAATAAACAAACCTTAAGTAAAAGAGGAATGGTTGGTACAGCTGGCGTCAAGTTATTGCTTCGTGTGGTGCTTGATTATGTAAAGTAACATGTTAATGCTAATAGATTAGTCTTAATCGTCATGGAGCTGCCACGACCTCTACATTTTGTAGACGTGTTTACTTATCTTTATGTAGGAGAGACCTTTAATTACAAAACCTACAATACCATGCTGCTTTACTCACACACAGATAACCATCATCATTAAGTAGCGGGCATGCTGGCATAGGCGATCATGACTCTCCACAACGTTCGGTCTTGACAGTTATTTAACACAGAAAATACTTTGTGAATAATAAGCACGTACGCAATTTTCTTCTGTTATTTCCCACAATGCAACTGGTCCGAATCCTGTATGGGTCTAGTCATTATCTTGGGTCCATGAACTGAGGGGAGAGAAGAGAACCTTCTGCAGGAGCTACATGTACCCGCCGTGTAAGAGAGCATATGGCATGTGTCATGAGGAGGGCACATCAGTGTCGAGGAAGCACGTAAAGAAACAGTTATACGATGTCACCCACGTAACGTAAAGATGGAGTTAAATGGGGACCCAGTTTTCATGCCAGTGGAGAGTTGCGGGCCTTCTCAGAATGAGAAGCCTCGTCAATAAAGTACCGCCCTGACACAGTTCACAGACTTCAGTGAGTGTCTGAGGATAGAGTGTTAGATAACATGTGAATATTGTTAGTTCTCTATCTGCAAACGCTGCCATATGTACTTGAAGTTTTTCTCAATCTCTTTACTTCATTCTTCTACTTTATATAACCCCGATCCCCCTATATACATTCCTCATTTACATTATATCTTCCACACCTCCTAACGCTCTTTTCTACTTGATCAACTCTCCACTTCCTAACTCCCTCATCTACTTCATCTAATTCCAACGATACATACTTCTCTTTTACATCAACTATTCCCCACTTTCTAACTCCCTCTTCTACTCCATCTATTCACCACCCTTATCCTCTTATTCTACTTTATCTGTTCTTTCCCTTATCTCTCCCTCCTACTTGTATATTTCCCTCACCTCTACTTCCCTCTTCAACTTCATTTACTCCCCTTCCCTTCCTTCGTCTTTAGCTTCATCTACCTCCCACCCTCTACCTTCCCACTTTTACTTCATCTATTCCCCCATAAACTACCTCAATCTTACATTTCATCTACTCCCCACACGTGACATTCTTTCATCTACTTCATCTGTTCCTCATGACTTTCTCCCTCCTTTCCTTCATTTATTCCACGCTTCTTACCTGCATCTTCTGATTCGTCTACTACCACCGTCTAGATTTCCCCTTCTTCTACATCCATTCCCCACCCTCTACCTTCTCTCTTCTTCTACATCCATTCCCCACCCTCTACCTTCTCTCTTCTTCTACATCCATTCCCCACCCTCTACTTTCTCTCTTCTTCTACATCCATTCCCCACCCTCTACCTTCTCTCTTCTTCTACATCCATTCCCCACTCTCTATCTTACCTCTTCTACATCAATTCCTCTTCCTCTACTTTAATTCTTTTTCTACATCCATTCCCCGTCATCTAACTTCCCTCTTCTACTACACCCATTTCCCACCCTGTACTTTCCCTCTACTTCTACATCCATTTCGCTACCTTTATATTCCCTCTTCTACATAAATTCCCCACCCTCTACCTTCCCTCTTGTACATCCATTCCCCATCGTTTACATTCCATCTTCTACCTCCAATCTACATCCAATTTCCTCTTTTACATCCAATACTCACCACCTACCCTACCTCTTCTACATCCATTCCCCAACGATGACCTTCCCTCTTCTACATCAATTGCCCACCCTCTACATTCCATCTTCTATATTCATTCCCCATCAATTAGCTTCCATCTTCTATATCCATTCCACACCATCTACCTTCCATCTTCTTCTACACCCAATCCGTATCATCTATCTTCTTTCGTCTAATTCTTTTCCCCACCCACTACCTTTCTTCTTATTCTACATCCATTCCACACCCTTTATCTTCGCTTTTCCACATCTATTCCCAACTCTGTAACTTACATTTTCTTCTACATCCATTCCCCATAATCTAACTTTCCTCTTCTTCTACATCAACTCACCATCATCTATCATCCTTATTCTACATCCATCCCCCACGTTCTACATTCCCTATTCTATATCAATTCCCCACCCTCTACATTCCCCCTTTTTCTATAAATATTTCTCACCATTTAACTCCCATCTACTACATCCATTCCCCAATGACGATATTCCCTCTTCTACATTTATTCCACATCGCCTACCTTCCCTCCCCTTCATCCATTTCCAACCTCTTCCTTCCATCTTCTTCTACATCCATCCCCGCCCTCTGTCTTCCCTCTTCTACTTAATGATTCCCCACCCCTACCTCTCTCTTCCACTTCATCTATTCCCAACCCTACCTCCCACTTCTATTTTATCTACTGCCCACCCTCTATCGTCCCTCTTCTACTTCATCTATTCCCCTCCCCTACCTCCCACTTCTATTTTATCTACTGCCCACCCTCTATCGTCCCACTTCTACTTCATCTATTCCCCTCCCCTACCTCCCACTTCTACTTTAACTACTGCCCACCCTCTATCGACCCTCTTCTACTTCATCTATTCCTCACCTCGTACATTTCTCAAAGAAACGATCGGATGAGAGAACCATGTTTGTTGATAGATCCATCCTCTGCCCCAAATGACTTCTATGAAGTTTACATTTAAATTGTCACCAACCCTAAAATGTTATCAAGATAAAATGGTCACTGCGAGTCAATGCCTTTATTACAAGCGTGAACCAAACACTATTTATCTGTTTATTTCACAGTTTCGAGACAATATTCTGTCATATAAAATGAAATATAAGATATTTATCTCTGAGTTTTTAAAACCATCAAAGTGTTCTGGCTATGCATTGAGTTATTGAGTTGTTTGCTGTCATCCAAGTCTTGCAGTGTCCAGTGACTGACGACTCCAGTTATATTTTGGCTGATAAGTCTTTTTATACGCCCACTAAGTTTCTCGTTTCTGGTTGTGTCTATCTCATCTCATTCATTCGAATGAGTGACGTGGACTCATGTTTGTCGAAGTCCTGTGCTAAGTATATGAATGTTTCCTTGTATCTATCCACTCGACTTACATTCTAACGGCTTGGAGAATAGCGGTTCTGGAACAGACCAGAAGTGTGTGTTACTTGAAGATGTAATTTTTATAACATTGTGTTTTGTGATGATGATTAGACTACCGTGACAGGATGTAATGTTCCCCTCGTGTGTTTGATTGTTCCTGGTAAACAGATCAAACGATGTCTACGTTCTGGTAGCAGCATCTAATCTCCAACAATAATTCCTGTCAGAGAACTTTCTCGTATCATAACTCAAGGGGAGATGAGTGTTCAGAGACTGTCTGCTGATCACATGTGACCTGGTAAAGTAATAGGAAACTCTTTTATAGAGCTTCGCAGCATTAGGTAATCTGATCATCATAAGTGGGCACTTCAATCACGTTTATTTTTTTAAGGGAAAGAGATAATGCGTACATCAAATCGCATTTTTGGATTTAATGAACTATTCTCATCATCATTTTAATAATATATACAGCTTGAGGTAGACATTCACGTGCCTCCACAATCTTCTATCTGCCGTGCATATTATCAGTTCTGTTGTTGAATGGTTTTCATGCCATAACACTAAGCTATCCACTATTTTCACTCTTTGTCGCCCACAACCTCTTCTTCCCAGTATTTTGCCATTTGTAACGAAGTATTCTTACTTTCCTCTTCTCATGATGTGCCAGAAAAATGTTGATTGTTTATTGTTTATGTTTCATAGGAAGTCCCTTTTAATGTTGGCCTCTATGAGAATTTCCTCATGTGTCTTTCTAGCTGTCCAGGAAACTTTCAAAATTCTTCTGGGAAAAGCCATCTCTGTGCCCTCTAATCGAAAACTATTCTACTAATATCATTAGACTGGGTTAATGTGTACACCCAATCGCCTTTTTAGTTTAAGTGAACTATTATACTGATCATATTAGACTGGGTAATGCCCAAAACTAATTGCATTTTATATCCAACAATACTATAAAGGATACCTCAGATTGTTATCCATTTTGGAAGGAAGACAACCTGGAGTAGTAATGACCGCATTAAAAAAATATCTATCTATCTATCTATTGACCTTTCGAGCCGTAACCGGCCCATAGGGCGTAGACCAAGATACACCTTCTCCTATATGAATTTTTGTTCTAGCAGTTTTCTTTTAAAGATATTTTATTAAATCTCGCCATCTGTCTCTGTTCTGTGCAAACAGTTCTATCTCATTGAGGGAGCCGATTCCTGCTGCTCTTGCCTCTCTCATCAATGTTCTTCTCAGTGTCTTTGAAAAAAATATAAAAATAAAAAACATAAAAAAATATACCAGAGGTGAAATCAAAGATATGGTACGGCCATAATATACCAGAGGTGAAATCAAAGATATGGTACGACCATAATATACCAGAGGTGAAATCAAAGATATGGTACGGCCATAATATATCAGAGGTGAAATCAAAGATATGGTACTTCCATAATATACCAGAGGTGAAATCAAAGATATGGTACTTCCATAATATACCAGAGGTGAAATCAAAGACATGGTACTTCCATAATATACCAGAGGTGAAATCAAAGATATGGTACTTTCTTAATATACCAGAGGTGATATCAAAGATACGGTACCTCCATAATATACCAGAGGTGAAATCAAAGATATGGCACTTCCATAATATTCCAGAGGTGAAATCAAAGATATGGTGCTTCCATAATATACCAGAGGTGAAACCAAATATATGGTATGACCATAATATACCAGAGGTGAATTCAAAGATATGGTACTTCCATAATATACCAGAGGTGAAATATCAAAGATATGGTACTTCCATAATATACCAGATGTGAAACCAAAGATATGGTACTTACATAATATATCAGAGGTGAAATCAAAGATATGGTACTTCCATAATATACCAGATGTGAAACCAAAGATATGGTACTTACATAATATATCAGAGGTGAAATCAAAGATATGGTACTTCCATAATATACCAGAGATGAAATCAAAGATATGGTATGACCATAATATACCAGAGATGAAATCAAAGATATGGTACGACCATAATATACCAGAGGTGAAACCAAAGATATGGTACGACCATAATATACCAGATGTGAAACCAAAGATATGGTACTTCCATAATATACCAGATGTGAAACCAAAGATATGGCACTTACATAATATATCAGAGGTGAAACCAAAGATATGGTACGACCATAATATACCAGAGATGAAATCAAAGATATGGTATGACCATAATATACCAGAGATGAAATCAAAGATATGGTACGACCAAAATATACCAGAGGTGAAACCAAAGATATGGTACGACCATAATATACCAGAGATGAAATCAAAGATATGGTACGACCATAATATACCACATTCCACAATTAACACAGCATCTCCCGTTTACTCTATTCCTATAATTTTTTTGTTTTTAATTCTGTAATTAAAGTAAAACTTGCCAATGCTTTCATTTGTTTTATTTACGTTTAGCTTTTCTCTAGCAAAGTAAATGTACAATAAACGAATGGTGTTACTTATTTCTTTATTTTATAATAAAGCTGCAATATCTGTGTAGAGATGAAAACAACAATGATCTTACAATCCTGACATTATTTGTGGTTTTCCTACATTACATAACTAACATATAGGGAAGGATGTTCATAGACGTTCTAGATCTGACAAAATTAGCTGTTCTTTCTCTCTTCTTTACTTCTCCTACTTTCTCTTAAAAAAAGTATGTATTCTTTGCTGTGTATTTAATTTACATAAACAGGCTGAAAAGGTGGGGGAAAAATAAATATTCATGAGACTGTCTTAAGTGTGGCTAAAGGAGGTCAGGACTTGTGGCAGTTTGGGAACATCTAGACTAAGCTAAATGTCCTGATCTTGTCTTTTAGCTGGTTTTGTCTGTTAGCTGATTTTGTTTCTTACCTATTTTGTTATGTTAGCTGATCTTGTCTGTTAGCTGATCTTGTCTGTTAACTGAAATTGTCTTTTAGCTGAACATGTCTTTTAAATGAAATTGTTCATTATATATGATCTTTACTTTTAGCGGATTTTCTCTGTTAGCTGATCTTGTGTGTTTGCCGAACTTGAATGGTAGCTGATCTTGTTTATTAGCTGATCTTGTGTGTTATCTGATTTGGTCTGTTATCTGAACTTGTCTGTTAGCTGAACTTGTCTGTTAGCTGATTTTGTCTGTTGCCTGATCTTGTCTTTTATCTGAACTTGTCTGTTAGCTCATATTGTCTGTTATCTGATCTTATCTATTAGCTAATCTTGTCTGTTAGTTCATCTTGTCTGTTAGCTAATCTTGTCTGTTAGATGAACTTGTCTGTTAGCTGATCTTGTCTGTTAGCTCATCTTGTCTGTTAGCTGATCTTGTCTGTTAGCCCATCTTGTCTGTTAGCTCATCTTGTCTGTTAGCTCATCTTGTCTGTTAGCTGATCTTGTCTGTTAGCCCATCTTGTCTGTTAGCTCATCTTGTCTGTTAGCTCATCTTGTCTGTTAGCTCATCTTGTCTATTAGCTGCTCAACTTGTCTGTTAGCTGATCTTGTCTGTTAGCTCATCTTGTCTGTTAGCTCATCTTGTCTGTTTGCTCATCTTGTCTGTTAGCTCATCTTGTCTGTTAGCTCATCTTGTCTGTTAGCTGATCTTGTCTGTTAGCTCTTCTTGTCTGTTAGCTCATCTTGTCTGTTAGCTCATCTTGTCTGTTAGCTCATCTTGTCTGTTAGCTCAACTTATCTGTTAGCTCATCTTGTTTGTTAGCTCATCTTGTCTGTTAGCTCATCTTGTCTGTTAGCTCATCTTGTCTGTTTGCTCATCTTGTCTGTTAGCTCATCTTGTCTGTTAGCCCATCTTGTCTGTTAGCTCATCTTGTCTGTTAGCTCATCTTGTCTGTTAGCTCATCTTGTCTATTAGCTGCTCAACTTGTCTGTTAGCTGATCGTGTCTGTTAGCTCATCTTGTCTGTTAGCTCATCTTGTCTGTTTGCTCATCTTGTCTGTTAGCTCATCTTGTCTGTTAGCTCATCTTGTCTGTTAGCTGATCTTGTCTGTTAGCTCTTCTTGTCTGTTAGCTCATCTTGTCTGTTAGCTCATCTTGTCTGTTAGCTCATCTTGTCTGTTAGCTCAACTTATCTGTTAGCTCATCTTGTTTGTTAGCTCATCTTGTCTGTTAGCTCATCTTGTCTGTTAGCTCATCTTGTCTGTTTGCTCATCTTGTCTGTTAGCTCATCTTGTCTGTTAGCTCATCTTGTCTGTTAGCTCTTCTTGTCTGTTAGCTCATCTTGTTTACTCTTCATCAAAAGACAATTGTTGTTCCCTTCCTAGCAGATAATGCTGTTACTGCTCGACCTGAAGAAACGAAACAATAACAAGTTATACAACATCGATCAACACGTTTATTTTAAAGGATTTAACAGAAATAACATGGGCTCTATCAATTCTTTCTCTTTCTTTTCGGACAATCGTCTAGATAAAGGTTCATGTATTTGGTGGTTTGAGGAAATCTAATATACTCTTGTTGAAAGACCAAATGTATCATGTGTAGTGAATAGATGTGTCGTATGTAGGGATGGATGAGTTTAATGGATTATTTAATGTGATCTATATCATGTGTAGTGAATACATGGTCGCATATATTGGCGGAATGAGTTTAAATTATTTTTGGAAGGTGATCTATATCATGTGCTGGGAAGCTAATAAATGCTTCGTGTATGATCTCATTATGTTTGTGTAGGAGACCTACATCGCTTGTATCATGTATAGCGATATGGACGGTCTTTTACAACGTGTGTGTAAAGCGAACGCTAATGTGGATATAATGTAACATGTTTGGTGAGATAATTTACAACTTGTAGTGATCTAATGTAGCATTGTGGTTAGGCAACTCACAGAAAGAGGAATAGTAAAAGGAACAATACAAATCATGGAAGACGCAACATAAAAAAAAATGTAGAAAAGGAATGTAATACAGAAGAAGAGGGGTAGAAAGGAGAAACAAGATATTCAGAAAATGTGTAATAAATAAGAAAATAGAATGAAGCATGGGAGATAAGCAGAAGCTGACAGTTAATAAAACTGATGTTATTAATGAACAATTAACATAGACTGTTATTACTAGGACTAGGAATACTACATACTACTTCTACCACCACCACTACTAAGATTACTACTACTACTACTACAACTACTACTACTACTACTGCTACTACTACTACTACTACTATTTATACTGCTACTGTTACTACTACTACTACTACTACTACTACTACTGCTACTGCTACTGCTACTGTTACTACTACTACTACTACTACTACCACCACCACCATTACTAAGATTATTACTAATACTACTACTACTACTGCTAATATTACTACTACTACTACTACTACTACTGATGCTACTACTACTACTGCTACTACTACTACTACTACTACTACTGATACTAGTACTACTACTACTACTACTGCTACTACTACTACTACTGCTACTACTACTACTACTACTACTACTACTACAAGTACGAGTGCTAATTCTAATACTTTTACTACTACTACTACAACTACCACCACCTGTACTACTACTACTATATCTAGTACTACTACTACTACTACTGCTACCACTACCACCACTACTACTACTACTACTACTACTACCACTACCACTACTACTACTACTACTACTACTAATACTACTAACACTACATTACTGCTACTACTACAATACTACTTCTACTACTACTACTACTACTACTACTACCAATACTACTAATACTACTACTACTACTACTACTAATACTACTAACACTACTTTACTGCTACTACTACAATACTACTTCTACTACTACTACTACTACTACTACTACTACTACTACTACTACTACATCTACTTCTAATACCAATACATCTGAAACTATTGCTACAACTACAGCCTCTGCTTCCACCACCACTATTGCAGGTATTACTACAGTTATAACTACACCAGCAACTGCTGTATAATTTCTACTGCTATCGTTACGGTAACTGCCACTTCTATTAATGTCACTGTTGCTGCTGCCACTAACTCTACCAGTAGCCCCCGTCAGCTATAGTTGGAAATGATTTCAGCGCCCCTAGAAATGTAATTTATGTCTTTTTTTTGCTGTGTATTCTCTTTTTTATGAATCTGTCTGCACCTTGTTTGAGTTGGAGCTTTAGGGTGTGCTTCTAAAGATTGTGGTTTACAGCTATTTTTCCCCAGGCTGCAGGGTTTATGTTTAGAGTCTTCATGTCACGTTTACACACGTCTACAAATTATCAAAGTTTGGGGCGCACCCAATAATTTTACCATCTGCTAGTTGTCCATAGTGTATACCTTTTGGTATGCGGTCATGATTCATACGTTGTTCGTGGCCAGGGCAACCTACGTTGTTTGATCAGTGTGTAGATGTTCGGGAGGCCTGTGCGAGTGATGACCTCCACGTTTGTCACTTTATCCTTCCAGGTGATACCACGAATACGGCGCAGGCATCGTAAATGGAATCCATTTATCCTTATCTCTTGCTTTACAAATGTTATCATGAATGTCATTACTGTTACTACTGTTGTAGATATATTATTCCTATTCTCCTACCATAGATGCTGCTAGATGTACTTCTTTCACTGCTACAGAAAACATCTTATTTTACGTCAAATGCTCAACTATTGTACTCACGTTTCATCTCATTGTCCTATTCTCCACAACCCATGAAATCCAACACTGGCGCCTTTTTTATATTTTCGAATTTCCTTACCATTGTCTATTACTTATCGCCACATGCGTCCTTTGCTACATTAATCACGCATTCTGTGTGGGCTCTGGTGTGTCTGTTTGTGCAAATAGACATAATTTATCAAAACAAATAACAGACGTGTGTATAAATATAATATTTCCTTAAATCATATTACATTGTTGTTTACAACCAAAGGTCCCTATTCATTCACCTCTGGTTGTGACTACTCGTTATGAACTATATGGGAGGTCAAAAAGTAATGCACACCACTTTTTTTCTCGGAAACTTTTCGGGCAAAATGTGTGAAATTTTCACAGATTGTAGCTGAACATCCCCTTGACACTACCTATTTTTCAGCATAATCTCCGTCCAAGCGTATTGCCTTACGCCAACGCGAAACTAGGTCATGAATGCCTCGTTTGAACCAAGTTTTGTCCTGCTCGCGTAGCCATTTTTTAACTGCACGGATCACATCCTCATCATTGTCAAAGTGTTTCCCACGCAGGAATTTTTTGAGTGGTCCAAACAGATGGAAATCTGAGGGAGCCATATCAGGGCTGTAAGGAGGATGGGGCAGTACAGTCCAACCAAATTTGTTGATTGCTTCCCGTGTTACCAGACTTGTGTGAGGGCGTGCATTGTCATGTTGAAGCAACAGATCTGCAGATGGCTTATTATGCCGAACTCTGTGGAACCGATTTTTGAGTTTTGTCAGTGTATTGATGTAAGCTGTCGAGTTGATTGTGTCACCTCTTGTCATTACATCAACAAGAATCACACCATCAATGTCCCAGAAGACAGTGATCATCACCTTTCCGGCTGATGGAGATGTTTTGAATTTTTTTTCTTTTTGGTGACTGCGGATGATGCCATTCCATTGACTGCATTTTTGTTTCAGGCTCATAATAATGTGCCCACGTTTCGTCACCGGTAACAATTTTTGACAAAAACATTTCTCCTTCAACACCGAAACGCTCCAACAATTCAGAACAGAATGTTTTCCTTTGAACTCTGTGATCATTTGTTAGGCACCGAGGAACCCGTCGAGCGCAAATCTTTGAATATCCGAGAGTTTTAAAAATTGCGATTGCACTTCCCTTGCTGACTGTAAGCTGTAATGCCAATTGCTGACTAGTGATACGCCTATCCTTACGAATAATGGCAACAGCCCGGTTTAACATGTCTGTGCTGGTAGTCGAGGCAACACGTACAGAACGCGGTAAATCATGCAGCTCCACTCGTACACTTTCTGCAGCTTTAATTCTCTGAACCCAGCTACTAACTGTGCTCCTAACGACTGCAGAACATTTGTACACTGCACACAGTCGTTTATGAATGCCACAGTTTCTTTCTCCGCAACCAGAAATTCTATGACAATTCGCTGTTTGTAACGGACATTGTTGACAAGCTCCATTTTAACGGTTCATAGATTGTGTAATATTTATCAGAATGCTGTGCAATTTGGTGCACATAATTGAAACATGTCATATTCCAAGAGTGCAAAATTTCATATTCCTATCTTTATTATTAGCCGAGAAAAAAATTGGTGTGCATTACTTTTTGACCTCCCTACGTAATTGACACATATAGCCGGTTTAATTATGACATTATTTACGATCTGTGAAGTTAACGATAATTTGACATGAAAATAAAGACCGACTTCTATGAAACAACATATACAGGGCTAGTTATGTCTACTGTTTTATTCCTGTATGACTTGATAACACCAAAATGGTTAATGTTAGTGTACACATGTAACATTTGCTATTGAATGTGACCGTCTGACCATGACGGTTGATTGACAGCCTCGATTAAAAACGCACTAACGTCAATGAATGTTGAAAGTTCCCTGGACAGCTAAAAAGACCAATGAGGAAATTCTCAAAGAGGCCAACACAAAAAGGGATCGCCTAAAAAAACATCAGCATAAAACTATCAACATTTTTCAGGCACAACATGAGAAGAAGAAAGATGGAATAATTAGTTACAACTGACAAAATAGAAGGAAAGATAGATCGCGGACGACAATGATAGAACATACTGGATAACTTGGTGTCATTGCATGGAAAACAGTCAACAACAGAACTGATACGATGCACTGTGGATAGTAGATTGTGGAAGGACATGACCGATACGGCAACCGGTATGGCACATGATGATAATGATGATGAATGTCAATGATTCTAAGTTAGTCCACGTGACCAGCACGTCATTATTCTGCCTGTAACGAAACACATACACCAACAAAGCAGCGAGTACAGCACCTTCTTGGTGGGCGGTTGATTTTATGTTTGATTTCTTCCGAGCAGTCTATGACCCTGCCCTTTATCTCAAAACCACAAGATTATATTTTCTATGATAGGGTATGTGTGATTATTTGTTGAGCCACAATCTCTGTATAAATCGTGTCCTTTAGGAGTCTCCTACCATGCGCTACTTACTTCTCTGTTGTGCTTGATTAACGTTGGGCTATATTCTTCCACAAGCATTTTCTTCTGTAGTAGAAACAGCTTTTATTAAATGTCCAGTGTTGTGACCTCTTGTGTTCAGTTTTCGTGCCTGCACTGACAATGTTTACGATGAAAGCTTTATGTTTGTTTAACGTTGTGTATGCAAATGTGGTAGGTCTGAGTGATAAGATGTGTTGGTAAATAAAGTCTAGTCTTGGTGCCCTGCTGTGAGTGGCGTTTCTGTGTGTGACATACGTGTCATTTATATGTGTGTCTATATGCGTCTGTCAAATTGTGGGTGCCAGTCAGAGTCTGTAGACAATAGAGATGCTGGGTGTCTTCCTGATTGTTCTCCATATTTGATATCAACATCTCTGCCAACGATATCCACATCTATCAAGACACAGTCTATTAATCCGTTCATGTTCTCACACACGTGTTGGAGCGTGTCAACAAGCTCTGTAATCCGTCGTAGAACCTGATACATGGTGTGTGCATGTAGTTGGTCTATGTGTGCATGTAGCTGGTCTATGTGTACATATAGCTGGTCCATGTGTACATGTAGCTGGTCCATGTAGCTGGCCCATGTGTGTATGTTGTTGATCCATGTGTGCATGTAGCTGACGCATGTGTACATGTAGATAGTGCAGGTATGCGTGTAGCTGGTCTATGTATGCATGTAGCTAGTGCATGTGTCCATGTAGCTGGTCTATGTATGCATGTAGATGGTCCATGTGTGCATGTAGATGGTCCATGTGTACATGTAGCTAGTCCATGTGTGGTTGTATTCTTGACCTTGCTGTGGTCCATTGAAGATAACTGAGATAATATATGTTATAGTTTAATAAAGTAGATGTTACTACCTTTAATACAAGGGGAGATAATTGTGACGTTTGAATCTAAATTCTGAGTTTAAGTACACGGGTTAATGTGAATCCCTGGGATTCTTAAAGTTTAGGGGCTACAGACATTGAATAAATAAGTTCATGTATTAACCGCAAAGAAAAGACGATGGTCATACGTTGGACATGTGATGAGAAGAGATAATAATCGAATAGCAAAGCAAGCCCTCATATGGGAAACAACAGGTAAAAGAAAAAGAGGAAGACCCAGGGAGACACTGAGAAGAACATTGATGAGAGAGGCAAGAGCAGCAGGAATCGGCTCCCTCAATGAGATAGAGCTGCTTGCACAGAACAGAGACAGATGGCGGGATTTGATAAAATATCTTTAAAAGAAAACTGCTAGAACAAAAATTCATATAGGAGAAGGTGTATCTTGGTCTACGCCCTATGGGCCGGTTACGGCTCGAAAGGTCAATAGATAGATAGATTAACCGCAGTGAAAAGTTGATTACAAATCCGTCTGTATAGATGACTGCATCTCTCTCATCAGTGTTATCCCAGAGGAGACCGTTGACCTCCGCACTGACCACGACTGAGTTCTGTTCCCTCCATTTCTTGTCGAATGTAACAAAACACGAGAATGTCCCATTGACTAAGGACCGGTACCCACTCCTCGCCAGCGTTGATACCGATAAGTCCACAGACCAGTTTGATGACATCTTCTGCTCGCCTACTCATGATTTACCTCTTGTTAGCCTACACCCACTTTCCAGACTACACCCACACATGTATTCTGAGTGATTCGATGAGCATGAAAAGAAAAGTGGAGGTGGGCTCTGTACGTATGCAACTGGTAGTGCCAGTGGAGAAGTCGAAAATACGAAAGGACACCTTTGTCTACGATCCAGGAGATGCGAGAGTTCGGGGAAATGAAAGAGCGGACAGGTTGGCTAGCTGCGCTATTGTTGAAGACTGTCAAACAATCGATCGGGCTGACATCATCAATTCCCTCCGAGATGTGGGAAGGACACATGACTTCGACAACAGTGAGTTCATGTCACTCCTTCGTAAGAAAGAGATGGGAGTTAAGATGGGCACAAGCAGAAACAATACATTTAGTGGGTGTGTAAGAGACCAAACACCAACATAGAACAGGAGTCGTCAGTCGCTGGACACTGATGTGTGATGATGATGACCTGCAAATAAATCAATAAATCAAATGTCGATTCTTAAGATCCAGGCTGTCAGCCGAGAAGGACACATGACCGTGCTGAGTGTTGGACTCCTAACAATCGAGTACCATCCACAAGAGATAACAAAGATAGAAGTAATATGATTTATTTTATAGAACCAAGCTGGTTACAAGTGAATGACTAGATGAAATTTATCCTCCTCGGAATGTGGAGGGGCTAAAGCAGTCTCATTAGAAATTTAACTAGAAACAAGACTGCCAGCAGTTAATAGATTTTGTTTAAGCATAACTCTTAAACATGATTTGAAATCTGTGCTAGTTCATATTTTATTGTCATGTATGTCATTATCAATAAATGATCACGTGATCAACCTTGTTTTTTCAGCCTTATGTGGCATGCAAAAGACGATTTCTTTTGTTCTCTTTTATCTGTTTCATTTCAGTGGAACTCTTTTTTTATGGGGGGGGGGGTGGTGGAGTCGATTCTCCAATGGATGATTGGAGTCAATGTAGGATGTCTTAAAGAACAGGGAATTAAAGATAAATTCGCAGTCACAATTGCAAACAAATACCAAGTGCTCCAACAACTAGAAAATACAATAAATATAGAAGATCATTGGAAACAGGTAAAGGATATATGGAAAGAGACATGCAACAAAAAAAACTCTGCGTAAAATAGAACGCCAGAATAAGTCATGGATGACAGCAGAGACCCTGGATAAAATTAAAAAAAGAAAGAACACGAAAGCAGACATAAATAAAAGCAAAACGAGAAGTAATAAAGCCACGTCAGTGGAAGCTTATACCGAGGTGAACAAAGAAGTGAAAATATGTATTAAAAGGGATAAGAGGAAATATAAAGATGAACTGGCTAAAGAGGCAGAGGAGGCAACAAATAAGGGGAATATGAAAGAACTGTACAACAGGACAACGAATTTAAGTGGAAAATACAAACAGATCGATGCCTTTATTAAAGACAAGAAAGGAAATCTGTTTAGTAATATAAGTGAAGAAATGGAGAGATGGAAAGAGCAGAAGAAGAGTTACATATTAACTGTATAAAACCCAAGTAAAGAAGAAATAATGAAAGCTATCAAGCTATTAAAAAAATGGTAAAGCCACAGGACCAGGTGAAATTTCTTCTCCAGCCATCAAGGCAGATGTTAACACCTCTACCAAGATGTTACATAATCTGTTAGATACAATTTGGGAAAGGGAAAAAATACCTAAAGACTGGAAAGTAGATTATATGATCAAAATACCAAAGAAAGGAAGTTTACAGGAGTGCATAAATTATAGGGGAATTATGCTACTATCAGTGCCAGGAAAAACATTAAGCAGACTCATTCTGGATAGACTAAAAGAGGCCATAGAGAAAAACATTTGAGAGATGTACACACAGGTTTTAGGGACAAAATTACTAACATAGAATTAGGGAAATGTACTAGTCAAACACCAGCAGATGAAGAGAAACAGCGAAGACGATGGCGCTAGGTAGGACACACTGCAGAGGCCAACTGAGTGTATTACCCAACAGGCTCTTTTTTGGAATCCTCTGGGGGAAAAGACAAAGAGGAAGACCAAGGAATTCTTGGAGAAGACAGATAGAAGTAGAGATGAAGATGATGGGGGCAATATAGAATGATCTTAAAAGAAAGACAAGAATCATAACGACTTGGAAAGTGCTTGTTGAAGACCTATGCTCCACGGGGAGCTGAAAAGTGGAAGAAAGAGAAGATTATCACTGTATAATAGCTGAAAACATGATAATTGAACACTCTCACTGTATAATAGCAGAAAACATTATAGTTGAACGGTCTCACTGTATCTACTTCTTCTTTTCTCTTTTTCCCTGGTACCTGAAAGGTGTCGTGGTTATATCATTTGCCGTTCTTGAGCTGCTCGAACTGTCTGAATTAGTGATTTTCCTTTGTTGTTACATGTCTTTATCACTGTATCTATCCATCTTCTTCTAGGTTTTCCTCTTGGTCTTTTTCCATGTATTCTTGAGAAGAACGCCCTTGATGGTGATTGGTGCGGATTCATTCTGACCATGTGACCAAACCATTTAAGTTGTTGTTGTTGTTCTATATATTCTTGGCAGGGTTTTGTTCCTACCATTTTTCTTATGGTTTCATTTTGTTTTCTATCTTCTTTTCTTGTGTTGTTTGTTATTTTTCTCAAGCATCGGATCTCACATGTATTGAAATTTTGATTTAGAAAGGGTCCAAATGATACATGTTCGAGGTGAAGAAGTGGAAGAATGGGAAATAGACAACAACCTATTCCTCATAAACTCTAGGGAGGACCCCCCCCCCCCTTCACCCTTCTACTCAAGAAGATGGAGAACATCTTCCACTCTCAACCTAGCATTTGAAACTGGAGACATATCTACCAAAATAACAAGAAACGTGCTGAACCAACTTGGATATAGTGACCATAGACCAGTCAAACTTTCAGTGGCTTTTGCTCACAAACAGGAGTTGCAAATACCACTTCCCCGCTGGAACTATAAGAGAGCAGATTGGGCAAAGTTTGCCAGGCTCACTGATGCATAATTTGCGCCTATCAACACCCACGAAAATAGAAGGTCAATAATATGATAGAGCGGTTAACAAATGGAATCCTAGAGCTGTTAAAGAATCCATTCCTAGAGGGGCAAGAAGAAACTACAAGCCATACTGGAGCAAGGAAATACAAAGACTAGAAGAGGATCTGGACTTTGCCAGAGAACTAGCTGAAACATCACACAGCACAGAGAGCAACATTGCCTACAAAGCAGCCTCGGTCAAATACAGACGTGAGGTAATGATATCAGAAAGACAGAGCTGGGTAGACAAATCAGAGAGCCTTAATCTAGACAAAAGTGGTCATAAAATATGGAAACTTGCGAAAGCTCTGGGCGACGAAAACAACTGCCGACCTCCAAGTTCATTAGCACATAATCAGAACATCCTCACAGGCAACAGGGCAGCAAAACTATTGATAGAAACTTACAAAAACATTAGTAGAATAAACACTCCAAAAGACAAACAGAAAGCTGCGAGATGGGAAAACCAAGATGCAAAACAAATGCCTTTAGCACCAGAAGAGCATCAGACGACCATCTTTACCCCAACCGAATTAGATGTTGCCCTCTAAGGATTGAAGATCAAAAGTTCCCCTGGTAAAGATGGAATCTCCAACGAAATACTCCTAGATCTGGGACAGAAAGCCAAGATCCAGCTTCTAAGGATAATAAATGCTAGCTGGAAGAGAGGTCATGTGCCGGCAATCTGGAAAGAAGCTATTATGGTGCCCATCCTCAAGCGTGGAAAAGACCCACTAGACCCAAGTAGCTATAGACCAATTAACCTACTGAGCTGCCTGAGTAAACTCATGGAAAGGCTGGTTAACAGAAGACTTATGTGGCATTTGGCGATAAAACAACAAATCGTACCACAACAAAGTGGCTTTCGTCAGCACAGATCAACTGAAGACCTGACCACCTACATTGCACAGGAAATAGAGGATGCTCTACAAGAAAAGAAACACACACTGGCGGTGTGGGTCGACATGGGGAAGGCTTTTAATGGGTTTGGCGAGAGGATTTAAAGAACAAACTTTTTAGACTTGGCATCCAGCGTCGTTTATTCAATTGGGTCTCTCAATTCCTTCAGGATAGAACAGCCAGAGTACAAGTTCAAGGTCAACTAAGTAAGAAGGTCTCTATCGAACAAGGCACAAGGCGGAGTCTTGTCCCCAACACTCCTTGTAATTTTCATAAATGACATCGTAATGGACATTCCACCTATAATACACTCAGCAATATACGCAGATGATCTGGCGTTATGGGCTCGCGAGGAAAGTATGTCGGTGGCTCGACCCAGGATGCAAGATGCCCTAGGTGAACTTGAAAAATGAACGAACACCTGGTTCTTACCAATCAACGAAAAATAAAACTACATATACAATTTTCAGGTTATCAAGAAATACACTCTCTGCAAACTTGAAGATAAAAGACCATACACTCCCTATTGACCAAAACCCAACATATCTTGGCGCCACCATGAATCGCAGAATGACATGGAAAAATCAGACTGAGCAGAGAAAAAAGCCAGAAAACGAACAAATATTATGAAGAAATTGGCAGGAAATGACTGGGGGCCAGATAGAAATATTTTGAAAAGACTCTACGTAGGAAGAGTCAGACCAGTTCTAGCGTATGGAGTCACAACCTGGGCTATGGCTTCCAAATCACACCTTATCAACATTAACAGAACACAGAACCAAGCTGCCCTTATCATCACTCGTGCTATGAAATCTACACCTATCAAGACTCTGGAAAGAGTAACAGGTTTACACCCCTTAGATGGCAGGCGGGTCACTAAAGTATTGCAACAAGCGAAGAAATATAGAAGGCTCCTTAGTCACCCCTTGCACCGAAGAATAATTGGTTCCGGAATTGTACGACTAAAGAGGAGCAACTTCGCTGCAATTTCCAATGAACTAACTACTGGAGACCCAGTACTTTCCCAAACAATATCGAAACCCTTGGGCCCATCTGATATGGCTCCTCATAGAAAACATAAAATACCAGAACTTAAGGAAAATATAACACGAATCATGAAAAAAGGCACCCAATCAGACAAATAAAGAAAACACGTAGCAGAAAAATCACATACACGATACCTACCCACAGGACTCTTGGTCCCACATATACACAGATGGCTCTGCTACAAATGCCACCAGAAATGGAGGGGGAGGTGTGTGCTTGACGCTGAATAATCAGGACGAGATTACCAAGTCAATAGCTACTGGGAAATTCTCAAACAACTTTAAAGCAGAAACTGAGGCCATCAGAGATGCTGCAACACTGCAATACTCAAAACAAAAATAGCATGCACAATAAGTTGGTGATTCTGACTGATGCTCTGTCAGCACTATCAGCTCTGAAAAGCCCCAAGAACAATGAACTAGATGATTTGAGAGTAGCCAACTATACAATAACTTCAAGAAAATAGTCATTCAGTGGATACCATCACACTGTAATATACACGAGAACGAACGCGCAGACAAATTAGATAAACAGGGAGGGAGATTACCACAAGAGAACCACCCGCTCAGTTATGATGAAGCCAAATCCATCCTCATAGGTCAGTTACATGAAAAATGGAAACGAGAACACCCAAAGCATAACGAGAGTGACGGATACCAACAACTATCAAGGAGGGATACAGTCATCATACTTCGCCTACGCACTGGGCACACTAGAATGAGAAATCACATGTTCACCAAATTCAAAATAGGTACAACCAGCCTATGCCACTGCACACTGGACAGTATGACTACAAAACATATTCTACAGGATTGTCCCACAGTACACAGACCTAAGAAGAGCAATGTGGTCCACGCCCACCTCCCTGGAAGAAAAACTATATGGGGGAATCGATTCGCTTAAACAGACAGCTGAATTCATTAGATAGTCTGGAATTCTACTCTTATTGAGTCTTCGTTGCAGAAAGAGAGAGAGAGAGAGAGAGAGAGAGAGAGCGAGAGAGAGAGAGAGAGAGAGAGAGAGAGAGAGAGAGATAAAGGGGCAATGTTTGACGTTCATAGCACAAAGTTGGTATGAAAATGCATAAAATCATTTATTGCTTATCTGGCATTGAAATGTTTAGATGTCTTAGCAATGGTGAAACCTGGTATGTGACTGCATTTGCTTTTTGTATTCTCATGTCAATTTCTCTGTTATCTCACTGTATAATAGCTGAAAACATTATAGTTGAACACTCTCACTGTATAATAGCTGAAAACATTATAGTTGAACACTCTCACTGTATAATAGCTGAAAACATTATAGTTGAACACTCTCACTGTATAATAGCTGAAAACATTATAGTTGAACACTCTCACTGTATAATAGCTGAAAACGTTATAGTTGAACACTCTCACTGTATAATAGCTGAAGACATGATAGTTGAACACTCTCACTGTATAATAGCTGAAAACATGGTACATGAAACCTTCTTATTGTAATACAGCAGAAGCCATTGTAGCTTATACCGTCTCTAAAACGGGCTGTATATATTCACAACTATCGCACTACAAATAAGTCATGGCCACCATACGAATCAAATGTAAAACATGTTAGAAACAATGGTTGCAAATAAACAACAGTAATGATCTCATATACCATCTGCCAAGACACCTGCGGACGGACCATCACACTACTTTTAAACACAGGTAACTACATACTCCAGAACCGACTAGAGATAGGAAACAGCTATTCATAAAAAAATGTCCAACTCTTATGTTAAGTCAGTCTTACTATATGGCTGTGGAGGCGAAGGCGCAACTCCCAGCACCGGAGCTGGAAGTTGTCAGCGACCCACAGCTGATGGCTTGCGCCATGATCGGTGAACCAAAACCATCCAGACCCTGCTCCACCTCTCCGTGGTGCCTCCAGTAACAGACTAACTTGTCTAGTCTGGCCAAGCGAGCAGGGATCAAAGAGGTAAGACAACCCGGTACTCAAAAATGTCGTGCTGAAGTCGGATGTGTTGGGCCGAAAGGCGCAAAATATATCACTTTTTGAAGAATGTTTTACTTGTTCTGAATGTCAAAGTCAAGACATGCCCGAACATCAAACAAATACAACAAAACGATATGGACTTTACATTGTCATTGAGAGAATCACAAGCTTCACTTAGTTGGCAGTGAAACAGAAATAACATGACCAAGCACGTAGGAAGCTAGTGAGAGAGATTCTCTTTATGTTCTCCTACTTCTCTCAGACTTACGTCATTTAACAATGCTTATAACCTAATGTGAGCAGCGTTGTTCTTTTTGTAACGAATCAGATCCATGAAAAGAGCAAGAGATAGGTTTCGATCACCAACCTATGGTTCCACCAAAGTTTTAATCGAGTGTTTTGAGCACCATCCTAAAAATGTGTTGCTTGCCTTTATAAACAATTGTCGCTAACATCATGTTCCATATAGGTTTGTTTGGCGGAAATGTCTTCCATTGTTTCTTTTTTTTTTCTTTTCTTTCTTCTTCTCCTTTTATTGTTATTCACTAAACGTCTGACTTGACAGTAATTAGAGAAGACAAATCACTGACACATGAATAACATGAGCGACTATGACTGGGAGATAAATGACATGAGCGACTATGACTGGGAGATGAATGACTTGAGTGGCTATGACTGGCAGATGAATAACATGAGCGACTATGACTGGGAGATAAATGACTTGAGTGACTATGACTGGGAGATGAATGACATGAGCGACTATGACTGGGAGATGAATGACATGAGCGACTATGACTGGGAGATGAATGACTTGAGTGACTATGACTGGGAGATAAATGACTTGAGTGACTATGACTGGGAGATAAATGACTTGAGTGACTATGACTGGGAGATGAATGACTTGAGTGACTATGACTGGGAGATGAATGACTTGAGTGACTATGACTGGGAGATAAATGACATGAGCGACTATGACTGGGAGATGAATGACATGAGCGACTATGACTGGGAGATGAATGACATGAGCGACTATGACTGGGAGATGAATAACATGAGCGACTATGACTGGGAGATGAATGACATGAGTGACTATGACTGGGAGATGAATGACATGAGCGACTATGACTGGGAGATAAATGACTTGAGTGACTATGACTGGGAGATGAATGACATGAGCGACTATGACTGGGAGATAAATGACTTGAGTGACTATGACTGGGAGATGAATGACTTGAGTGACTATGACTGGGAGATAAATGACTTGAGTGACTATGACTGGGAGATAAATGACTTGAGTGACTATGACTGGGAGATAAATGACTTGAGTGACTATGACTGGGAGATGAATGACATGAGCGACTATGACTGGGAGATGAATGACATGAGCGACTATGACTGGGAGATGAATGACATGAGCGACTATGACTGGGAGATGAATGACATGAGCGACTATGACTGGGAGATAAATGACTTGAGCGACTATGACTGGGAGATGAATGACATGAGCGACTATGACTGGGAGATGAATGACATGAGCGACTATGACTGGGAGATGAATGACATGAGCGACTATGACTGGGAGATGAATGACATGAGCGACTATGACTGGGAGATGAATGACATGAGCGACTATGACTGGGAGATGAATGACATGAGCGACTATGACTGGGAGATGAATGACATGAGCGACTATGACTGGGAGATGAATGACATGAGCGACTATGACTGGGAGATGAATGACATGAGCGACTATGACTGGGAGATAAATGACTTGAGTGACTATGACTGGGAGATAAACGACTTGAGTGACTATGGTTGGCAGATGAATGACTTAAGTGACTATGAAAGACAGATGAATGACGTGAGAGACTATATCTGGCATGAATTACTACAAACGACAGATGAACGACATGAATGATAATGACTGACATATTGATGATATGCATGACTATGACTAACATATGAATAGCTCAGGTACTATGAATGATATGAGTGACTATAAATGAGGGATGAATGATTAAAAATGACCGATGAATGACACAGCGACTATTATTGACAGATGAATGACATGAGTGACTATGAAGGCAAATGAATGACTGCGAATGACAGATGAATGACATAAGTAATTACCAATGACAGATGGATGACATTTAAAGTATGACTGACATTTAAATGGCACGAGTGAATATTCCTTACAGATGAATGGCATGTGTGGCACATGAATTGCTATAGATGAGAGATGAATGACATAAATGTTATGAATTACAGATGACTGACTAGGAAAGACAGACGATTGGCATTAACGCCTATGAATGTCAGATAAATAACATGAGTGACTATAACTGACATATGAATAACATGAGTGTATATAACTGACATATGAATAACATGAGTGTATATAACTGACATATGAATAACATGAGTGTCTATAACTGACATATGAATAACATGAGTGTCTATAACTGACATATGAATACCATGAGTGTCTATAACTGACAGATGAATGGCTATGAATTACTATGAATGACAGATGGTTTACTATGAATGACCGATGAATGACATAAATGTATATGACTGACACATGAAAGATATGAGTGACTATAATTGGAAGACTGATGACATGGATGATTATGACTGACAAATAGATAACATATGTGATTCTTAATAACATAAGAAACTATGTCTGACATATCAGCGTTTGACTACGAATGACAGATGAAAGACAAAAATGTGTTTCTTCCGAAAAATGAATGACATGGTCACCATGAATGACAGCTGAGTGACTACAGATGAGAGATTAATGATAAGATTGACTATAAATTATAGGTGAATGACATGAACGACCTTGAATTATAGTTAAACGAATACCGATGACAGATACATGTCTTGAATGGCTATGGATGGCAAATTGAGTGTCTGCGGATGACACATGAATGACTATGAATGACAGTTGAATGTCATGAATAACTATTAATAACACATTACTATATTAAAGTACACTTTACACCCTACGCCCACTGGCTCTCGTTACGCCCACTGTCTCCTTACCACCAGCTATGCCGCAGCACTGCAATCATTTGTCTATTCCCTAATGGACAGATCCAACAGATGTTAGGGGCGGGGCCATATCAGGTATTGTATTTAAGGCCTGCCATTTCGAATCTTTACAATCTTTTTCTGAACGTTGCTGCAAGCAGCTAGATAGTGTTGTTTTCAGTAGATCGGTTTGTACGATACCACTTAAATAAATGCTTATTTTTTAATGTATTTTTTGTTTTGTGAAATTATACAGGGAAGGTTTTATTTTTAATGTTCTTTTATTAATTTTGTTTCGTTCGAAATGATTATATATTTTGTTTATTTTAAATGCATATGTGTGTGTGTGTGTGGGTTTATATGTTTGTTCCTTCTTAAGGTCTATTGATCCGAAACGTTGTTCTGCTTTGTGTTCTCATTTATGTTACATGAAGCTTTAACCATACGGTTTCTTTCGATTTTTTATTTCCACGTCTATTCTTTTCATTTCACATTTGCCTTATACTCAGGAGGGAGATAACCCTATAGTTATTACAATCGCCCTTGTTCCCTTTTTTCTTGTATAACGCTACAATCTCGGTATCTTTCTTTGCCTGGAGAATATCTCTGTTTCTCCAGCATTGGACAAGAAGTTTGTAGAGGTTGGGCAGGAATGGTTAAAGATTGTCCTTAAGTACTTCGGCGGGTATATTGTTACCTGAGGCTGTTCCACGTGGGTGGTAATTAATAACATCATGAAGTTCCTTCTCTGTGGGTTCTTTATCCAGTTGAATAGTTATTTTTTTAGAACAGCTGGTCTATGAGTTGACTTTCAGGTCTAGGAGTTGGCTTGCTGGTCTAGGAGTTGACTTGCTGGTCTAGGAGTTGGCTTGCTGGTCTAGGTGTTGGTTTGTTGGTCTAGGAGTTGGCTTGCTGGTCTAGGAGTTGGTTTGTTGGTCTAGGAGTTGGATTGTTGGTCTAGGAGTTGGCTTGCTGGTCTAGGAGTTGGCTTGCTGGTCTAGGAGTTGACTTGCTGGTCTAGGAGGTGGCTTGCTGGTCTAGGAGTTGGCTTGCTGGTCTAGGAGTTGACTTGCTAGTCTAGGAGTTGGCTTGCAGGTCTGTCTTCAGAGTAGAGACTTGAGTAATGTTCGACCCATCTTTCCAGCTGTTTAGTTGTCACTGATAGGCTCACCGTTTGCGTCTTTTAAGAGAGTAATTTTTTTAATGTGTGGGCCTAGACCAATCTTTATGTTGTTGTACATAGTTCTAGAATCGCGCAGCTGAAAAGCTTTCTGGATAGTAGATCACAGATTTGGCCAATACTCGTTCTCACATCTCCTTCATTCCTCTTGCATTTCTGCTATTGCTTGTTTGAATTGGTCTTTTGCGATCAAGCATGGGTAATTCTTAAAGGTTAGGAAGGTCTTATTCTTCTCTACAAGTGACATGAGATTCATCGAGTTTTGTTGAGTCCAATCGTTGGTGGAGTTTTTATCTTTAACAAGAGAAGAGATTCCACAGTCAAGGATTCGCGACTTTAGTCGGTTCAATGAATCATCGACACTGTCGAGGTCTTCTGCTTATTCAGTGCGTTTCTTGAAGGCATTCGTGAACAGAACTTGGTCGTTGGGTAATTTTGTTGCAGCGATATTAATCTTAGGACTGGCTGGTTCTCTATATTTGTGTATCCTGTTGGTGGTTGCCTTCACTTCACTTATGACAAGTGTGGGTTGTGTGTCACAGTTTACGCTATGGTATGCTCTGGTTACTCTAACATTATTTAAGTGTTGTCTGCGAACTAGGACAATGTCTTGCTGGTGCCAATGCACGGACCTTGGGTGGCACCATGTTGCCTTTTGTCGGTTCTTAACGATGAAGAAATTATTGGTAGCCCACAGGTTGTTAAGGGAACAAAATTCTAGAAGCCTCTGACCATTATCGTTCATTTTGCCAATACCATGATGACCTAGGCATGATGGCCATGAATGATTTTCAGATCCAAAGCGTGCATGTAGATCGACCAGCACGTAAAGGTGTTCTATTTTTGTGGATTGAATCAGAGGTAACTTGGAGCATCTCGCAAAATATATATTTATCGCATGTGGTTGTTGCAACTGCTGTTGCATAGGCGCTGATGATGTTGATTGGTCCAGATTTTGAATTTATTTTTAATGTTATTATTTGTTCTCGTGTACTATTATGGGTGTTTATAGAATGCATGAGCTTATTATGTGTTCTCATGTACTATTAGGGGTGTTTACAGAATGCATGAGCTTATTATGTGTTCTCATGTACTATTAGGGGTTTTTACATAATGCATGAGCTTATTATGTGTTCTCATGTACTATTAGGGGTTTTTACAGAATGCATGAGCTTATTATGTGTTCTCATGTACTATTAGGGGTGTTTACAGAATGCATGAGCTTATTATGTGGTCTCATGTACTATTAGGGGCGTTTACATAATGCATGAGCTTATTATGTGTTCTCATGTACTATTAGGGGCGTTTACAGAATGCATGAGCTTATTATGGGTTCTCATGTACTATTAGTGGTGTTTACAGAATGCATGAGCTTATTATGGGTTCTCATGTACTATTAGTGGTGTTTACAGAATGCATGAGCTTATTATGGGTTCTCATGTACTATTAGTGGTGTTTACAGAATGCATGAGCTTATTATGTACAACAAAACCCACTCAATGTAGGTCAAAAGATCATCGGAAGATATGGACTTGGAGAAATGAATGTGAATGAAGAGATATTCGCGAACTTTTGTGATTTTAATCAAATGAGCTTATGAGGAACAATATTCCAACATAAAAGAATACATAAAGCTACATGGGTGTCATCGGATCATAGATCGGAGAGTCAAATTGACCACATATGTTTTAGTAAAAAGGGTAAGTCATCCTTAGATGATGTAAAAATATATAGAGGAAGAGATGTTGCTTCGGATCATCATCTTCTGCTAGCCAAACGTAAATTAAAGATATACTACAACATATAAGGGTAGACATTATATCAATGTAGGGTTTCTTAAAAAGCCAGGAATTAAAGAGAAATTTGCTGTCACAGTATCAAACAAATAGCAAGTTTGGTCACGGGATTAGACACAAAAATACAACACAAACATGTTATTTTATTTACGGCGATCAAGACAAATACTGTAACATATTAGACGTCATCTTGCTCTTTCAACAGTTCATTGACCTCAACTCGGTTAGAATACCGGAAATACTCGCCGAAACAAAACAAAAAACACATAAACATCAGATCCATCACCTATTACAATATGGCTACGTCACTGGTGGCTTATCTAGCTCTGGCTTGTCTCATGGTTCTTGTTGGTAAGTTGTAAGATTGTTTCTGTATGTTGAAGAATGTGGTAAAAGCTCAAGATGTGAATGTTGACATCGTTTTGTTTGATTCAGTCTTGATTGTTGATTCTGGTAAATTGTAAAGGGCTTCTTTATCTAATGGGATGAATGAAGAACTCACGATATGGGCACGTTGAGAGGGAGTTATGTGACTCTTCTATATACTTTATGTTATTTATGGAACCAGCTCAGTTAAATTCAGAAACTACCCATATCCGCTCCACCACCTGATGTATGTTACAATGTACTAAGACGAACTGCAGAGATCTATAAAACAACGTAACCAGCATCCATAAGTTACAAACTAAGCAATGAGGATTGAGCGTCACTACATGTGACGTCAGTAAATAAAGCGTCACTAAATGGAGCTTCATAAAAGCGTTCATAAATGTTTGCTGTTGTTTAATAAATTATATCTCAGCATTAGTGAAGTAAAGAAAATGCACATTTATTTATATTGATATCATTAAGAACATCATGTTACAAATGTTTTATTCTTGCCATGTAATTAGGATAGATTTCTGCTCTTTCCAGATATATAAATATTTCCTAGTCCTCGCTTGGTTAGTATTTACAAGTTTTACAGATCATGTTGTGGTAGCTTTCACCCAGCCGTTCAAACTAATTCATTTCATGTTTTTTTTAAGAAAATCATAAACGAAGTTGCGCAAGATGAAAGTGAATTTCCGAAAGCGTTGACAATTTGCGTCACTGTCTCGTTTTCTGAATTTCAGTTCAGTATACATAGGAGTTTCATTACTCAGAATGTATGGTTTCATCGGAATGGTGTTTGTACCTAGAATCATTACTTTCAAAAACTTGACATTGGAGTTATATAAATATTTTACATTTGAAGCTAAATGTAAAAAAGATGCTTCTTTGAACTTTGAACCCACAGGCCTTTGGTATTAGTGCACAGACATCATCGAGATGGCTCACTGAACAAGGTAATGTTTATACACAAACCAAAAGAGGGCAAGCAGGAAAATATAAATTCGACAACTTTGACAATGAAGTGATCTAACGAGATCTATCTATTTTTCAAAGGCAAAGAATTATTGACGCTAAAGAAATTAAAAACTGTACTTAGACGGAACAAAGTCATTGACATATCGGCAATCATTTTACGGAGTATTACCTACTGATGAACAATTGTACGCCTTTGATTTGTGAAATAGAATAAATATACTACACTACTGTCAAATTAATTCCGTGTGAGGAGTAATGTATTAAGTAACTCTTTTTTGATAACGGTTTTGATAAATATGTGCAATCTATAAAACATGTATCAATAAAATAAAATACAGTTGGGGCAAAAACACGACAGCGCAAAAAGAAAAAAAAATCGTTTCTAGGAAACGTATTTGCTGAGAAATTCAAGAAATTGAAACCGCAAACATTTGTAAGCGCGGTATAGTTTATTGTAATATTTCAACAAATATTCAACTCTCTATATCTTTTCTAGTCAACGCGTATATTGTAACTTTGCAACAAATAATAAGTTGATATTTTCTAATCTTATCACAAATAGTCAAGCAATATATTCAATCTTATTACAAATAGTCAAGTAATATATTCTACTCGTATCACATATAGTCAAGTAATATATTCTAATCTTATCACAAATAGTCAAGTAATATATTCTAATCTTATCACACATCTCTCTTCAACCTTTTAGCTCCCAGTGGAGCATAGGTCTTCAACAAACACTTTCCAAGTCGTTCTGTTTTTTGCAATTCTTTTAAGATCATTCCATGTCTTCCCCATCATCTTCATCTCTACTTCAATCTGTCTTCTCCAAGAATTCCTTGGTCTTCCTCTTTGTCTTTTCCCCTGGGGATTCCAAAAAGGGCCTGTTGTGTAATACTCTCAGTTGGCTTCCGTAGTGTGTGTCCTATCCATCGCCATCGTCTTCGCTGTATTTCTTTATCCACTTGTATATGACCGGTACATTTCCATAATTCCACGTTAGTGACTTTGTCCTGCCATTTCCATCCCTTTATTCTGCGCAAGCATCCATTAATGAAAGTCTGTACCTTCGTGATTGTCAATTTTGTTATTCTCCATGTTTCACAGCCATATAATAGAACCGACTTAACATTGGAGTTGAAAATTTGTATTTTTGTATTTAGCCTAATTTCTTTGGATTTCCATATGTTTCCCAGTGCAATGAAAGCTCCTCTTGCTTTTGATATCCTTATTTTGGTATCATTTTCTGTTCCTCCCTCTTTATCTATATTACTGCCCAGATATATATAAGATTGTACGTCTAGTAGAGGTATTTCTCCTAGTTTTATTTGGTTATTGCCAACTGCATTAATTCTCATAATGTTGGTCTTATCTCTATTAATCTTTAGTCATAGCTGTTGTGATCTCTCATCTAATATACTCATTTTATCTTGCATCTGTTGGTGGCTGTGTGATAGGAGAGCTATGTCATCAGCAAAGTCTAAATCATCAAGTTGTTTGGTCAGTGACCACTGGATCCCATTTCTGTTGTTTTGAGTTATTTTCATAATCCAATCTATGGCCAGCAGAAAGAGAAATGGAGACAGAAGGCATCCTTGCCTTACTCCTGTTCTTATTTCAAATGCTTCTGTAAGCTGTCCTTCATGCACCACACTACATTTTGTTCCTTCATACATTGTTTTTATCAGGTTAATAAACTTTATGGGGATTCCATAATGACTCAGCAACTTCCAAAGCATTCTTCTGTCTAAACTATCAAATGCCTTTTCGTAATCTATGAATCCAATATAAAGTGGGGATTTTAGTTCTAAACTTTGTTCAACTATTATACGTAGAGTAGTTATTTGATCAGCAAATGATCTGTTCTTCCTAAAACCTGCTTGTTCATCTCTCAAGTGTTTCTCTATAGCCTCTTTTAGTCTCTCCAGAATGATTACGCCTAATATTTTTCCTGGCACTGATAGTAGCATAATTCCCCTATAATGTGTGCACTGCTGTAAACTTCCTTTCTTTGGTAGTTTGATCATATAACCTTCTCTCCAGTCTTTAGGTATTTCTCCCCTCTCCCAAATTTTATCCAATAGATCATGTAACATCTTGGTAGAGGTGATAATATCTGCTTTGATAGCTTCCGAAGGAATTTCATCTGGTCCTGTGGCTTTACCATCTTTTAATAGTTTGATGGCTTTCATTATTTCTTCTTTGCTTGGTTTTCCGCAGTTAACGTGTAACTCTTCCTCTGCTGGTAGTATATCTGGAGGATTATTTGAGCCGGGTCTGTTCAAAAGTTCTTCAAAGTGCTCTTTCCATCTCTCCATTTGTTCCCTTATATTACTAAGCAGATTTCCTTTATTATCATTAATAAAGGCATTGATCTGTTTGTATTTTCCACTTAATTTGTTTGTGATGTTGTACAGTTCTTACATATTCCCTTTATTTGCTGCTTCTTCTGCCTCTTTAGCTAATTCATCTATATATTTCCTCTTATCCCTTTTAATGCATCTTCTCACTTCTTTGTTCACCTCTGTGTAAGCTTCCTGTGTCTTGGCTTTATTACTTCTTGTTTTGCTTTTATTTATGTCTGCTTTCTTGTTCTTTCTTTCTTTAATTTTATCCAGGGTCTCTGCTGTCATCCATGCCTTATTCTGGCGTTCTCTTTTCCCCAGTGTTTCTTCGCATGTCTCTTTCCATATATACTTTACCTGTTTCCAATGATCTTCTATATTTATTGTATTTTCTAGTTGTTGGAGGACTTGGTATTTGTTTGATATTGTGACTGCGAATTTATCTTTAATTCCTTGTTCTTTAAGAAACCCTACATTGAAATACTTTCTACCCTTATTCGTTGTAGTATACCTTTTTAATTTAATTTTAAGTTTTGCTAACAGAAGATGATGATCAGAAGCTATATCTGCCCCTCTATATACTTTTACATCCTGTAAGGATGACTTAAACTTATTATTAATACATATGTGATCAATTTGATTTTCTGTGATCTGGTGACACCCATGTAGCTTTGTGTATTCTTTTATGTTGGAATATTGTTCCTCCTAGGCTCATTTGATTAAGGGCGCAGAAATTCACAAATATCTCTCCATTATCGTTTATATCTCCAAGTCCATGTTTTCCCATAATCTCTTCGAAGCCTCTGTTGTCTGATCCTACCTTAGCATTTAGGTCTCCCATCAAGATTATAATATCCTTGGCTCGTCTTGCATCCATCTGGCATTGTAGCTGTTTATAAAAATCATCTTTAACTGAGTCATCTTTATCGTTGGTTGGTGCATAACATTGTATAATGTGTAATTTTATTTTGTTTTTGGTTGTTCTAAATGTTGCTCTCACCAGTCTTGGTCCCACTGCCTCCCATTCTATTAGTGTCTTCTGTGCATTCTTTGATAGCATTATAGCTACCCCTTCGCTATGCTGTGCTCCTGGTTCCTGGTGTCCTGATGATAAAATCATCTCCCCTGTATTCAATTTTATTCTCTCCGCTCCCAGCCATCTTGTTTCACACATTCCCAGAATATCTATCTTATAGTTGGTCATTTCTGCTGCCACTTGTGCCGCTTTTCCCTGTTCGTTAAGGGTACGAACATTCCAGGTGCCAATTCTGGATGATTTCCTGGTAGACAAAGGGTGAGTCGGCAACCCGGACTCCTTATGGCTTTCTCCGGATTGCGTCATACGTCTCCTAGACAGAGAGCCCTTCTCTTTCCTGGTTGACGGATTAACTTTATCTTTCTTTGACTTGTTCATGTTTGTGAAGTTTTTTCGGCTTATTTTTTTACAGTATGTGATAGCCAGTCCCATGCCTAACCCTCCTTTTTCGCCTCTTACGAACATGCCTGGTAGGGTACAGCGCCGCTATCCTTTACTCCCCTTTCGGGCCCCGGCAGCGCACGGGCGTTATCACACATAGTCAAGTAATATATTATAATCTTATCAAACATAGTCAAGTAATATATTCCATCTTATCACACATAGTCAAGTAATATATTCTAATCTGATCACACATAGCCAAGTATTATATTCTAATCTTATCATATATAGTCAAGTAATATATTATAATCTTATCACAATTAGGGAAGTAATAAATTCTACTTTTTCGAGAAATATTCAACTAGTATATGTTTATCTAACCACAAAATAGGGAACTAATATATAGTAAAATTGGGAGCCGCGATATCTCAGTGGTTAGTGAATTGGGCTACAAAGGACAAGGAGTAGGGTTCGATCCCAACCGACGGCTTCCGTGTTCACCTAGCCTCAAATAGGTACTGGATTTATTTTCTGGGAAAGTAGAGTGGCGCTGTCGTAATACCGACCACATTACCCCGAAAATCATGTGCTGAAGTTCTGTTAAATTTATGGTCACTAGCACCATTTTCCCTATACGCCACTTTTCGTGACGGGGCTCTTTATTTTTTTACGTATATTGTAATATTGCTACAAATGGTCAAATAATATATTCTAATCTTGTCACAAGCGGTGAACTAATATAATCTAATCTTGTTACACATGATCAAATAATATATATTCTACTCTTGTCACAAGTGGTGAACTAATATAATCTAATCGTGACACAAATGTTCAACTAATATAATCTAATCTTGTCACAAATGATCAACTAATATTATCTAATCTTGTCACAAATGATCAACTAATATTATCTAATATTGTCACAAATGATCAACTAATATTATCTAATCTTGTTACAAATGATCAACTAATATTATCTAATCTTGTCACAAATGATCAACTAATATTATCTAATCTTGTCACAAATGATCAACTAATATTATCTAATCTTGTTACAAATGATCAACTAATATTATCTAATCTTGTCACAAATGATCAACTAATATTATCTAATCTTGTCACAAATGATCAACTAATATTATCTAATCGTGACACAAATGATCAACTAATATTATCTAATCGTGACACAAATGATCAACTAATATTATCTAATCTTGACACAAATGATCAACTAATATTATCTAATCTTGTCACAAATGTTCAACTAATATAATCTAATCTTGTCACAAATGATCAACTAATATTATCTAATCGTGACACAAATGATCAAATAATATAATCAAATCTTGGAACAAATGGTGAACTAATATTATCTAATCCTGACACAACTGGTGAACTAATATACTCTAATCTTGGACAAAGTTGTCAATTAATATTTTCTAATCTTGACACAATGGTCGACTTATATATTCTAATTTCGGCACACATAATACATTAGTATATTCAAATGTCACCACAAATAATCATCTAGTATATTATAATCTTAAGACAAATCACCATCAACAAATGCTCTATTTTTCTAACCTCCTTCTAGATTGCCAATACGACGTACATTATCCAGATTGTGACGAACTTCTTGATTGCATACTACCACTATTGGGTTTCTTCACAGCGAATGAAGAAGTCCCCACATTTTCAACTTTGATTGATATGGCTACGCTGGACAAATTTTGTCTGTGAGTTTATTCAAAATAATAGATATTTTATATGTTAATACAGCTGAGTTGTAATGTATGTGTTTATTCTGAGGAGTTGTAATATATATGTTTAATCTACTGAGTTGTAATGTTCGTGTTTATTCTACTGAGTTATAATATATATGTTTTTTCTACTGAGTTGTAATGTACGTGTTTGTTCTATTGAGTTGTAATATATGTATTTATTTTGCTGAGTTATAATGTAACCAGTTGTTGTAAGGCAGATAATTGTAGGACTCTTCAGTGGAGGAAGGCATTTTGTTGAAACTATAGTTATTGAAAGGGGAGGTTACCTCAGTGGTTAGTGAATTGAATTACAAAGGACAAGAGGTCCTGTTCGATCTTGATCGACGGCCTCCAGGTTCACCCAGCCTTAAATGGGTACCTTTTTTCTGGGAAGGTAAAGCAGCATGGGTGTAATACCGACCATATTGCCCCTAAAAGCATGTGCCGAGGGTCTATACAAAGTATGGTCACTAACACCATATTCACTATAACCACTTGGCGTGACGGGTCACTAACACAATATTCTCTGAACGTCACTTAGCGTGATGGTCACTAACACCAAATTCACTATACATTATACATATATATACTAGATATTATATATATATATATATATATATATATATATATATATACATATATATATAATATATATATACTATATATATATATATATATATATATATATATATATATATATATATATATATATATATTTATATAATATATCTATTGACCTTTCGAGCCGTAACCGGCCCATTGGGCGTAGACCAAGATACACCTTCTCCTATATGAATTTTTGTTCTAGCAGTTTTCTTTTAAAGATATTTTATCAAATCTCGCCATCTGTCTCTGTTCTGTGCAAGCAGTTCTATCTCATTGAGGGAGCCGATTCCTGCTGCTCTTGCCTCTCTCATCAATGTTCTTCTCAGTGTCTCCCTGGGTCTTCCTCTTTTTCTTATATATATAATCAAAGAGGGACTCCTCTGATGTCCAGATTGCCTTCTGCTGCAAAGCTCACAATAACGAGTTTACTGCTGGCTGGAGAAAAATAAAATAGACAGTTTTTTAATGAAAATGTAGAATGGACAATGTATAGTTTAGGGAATCGTTCTTTAGAAAGTCAGTAGACGAAGAGATAGAGGGAAGCAAAGAGAAAAGATACCAGACAACTTAAGAGAAATTCTTGGCAGAAGGTCCATAACAGAAATATTAAAATAAACTATCGAGATCGAACGTTGTGGAGGGACATAATCACCAAAGGCAGGAGGCCCGGAACTTGATGATGATGATGAGTAGAATCGTACTGTAGTGTTACATAACTGTGTCATATCCTATTAAAGACACCAGTTCCACTACAGTCAGGAATATATGTGATTCCGATCTACCACTTGTTACAGCAATCCTCATATCTGATCTACCACTTGTTACAGCAATCCTCATATCTGATCTACCACTTGATACAGCAATCCCCATATCTGATCTACCACTTGTTACAGCAATCCCCATATCTGATTTACCACTTGTTACAGCAATCCTCATATCTGATCGACCACTTGTTACAGCAATCCTCATATCTGATCTACCACTTGTTACAGCAATCCTCATATCTGATCTACCACTTGTTACAGCAATCCTCATATCTGATCTACCACTTGTTACAGCAATCATCATATCTGATCTACCACTTGTTACAGCAATCCTCATATCTGATCTACCACTTGTTACAGCAATCCTCATATCTGATCTACCACTTGTTACAGCAATCCTCATATCTGATCTACCACTTGTTACAGCAATCCTCATATCTGATCTACCACTTGTTACAGCAATCCTCATATCTGATCTACCACTTGTTACAACATTTCCCATATCCGCTCTCACACTTTTTACAACATTCCATACATCCTCCCAATTAATTGTTACAGCATTCCCCATATCCTCTCTACTACCATTTGTTACAGCATTTCCCGTATTCACTCTACTACCATTTGTTACAGCATTCCTCATATCCGCTCTACTACCATTTGTTACAGCATTTCCCGTATTCACTCTACTACTTAATACAACATTCTATATATCCGCACAATCACTTGTTACAGCATTTCCAGTATCTGCTCAACCATTTGTTACAGCAAACCCCGTATCCGATCTACCACTTGTTAATATGTTTAAAAAAATGCTTTGGTAAATGTTTCAGCTACTTCAGTGCGCTAGCGAAGATTCCTCACTTCCTGAGTTGCCTCTTACGACACGTGTTGTGGGTGACAGCGACACTGTTCTTATCTCCCCTCTTGTGCGGGTCCCTATAGCCATACATGCGACTTCATGTTCTTGTTTTCGTTAATGGCAGTAAGAAAAATGTTTACTAATGTTATATTGAGATAAGTCTATTATACGGACATAAATCCTGGACAAGCAAATAACATTCACAACAAACTACTATATCAGATGGTTAGAGACTACTATACAAGATGGTTAGAGACTACTATATAAGATGGTTAGAGACTACTATACAAGATGGCTATATACTACTATATAAGATGGTTAGAGACTACTATATAAGATGGTTAGAGACTGTTATACAAGATGGTTAGAGACCACTATACAAGATGGTTAGAGACTACTATACAAGATGGTTAGAGACTACTATACAAGATGGTTAGAGACTACTATATAAGATGGTTAGAGACTACAATATAACTACAGACTACTATACAAGATGGTTAGAGACTACTATACAAGATGGTTAGAGACTACTATACAAGATGGTTAGAGACTACTATACAAGATGGTTAGAGACTACACAAGATGGTTAGAGACTACTATACAAGATACTTACAGACTACTATACAAGATGGTTAGAGATACTACTACAATACAGACTAATACTACTACAAGATTGTTAGAGACTATATACAAGACTACTACTAGATGGTTAGAGACTACTATACAAGATGGTTAGAGACTACTATACAAGAGGTATACAAGACTAGAGACGGTTAGAGACTACTATACAAGACTACAACAATAAAGATGGTTAGAGACTACTATACAAGACTATACAAGATGGTTAGAGACTACTATATGATGGTTAGAGACTACTATACGACTATGGTTAGAGACTTAGAGACTACTATACTACTATAGATACACTAGAGACTACTATACTACTATAAGAACAAACTAGAGACTACTATACAAGATACTTACAGACTACTATACAAGATGGTTAGAGACTACTATACAAGATGGTTAGAGACTACTATACAAGATGGTTAGAGACTACTATACAAGATAGAGACTACTATACTACTATATAAGATGGTTAGAGACTACTATACAAGATGGTTAGAGACTACTATACAAGATGGTTAGAGACTACTATACAAGATGGTTAGAGACTACTATACAAGATGGTTAGAGACTACTATACAAGATGGTTAGAGACTACTATACAAGATGGTTAGAGACTACACATACTTAGAGACTACTATACAAGATGGTTAGAGACTACTATACAAGATGGTTAGAGACTACTATACAAGATGGTTAGAGACTACTATACAAGATGGTTAGAGACTACTATACAAGATGGTTAGAGACTACTATACAAGATACTTAGAGACTACTATACAAGATGGTTAGAGACTACTATACAAGATACTTACAGACTACTATACAAGATAGTTAGAGACTACTATACAAGATGGTTAGAGACTACTATACAAGATACTTACAGACTACTATACAAGATGGTTAGAGACTACTATACAAGATGGTTAGAGACTACTATACAAGATGGATAGAGACTACTATACAAGACGGTTAGAGACTACTATACAAGATGGTTAGAGACTACTATACAAGATGGTTAGAGACTACTATACAAGATGGTTAGAGACTACTATACAAGATACTTACAGACTACTATAAAAGATGGTTAGAGACTACTATACAAGATGGTTAGAGACTACTATACAAGATGGTTAGAGACTACTATACAAGATGGTTAGAGACTACTATACAAGACGGTTAGAGACTACTATACAAGAAACTTACACACTACTATACAAGACTGTTAGAGACTACTATACAAGACGGTTAGAGACTACTATACAAGATGGTTAGAGACTACTATACAAGACGGTTAGAGACTACTATACAAGAAACTTACAGACTACTACACAAGACTGTTAGAGACTACTATACAAAATGGTTAGAGACTACTATACAGGATGGTTAGAGGCTACTATACAAGATGATTAGAGACTACTATACAAGATGGTTAGAGACTACTATACAAGATGGTTAGAGACTACTATATAAGATGGTTAGAGACCACTATACAAGATGGTTAGAGACTACTATACAATATGGTTAGAGACTACTATACAAGATGGTTAGAGACTACTATATAAGATTGGTAGAGACTGTTATACAAGACGGTTAGAGACCACTATACAAGATGGTTAGAGACTACTATACAATATGGTTAGAGACTACTATACAAGATGGTTAGAGACTGCTATATAAGATGGTTAGAGACTACAATATAACATACTTACAGACTACTATACAAGATACTTACATACTACTATACAAGATGGTTAGAGACTACTATACAAGATGGTTAGAGACTACTATACAAGATGGTTAGAGACTACTAAACAAGATGGTTAGATACTACTATACAAGATACTTACAGACTGCTAAACAAGATGGTTAGATACTACTATACAAGATACTTACAGACTACTATAGAAGATGGTTAGAGACTACTATACAAGACGGTTAGAGACTACTATACAAGATTGATAGAGACAACTATACAAGACGGTTAGAGACTACTATACAAGATTGTTAGAGACTACTATACAAGACGGTTAGAGACTACTATACAAGATGGATAGAGACTACTATACAAGATACTTACAGACTACTATAAAAGATGGTTAGAGACTACTATACAAGATGGTTAGAGACTACTATACAAGATGGTTAGAGACTACTATACAAGATGGTTAGAGACTACTATACAAGACGGTTAGAGACTACTATACAAGAAACTTACACACTACTATACAAGACTGTTAGAGACTACTATACAAGACGGTTAGAGACTACTATACAAGATGGTTAGAGACTACTATACAAGACGGTTAGAGACTACTATACAAGAAACTTACAGACTACTACACAAGACTGTTAGAGACTACTATACAAAATGGTTAGAGACTACTATACAGGATGGTTAGAGGCTACTATACAAGATGATTAGAGACTACTATACAAGATGGTTAGATACTACTATACAAGATGGTTAGAGACTAATATACAAGATAGTTAAAGACTACTATACAAGATAGTTAGAGACTACTATACAGGATGGTTAGAGACTACTATACAAGATACTTACAGACTACTATACAAGATGGTTAGAGAATACTATACAGGATGGTTAGAGAATACTATACAGGATGCTTTGAGACTACTAAACAGGAAGGTTAGAGACTACGATACAGGAAGGTTAGAGACTACTATACAAGACGGTTAGAGACTACTATACAAGATGGTTAAAGACTACTGTACAAGACGGTTAGAAACTACTATACAAGATGGTTAGAGACTACTATACAAGATGGTTAAAGACTACTATACAAGACGGTTAGAAACTACTATACAAGATGGTTAGAGACTACTTTACAGGATGGTTAGAGAATACTATACAGGATGGTTAGAGACTATTAAACAAGATGGTTAGAGACTACTATATACGAAACTTACAGACTACTATACAATATGTTTAGAGACTACTATAAAAGATGTTTAGAGACTACTATACAGGATGGTTAGAGACTACTATACAAGACGGTTAGAAACTACTATACAAGATGGTTAGAGACTACTATACAAGACGGGTAGAAACTGCTATACAAGATGGTTAGAGACTACTATACAAGATGGTTAGAAAGTACTGTACAAGATGGTTAGAGACTACTATACAAGATGGTTAGAGACTACTATACAAGATGGTTAGAGACTACTATACAAGAAACATACAGACTACTATACAAGGTGGTTAGAGACTACTATACAAGAAACATACAGACTACTATACAAGATGGTTAGAGACTACTATACAAGGTGGTTAGAGACTACTATACAAAATGGTTAGAGACTACTATACAAGATGGTTAGAGACTACTATACAAGATGGTTAGAGACTACTATACAAGATGGTTAGAGACTACTATACACGATGGTTAGAGACAACTATACAATAAACTTACATACTACTATGCAAGGTGGTTAGAGACTACTATACAAGATACTTAGAGACTACTATACAAGATGGTTAGAGACTACTATACAAGAAACCTACATACTACTATACAGGATACTTAGATACTACTATACAAAATACTTAGAGACTACTATACAAGATAGTTAGAGACTTCTATACAAGATACATAGTGACTACTATAGAAGATACTTAGAAACTACTATACAAGATAATAAGATACTACTATATAAAATATTCAGAGACTACTATACAAGATACATAGAGACTACTATAGAAGATACTATGATACTACTATAGAAGATATTTGCTTACATATTATACTATACAAGATACTGTTGATAATACAGTCTAAATCGCAAAGATTGTGAAAATGGATTGCAAGAAATGTCTTAATAGCAGAAAGACAGACGTAATTGTAATAACAAATAAAAATCATCACCTATGTGCACATTAAAGGCAAGTGGAACAATATTAAATCAGGTAAAGTAATTTCAATATTTGGGAACTTTGTTAACCTCAGACGGAATATGTGCAACAGAGGTGACATGAAGAGGTGACGTGCAGAATGGCTCAGGCAAAAGCAGATTTCCAAAAATTGAGGAAGATACTATGCAATGCATTTATGACAATAGAAAGAAGAAAAATAGTTCTTAAATGTTATATAGAGCTAGTCTTAACACATGGATGTGAATCAAGGACAATATGACAACAGACAAGATAATCACTGGAGTCTATAGAAATGTAGTTTCACAGAAAAATGTTGAGAATACCATGGACAGCTAAAAAAGTAATGAAAACGTTCTGAAATATTGCCAAAGCAAAAAGAGAGCTAATTTTCAATATTAGGAAGAAACAATCATCATTCTATGGCCACGTAATAAGAAGATAACAGCTGGAATATATTGTAACAAGTGGGAAAATTGAGTGACGAAGAGATAGAGGGAAGCAAAGAGAACAGATACCAGACAGTTTAAGAGAATGGCTTGGCAGAATGTCAATAACAGAAATGATAAAAAATTGTGATCAAAAGTTGTGGAGAGGCATGATCACCTAAGCCAGCAGCACCGGTACTTGATGATGATACAAGATATTTAGAGACTACTATACAAGATATTTACTTAGAGACTACTATAGAAGATACTTAGAGACGACTATACACGATATTTCCTTAGAGACTATTATACAAGATACTTAGAGACTACTATAAACGATTCTTAGAGACGACTATACAAGATACTTAGAGACTACTATAAACGATTCTTAGATACGACTATACAAGATACTTAGAGACTACTATAAACGATTCTTAGAGACGACTATACAAGATACTTAGAGACTACTATACAAGATACTTAGAGACGACTATACAATATATTTACTTAGAGAATATTATACAAGATACTTAGAGACTACTATACAAGATATTTACTTAGAGAATATTATACAAGATACTTAGAGACGACTATACAAGATATTTACTTAGAGAATATTATACAAGATACTTAGAGACTACTATACAAGATACTTAGAGACTACTATACAAGATACTTAGAGAATATTATACAAGATACTTAGAGACTACTATACAAGATATTTACTTAGAGAATATTATACAAGATACTTAGAGACGACTATACAAGATACTTAGAGACTACTATACAAGATACTTAGAGACTACTATACAAGATACTTAGAGACTACTATACAAGATACTTAGAGACTACTATACAAGATACTTAGAGAACTACTATACAAGATATTTACTTAGAGAATATTATACAAGATACTTAGAGACGACTATACAAGATATTTACTTAGAGACTACTATACAAGATACTTAGAGACTACTATACAAGATATTTACTTAGAGACTACTATACAAGATACTTAGAGACGACTATACAAGATATTTCCTTAGAGAATATTATACAAGATACTTAGAGACTACTATACAAGATATTTACTTAGAGACTACTATACAAGATACTTAGAGACTACTATACAAGATATTTACTTAGAGACTACTATAAACGATACTTAGAGACTACTATAGAAGATATTTACTTAGAGACTACTATACACGATACTTAGAGACTACTATAAACGATACTTAGAGACTACTATAAACGATACTTAGAGACTACTATACAAGATACTTAGAGACTACTATAAACGATACTTAGAGACTACTATACAAGATACTTAGAGACTACTATAAACGATATTTAGAGACTACTATAAACGATACTTAGAGACTACTATAAACGATACTTAGAGACTACTATACAAGATACTTAGAGACTACTATACAAGATACTTAGAGACTACTATACAAGATACTTAGAGACTACTATACAAGATACTTAGAGACTACTATAAACGATACTTAGAGACTACTATACAAGATACTTAGAGACTACTATACAAGATACTTAGAGACTATTATACAAGATACTTAGAGACTACTATAAAGATACTTAGAGACTATTATACAAGATACTTAGAGACTACTATAAACGATACTTAGAGACTACTATACAAGATACTTAGAGACTACTATAAATGATACTTAGAGACTACTATACAAGATACTTAGAGGCTACTATAAACGATACTTAGAGACTACTATAAACGATACTTAGAGACTACTATAAACGATACTTAGAGACTACTATAAACGATACTTAGAGGCTACTATAAACGATACTTAGAGACTACTATAAACGATACTTAGAGACTACTATAAACGATACTTAGAGACTACTAAAAACGATACTTAGAGGCTACTATAAACGATACTTAGAGGCTACTATAAACGATACTTAGAGACTACTATAAACGATACTTAGAGGCTACTATACAAAATACTTATTTATAGACTAATATTTTCAAGATACTTCGAGACTACTATACAAGATACTTATAGACTACTATACTAGACACTTAGAGGCTACGATACAAAATACTTATTTATAGACAAATATACAAGATACTTAGAGATTACTATACAAGATACTTAGAGGTTACTATACAAGATACATAGAGATACTATACAAGATACTTAGAGATTACTGTACAAGATACTTAGAGGTTACTATACAAGATACATAGAGATTATTATACGAGATACTTAGAGATTACTATACAAGATACTTAGAGATTACTATACAAGATACATAGAGATTACTATACAAGATACTTAGAGATTACTATATAAGATACTTAGAGATTACTATACGAGATACTTAGAGATTACTATACAAGATACTTAGAGATTACTATACAAGATACTTAGAGATTGCTATACAAGATACTTAGAGATTACTATACACGATACTTAGAGACTACTATACACGATACTTAGAGTCTACTATACAAGAAAGGGAGACGCGATAGCTCAGTGGTTAATGTACCGGATGGAAAGACAAGAGGTATGATTCGATCCTAACCGATGGCTTCCGGGTTCACCAAGCTTTAAATGGGTACCGGATTTTTCTCTGGGAAAATAAAGCGGCAAGGGCGTAATAAAGACATTACCCCACAAATCATGTGCTGAAGGTCTGTAAAATTTGTGGTCACTAACTTCATATTCCCTCTACGTCACTTAGCGTGTCGTGGTTCTTCACCCTTTTTTTAATGTAATTTACAAGTTATTTATTTAGAGACGACTATAAAAGATACTTATATACTACTATACGTGGGTTTTACAGTACAGTCGTTTTGATACTAAAGATATTTAGAAAGAATATCCAGAGCATTTTTAGTAAAAGTTAAAGGAAGGTGGGCATAGGAAACAAGCTACATGGCAACAAGCTATGTGTAAAAAAGTATCAAGCAACTTGGGGATAAAGTTGGAAATGCCAAACGGTTTGGAAGAAGGTCAGTTGAGAAAAGAATTTGAAAGAAACTAATTAGAGTAATGAGAGACTTAACAATATGGCCTTGCAGTCATGGCACATAATGATGATTTAATGATACAATCAAACCATTACCTTATTGCTTCTGATGGACAACTTTTGTTCAATTGTTTTTTTTGTTTTTTTCCCCTTAAACAGGCAGGTAGACACCTTTAGATCATGTAGGCTAGATCTCAGATCTCAATGTACAGATTCTTTTTTTCTAAAACATATGGAAGGTTTTGAGGCAGCTGTCAACTACACCTGTTCGGAAGAAGGTAGCGAAGGTATATCAGTTTTATTTAAAGTTGGCACTATTATATCAGTAAATTAATACACAGGCTTACAGCTTCTCTCGAAGTAAGCCCCGATGAATTAACAGTTGGTATGGGCACTGAATAAAGAGATCATGTTAATATGGTAGATACAGCACTCCATATATCCGCTCTACCATTTGTTTCAGCATTTCTTATTCATTTGTCTGAAAAAGAGGATTGTCAACAGACAACAGACCTCGTTGTTTTTTTTCCCCACAGAAATTACATTCCAGGTCACGGTCAACAGTGTAGGTATCAGGGATCAACTCTTTAGAATTAGAAAAATATGACAAAGGAATGAGCTTGACACTCATTGTGAAAGTCTGGTATCTCAAATGTTAGTTTGTTTTATAATAACAACAAAACAACAGTCACAGCCCAAAGAAAGGAAAACTGTCTTGGTTCGAAAAAAATAAAATATATAAGGCTCTACATACACATTTTGTATGCGTTTGCTAACCTAACACATCTGTTTATCACAAGTTTGATTGAATAATAGCTCATATATATATATATATATATATATATATATATATATATATAATTTTGAACCAATATATTCCTGCTTCATAGACTACACCAAAGCGTTTGATAGAGTACGCCTTAAACAACATATACACGACCTGAAAAGATATACATCTAGATGACACAGGCATATGACTAATATGTAATGTATACTTGAAGCAAACAGCAATAATACAATGTAAAAAAGAGAACTCTACACAAAATTGATATAAAAAGAGTAGAAAGACAGGGATGCATCCTATCACTAAGCTTGCTCAATCTATAGACGAAGTTAATCTTTACAAACTTTACAGAGATGCCAGGCCTAAACATTAATGGAAAGGTAATCACTAATCTACGATATGCTGGTGATACTGTACTCCTAGCAGAAAATAATAAAGATCTGCAATAACTAATTAATTTATTTTGTTGAAATGAAATAAACATAACAAGCAAAAATATGGATTAGATATGAATATTGAAAGGACTAAAACTATGATTCTAAACAAACATAATATTCAAAGCCTACAAATGGATAACAAGGTTGAATTAATAGACCTGGAGACAGATCAGAGCTACAACCACATTAGTCATACTATAACCAGTGATGGAAAATGTAAAACTGAAATAAATAAAAGAATAGGAATGGCAAAATGTAATTTTATTATCATGAAAAATATACTAACATCAAAGCAAAAAAACATCAGGGCTAACACTAAAATAGCAAAATGTTATATCTTCTCAACCTTCCTGTATGGTGCAGACACATTGATATTAGATAAGAAAACAACATAAAATGTAAGCCTTTGAAATGTGGATTTATAAAAGAACAGGTGGAATTGGATGGAAAGTGAAGGAAACAAACGATGAAGTTTTAAACCAATTAAAAAAGGAAAGAAAACGACTAAACATAATCCAAACAAGAGAAATGTGATTTGTATGGCATGTTAATAGACACCACACCGTACTAAAAGTAATAGCAATTCTAAAAAAAAAAAGAAAAAAGAGGTATGGTGACAGCTTTACGTGGTAATGGACACAACAAAAATCGACGTTTCGGCCAAGTAGGCTTTCAGCTGGAACAACAAAAAACAACACAAAATATATATATTAGGATATGTAAACAAATCCAACTACATGGCTATTATATGCTAGATACTCAAAAAAGAAAATTTTAAAAAAGTTCACTTCCTTGTGTTTCAGAGCGTGGTCAGTCTCCGAATGGGCTAAAATGAGAAGGCGGAATGACCAACTATATATCTCACTGACCACAGGGTCAGGTGACAAGACCGAACGGAAGGGTTCTAAAAATATGGGGAGGTGGGTACAATATATGTATAAACTGTGCATATCTAACTCTGTGTGTGCACACCGAACCGATGTGTAAAAAAACATGTGTATATAGCAATACATGCGGACCAGCATAAATTCGTACATATATATATATATATATATATATATATATATATATATATATATATATATATATATATTGCCATAAAGCACACAAAATAAAACACAAAGGTGACCAAATGTGCCAATAAATAAGTAGAAAATATATATATACATGTACAGGTTCGGTAGCGCATGGGGGGGGGGGGTAAGAAATGTGTAGTAGGTGTCCTATGTGTATGAGAGCGACATGGTCATACCTTGGGGGGACATTGCGAACCCAGCTGGCCAATGAGACGATTTTCAAGGGCGAACCGGCTGCGATTGCTGGAGTGACACGAGACAATGTCAGTGACTTGCATGTCAAGTTTACCACTATGGCCAGGGGAGTTGAAATGGGCAGACACCAGGCTGCCAGTCTTTTGCTCAACATCACGAAGATACTCACAGAATCTGTAACTCAAGCGTCGACCACTCTCACCCACATACGTCGTCTGGCAATGCTTACATATTATGGCGTAGATGATATTCCGTGACACACAAGTAAACCCCTCCTTGATGTCGAATCGGCTATTAGGGAACAAGACCGAATCTGTGCAGAGCACGTAGTCACAATGCCTGCATATTCGGCATCCGCAACGAACAATACCAAGGTGTTTGTGGTTTGTGCAGGGGAGGCGGCTCATGACAAGAATGTCTCTCAAACCCCTGTCGCGTTAAAGGCTACCAAAAGAGGATCACTGAAAAGTAGGCGGGTAGTGGGATTTGAGTAGAGAATGGGGCCATACCGGTTAAGGATCCGCCAGGATGATCCAGATTTTCTCCAAGAGGCCCACCTGATGATAAGTTTTTTTTAGGCGTCGTCTCTATCCTGATTCGGTTCTCCAATCTGCCATTAAGCGAGCTCTCGATATTTCCAGTCCTGCGCACTCACCCCATCCACTCGCCGTTTCATTGATAGGACCATATTCACCCTCACCTACCACACCCACAACTTGGCTGCGGTGAGGATCCCGGTATCGCTCCATTCTCCACTCATAACCCACTCACTATCCGCCTGTTTTTCAGTGATCTTCCTTTGACAGCCTACAAATGCGACAGGAGTCAGAGAGACGTTCTTGTCACGAACCGCCTCCCCACACTGTTCGTTGTGGACGCCGAGTTTGCAGAACTTGTGACTACGTGCTTTGCACTGATTCGGTCTTGTTCTCTAACAGGCGATTCGACATCAGGGAGGGGTATACTTGTGTGTCACGGAATATCATCTACGCCATAATATGTAGGCATTGCCAGATAATGTTTGTGGGCGAACATGGAACGCTTGAGTGCAAGATTCTGTGAGTATCTTCGTGATGTTGAGCAAAAGACTGGCAGCCCGGTGTCTGCCCATTTCAACTCACCTGGCCATAGTGGTAAACCTGACATACAAGTTACTGACATTATCTCGTGTCACTCCAGTAATCACAGCCGGTTCGCCCTTGAAAATCGCCTTATTGCCCAGTTTGATTCGCTGCCCCTCCCCCCCTCCCCCAAGGTATGAACATATCGCTCTCATACACATGGGACACCTACTACGCATTTCTTACCCCCATGCGCTACCGAACGTATATATATATATATATATATATATATATATATATATATATATATATATATATATATCGGTATATGCATTGGCAGATTTGGGCTTCTTTTGTGTTTTCTTTTGTGGGTTTGTGGCAAGATATAACGGATTTATGCGTGTACGCATATATTGTTATACACACACGTTTGTTTTTACACATCGGTTCGGGGTGCATACACAGAGTTAGATTTTCACAATTTATACATATCTTGTACCCACTTCCCCATCATGTTAAGACCCTTCCGATCCGTTTTCTCGCTTGACTGCCTGGTCAGTGAGATTTATCTTTGGTCATCCCGCCTTCTCATTTTAGTCCATTCGGAGGCTTACCACGCTCTGGAACACAGGGAAGAGGCCATTTTTTTATTTCCTTTCTTGAGTATCTAGCATATTATTGCCATGTAGTTGGATTTGTTTACATATCCTATATATATATATATATATATATATATATATATATATATACATATATGCGTTTTTTTATTGTTGTTCCAACAGAAGGCCTACTTGAAACGTCGACTTTTCCTTTGTCCATTACCACGTAAAGCAGTCACCATACCACTTTTTTCCTCTTTTTCTGGTATTGCTATTATATTCAGCTTTACAGCAGCTTCGTATCTCTATGCATCTTGATGCCCTTACTTCTTCTGTTATTTGTTTTGATGTTCTAGGTGGGTGTAAACATAGAGGATACATTTTGTAAGACGTTGATGTATAAACATGAGACAAATTTAGTGGTTTGTTGGTGAGGACAGATGAAACAGAGTTTGTAATGCTTTTATATAGAGAGATGTGATACATTTAGTAAAACTATGATGTTCACTGATGGCATGAAATGCGCTATACTTTGATATATACAGATGAGATAACTGTAGCTGCACTTTGTTGTAGAGAGGTAATACACATTTAGCAATGTGTTGGTGTAGACAGGGCTTACATTTAGTGTTAGTGTTAGTCGCTGGACTACCATTATCGCACATAGTTTCACAGTCCATATGTGCTTTCATTTTCTCCTCAACAAAATCCACTAGTTTACAAGTATACACCCGATCTCATCCTAGCTCTCCTGAAAACCATCTAAACAAAGACATAGCCTTGAAGATTAGGAGCTACTAGTGTTACTGATCTGACAGAAAGAAAAAACAGACAAAAAAGCGAAATATTGACACTTGTAAATAACAACAATAATGCATGTCAGCTTGAAGTGTATATGCATGGGGCGGAATTTCAAGTACTGCACCTCAGGACAGAAAATACAGAACCTATGGACAAGAGAGGTGAAGAGCTTTAAAATTGGCAGGACGACAATGAGCTTATACTGATAAAACAAATCCATCAACATTCTATTCCAGATCATGGAATACCACATCTACACCAGATCTTGCTTTCTGTTCACCAGACCTGGATTAGAATATCGCACGTATTGTTGGCAAACAAATTGGAGGCAGCGACCACCAACCAGTCTATTTAGTGGTGTAACATGACGCCGTCTGGGAGAGCAGCACTCTCTCCAGATGGAATTACAAAAAGGCAGACTGGGAAATGTATCAACAATACACCGGTGTACTGACTAAGGATCTAGATACAGTTAGAAATATCAACAAAATCGTTTATGAATTTAGTAGACTAATAATACAAGCTTCCAGTGAAACAATACCTAGAGGAACACGGACAAACTACAAACAATACTGGAGTAGCGAACTAAAGCAACTGCACAATGACATGGACATATCTCGAAAGCAAGCAGAAAATAACCCTTGCCAGGAACACCACAATAACTATCAGCATGATAAAGTAAAGTAAAAGTAAAGTACCCCTGTCACGCCAAGTGGCGTATAGGGAAATATGGTGTTAGTGACCCTATATTTTACAGACCTTCAGCACATGATTTTTGGGGTAATGTGGTCAGTATTACGCCCGTGTTGCTTTACTTTCCCCCAAAAAAATCCGGTACCTATTTAAGGCTGGGTGAACCCGGAAGCCGTCGGTTGGGATCGAACCCTACCCCTTGTCTGTGGTAGTCCAGTTCACTAACCACTGAGCTATCGCGGCTCCCAGCATGATAAGGCCAAATTATTTCAATGGGCTAAACTACAAGCCAGACGGAGGAGCTGGAAAGAGAAAACAGAATCCTTGAATCTTGAACGAGGCACAAGAAAGGTTTGGCAGCTTGTAAAACAGCTGAATGATGACAGTAAAGAAAGGAACACTAAAATTACAATGAAGAAGGATAGAAACAACCTAATAGGTAAGCAGGCAGCAAATCACATTGCTGACTCCTTAGCAAATAATAATAATATTGAAATTAGCCTAGAAAAACGACAAGGGACCAGTTTAAAACAACAAAATTCAAAACAAGAAGAGACCACACACGACATGGAAATACCCATTACACACAGAGAGACAGAGCTGGCAATATCCAAATTAAAAATTAAAAAGTCACCAGGCAGTGATTGAGTGCCCAATGAAATGATTAAGAACTTGGTAACTGCAGCTAAAAGAAAACTGCTTCAGATCTACAATATTTGCTGAATCATTAGTAGAGTGCTGCAGGCATGAAGAGAAGCAATTATGATACCATTACTAAAGCAAGGAAAAGATGGTTCAACGACATCCAGCTATAGACCAATCAGCCATACAAGCTGTTTGTGTAAAAAAATGGAACATATAATCAAGCTCATACTGAAGTGGTACTTGGAAAGTGAAAACCTCCTTGTCCCACGTCAAGCAGGCTTTAGACAGTGTTACTCTACTGAAGATCAGGTAACCTATCTTTCCCAGGAAATTGAGAATGTATTTTAAGAAAAAGAAACTGGTACTAGCGGCATAGATAGACCTAAAGAAAGCATGCGATAAGGTATGGAAGAAAGGGCTTTTGAAGAAACTGATAAATTACGGAGTAAATGGCAGCTTATACAAATGGATCAAAGCATACCTGTATAACAGGAGAGTCAGAGTGCAACTGGATGGTCTTAAGAATTAGAAGGTCTTACTGCACCAGAGCGTCCCACAGGGAGAGGTACTATATCCAAAACGTGTTTCTAGTTTACATCAATGACCTAGTTACTGAACTACCACATGACATCAAAGTGGCAATGTATGCAGATGACTTGGTAATGTTGTGCAGAGGGGTATGCAAAAGTGGCCTCCAATTTATTGCAAAGAGAAATGAATGCACTGAATTAATGGACAAATAGATGGTGTACAGCATCAAAACAGACAAATGCAGTAATACACTTGTCACTCTCTTCTCAAAACAAAAAGCAGGACCCATCTACATAAACAATGAGCCCGAGCAAGAAGAAAAAATAGTAGCTACGTATCTCTGAGTTACATTTGACAACAAACTATCTTGGAAATAATAGATACAAAAAAGCAAGGAGGAAGTTGGCTATTCTAAGAAAGCTGTGTGGAACTACGTGGAGTGCGAGTGGGAAAATAGTAAAGTTTGCCAACATAATATACGCCCACATTTAGAATATGGCTCATCCGCATCCTGTTCAGCATCAAACATCACACTGCAAGAGGTGGACAAAGTACAAAACTAGGCACTTACGTTCCTCACGGGAGAAATTAAATCAATACCATTTAGGAGATGGAGAAATTGTGGAGGATACCAGCACTGCGAGAACAGAGGGGCACAAAGGTGCTGATACAGGCAGAAAATTGTCATGCTTGCCGAGACATTCATTGAAGGACCGATTCCAAAATCTTGCGTTGGGACGACTTTAGAGAAGCCGTTTTATCCACCAAGCCAAATGAATTTATAGACAGGACACCAGACATACCAAGAGTTGTTAACCACCTACTGCACATACCAGAACAGACTCCCTGGACAGAGGAATAAGGATTATCAATACAAATACGGACAGAAGTGAAAGGGATACTTGACAAAGAGGAACATAATAGTATACAGCGTAAAACAATAACTCTCAGTTTCTTGAATGAAGAATACCCACAAGACCTATGGATGCGTGTGTACACAAACGGATCAGCATAGAATGTAGGAAGAAATGGGGGGGGGCGTGGGTGGCAGGTGCTAACATAGAGTAACCAAATAACACTCATAATCATCATGTACCCTGCCGGTTGGCGTAGGCGATCATGTCCCTCCACAATCTTCTATCTACAGTGCATCGTATCAGTTCTGTTGTTGACTGTTTTCCATGCCATGACACCAAGCTATCCAATATTTTCTCTCTTAGTCGTCCGCGATCTCTCTTTCTTTTTATTTTGCCAGTTGTAACCAAGTATTCCAACTTTCCTCTTCTCATGATGTGCCCGAAAAATGTTGATTGTTTCTTTCTGATGTTTTTTAATGCTCCCTTTTTGTGTTGGCTTCTTTGAGAACT
>JAVIAB010000159.1:61254809-61317309 GCA_032433765.1 Megaustenia siamemsis
CCAATTTCTTCGTGAAATAACAGAGGGGAAAAAATGGGTAATCTTTACATTACTGACCATCTAACCATTGAATATTTGACGTAGGCTGGTTTTAGATTCAGCTTTTTTATATTAATGAATACAATAGTTGGTACATTAGGTTACCTCATGATTACCATGAGTAGTGAGTGCCATGTCTGAGGAAATAAAACATAACACTATGATAGTATGGCGCTGCAAAAGACATTTTTTTTTACCCAGAGAGTGAATCGGAAGAAATTTGGTTTATGATAGAGAATATAAAATGGATCTTTAGAAATATTTTTGTTTACTGTACAATCTCGGGAGCCGCGATAGCTCAGTGGTTTGTGAACTGAAATACAAAGAACAAGAGGTAGGGTTCGATCCCAAACGGCGGATTCCGGTTCACCCAGCCTTTAATATGTACCGGTTTTTTTTTCTTGGAAAGTAAAGCGGCACGGGCGTAATACCGACCACATTACTCCAAAAATCCTGTGCTGAAGGTCTGTAAAATGTATGGTCACTAACACTATATTCCCTATACTCAACTTGACGTGACGGCGGTGCTTTACTTTTACTTACTTTATAATCTCAAATTATTATTAAAAAGTATTTATGTGTAAACATTTTTATTCTTAATAATTATTTAATTTAATTTCGTTTAATATGTATTATAGAAATGATTTCTCAAGTAATGTCCCTCTGTGTTATCAACATGATAAAGGCAATTTTTCGAAGTCAACCATTAGTTCTTGTTTAACGCAAACTCACTGGAACAATTTCAAGGTAGCCTACCTATTATATGCATTGAAGTAGTTGGATATTATGTGAGCTACAAATCATTGAGCTTCAATTATATGGATAATGTTTTACACTGGTTAGTACGATAATTGGAGAGCGAGTTGTCGAAATGTAGAAGTGGCACTTGATCTCAACATTTCAATTATTTTAATTTGATGAGCATCCAGAAGGAGATGCCCTGTACAATAATGGTATGTAAATCATTAAGAATAGCTAAAGCAGCAATGTCTTTCAGAAGCCTTCAAAAGTTGTGGAAATCAAAACTCATCAGCACAAACACAAAACTTAGGCTATTCAAATCAAATGTACTATCAACCCTTACGTGTGCGTGTGAAAGCTGGAAAACAACAAGAGATATAGAAACAAAGTTGAACGCATTCGAAAATAGATGTCTAAGGAAAATACTTGGTATAGCGTGGAACGAATTCAAAACAAACGAGGAAATTAGAGAATTCGCGAATCAACCACTAATATCTTCAGTAATAAAGAAAAGACGATGGTCATATGTTGGAATGAGATGAGAAGAGATAACAACCGAATAGCAAAGCAAGCCCTCATATGGGAAACAACAGCTAAGAGAAAAAGAGGAAGACCCAGGGATACATTGAGAAGTACATTTATGAGAGAGGCAAGAGCAGCAGGATTCGGCTCCCTCGATGAGATAGAGCTGCTTGCACAGAACAAAGATAAATGGCGAGATTTAATAAAATATCTTTAAAAGAAAACTGCTAGAACAAAAATTCAGATAGGGGAAGTTGTATCTTGGTCTACGCCCCATGGGCCGGCTACGGCTCGAAAGGTCAATAGATAGATAGAATCATTAAGTGGATCTGATATGTCGAATGTTAATTTCTAAATTTAAATGCGTGTCTTGGTTGGTCCTGCAGGAATTAGTCAAAACGAAGAGACTTGTCCACAGTAATTCTGAAGCGACTGCAATTGATTCTTTACACTATTTTATACATTTAACATAGCTACTACAGCACATTAGTTACTACTACAAATTTAATGGTAAAAAAATCGACACCCCCCCCCCCCCCGAAAAAAAGAGTTCCAATAAAATGAAACAGATAAAAGAGAACAAAACAAATCGTCTATTGCATGCCATATAGGGCTGAAAGAACAAGGTTGATCACATGATAATTTATTGATAATGACATACATGACAATAAAATATGAACTAGCACAGATTTCAAATCATGTCTAAGAGTTATGATTAAACAAAATCTATTAACTGCTGGCAGTCTTGTTTCTAGTTAAATTTCTAATGAGACTGCTTTAGCCCCTCCACATTCCGAGGAGGATAAATTTCATCTAGTCATTCACTTGTAACCAGCTTGGTTCTATAAAATAAATCATATTACTTCTATCTTTGTTATCTCTTGTGGATGGTACTCGATTGTTATGTGGCCAACACTCAGCACGGTCATGTGTCCTTCTCGGCTGACGGCTTGGATCTTAAGAATCGACCTTTGAGTTATTGAGTTATATGCAGGTCATCATCATCACACATCAGTGTCCAGCGACTGACGACTCCTGTTCTATGTTGGTGTTTGGTCTCTTACACACCCACTAAATGTATTGTTTCTGACTGTGCCCGTCTTAACTCCCATCCCTTTCTTCCGAAGGAGTGACATGAACTCACTGTTGTCGAAGTCCTGTGTCCTTCCCACATCTCGGAGGGAATTGATGATGTCAGCCCTGTCGATTGTTTGACAGTCTTCAACAATAGCGCAGCTAGCCAACCTGTCCGCTCTTTCATTTCCCCGAACTCTCGCATCTCCTGGATCGTAGACAAAGGTGTCCTTTCGTATTTTCGACTTCTCCACTGGCACTACCAGTTGCATACGTACAGAGCCCACCTCCACTTTTCTTTTCATGCTCATCGAATCACTCAGAATACAGGTGTGGGTGTAGTCTGGAAAGAAGTGGGTGTAGGCTAACAAGAGGTAAATCATGAGTGGGCGAGCAGAAGATGTCATCAAACAGGTCTGTGGACTTATCGGTATCAACGCTGGCGAGGAGTGGGTACCGGTCCCTACGTCATTCAATGGGACATTCTCGTGTATTGTCACATTCGACAAGAAATAAAGGGAACAGAACTCAGTCGTGGTCAGTGCGTAGGTCAACGGTCTCCTCTGGGATAACACTGATGAGAGAGATGCAGTCATCTATACAGACGGATTTGTAATCAACTTTTCACTGCGGTTAACACATGAACTTATTTATTCAATGTCTGTAGCCCCTAAACTTTAAGAATCCCAGGGATTCACATTAACCCGTGTACTTAAACTCAGAATTTAGATTCAAACGTCATAATTATCACCCTTGTATTAAAGGCAGTAACATCTACTTTATTAGACTATAACATATATTATCTCAGTTATCTTCCATGGACCACAGCAAGGTCAAGAAGACAACCACACATGGACTAGCTACATGTACACATGGACCATCTACATGCACACATGGACCATCTTCATGCACACATGGACCATCTGCATGCACACATAGACCAGCTACATGGACACATGCACTGGCTAAATGCATACATAGACCAGCTACACGCATACATGCACTAGCTACATGTACACATGTATTAGCTATATGCACACTTGGATCAACTACATACACACATGGACCAGCTACATGTACACATAGACCAGCTACATGCACACATAGACCAACTACATGCACACACCATGTATCATGATTGACGCCGGACTACAGAGCTTGTTGACACTATCCAGCACGTGTGTGAGAACATGAACGGATTAATAGACTGTGTCCTGATAGATGTGGATATCGTTGGCAGAGATGTTGATATCAAATATGGAGAACAATCAGGAAGACACCCAGTATCTTTATTGTCTACAGACTAAATTGCACCCACAATTTGACAGACGCATATAGACACACATATAAATGACACGTATACCACCACTCACAGCAGGGCAGCAAGACTAGACTTGATTTACCACCTCATCTTATCACTCAGACCTACCATATTTGCATACACAACGTTAAACAACCATAAAGCTTTCATCGTAAACATTGTCAGTGCAGGCACGAAGACTCAACACAGGAGGTCACAACACTGGACATTTAATAAAAGCTGTTTCTACTACAGAACAAAATGTTTATGGGGAAATATAGCCCAACGTTGATCAAGCACAACAGAGAAGTCAGTAGCGCATGGTAGGAGACTCCTAAAGGACACGATATATACAGTGACAGAGATTGTGGCTCAACAAATAATCACACATACCCTATCATAGAAAATATAATCTTGTGGTTTTGAGATAAAGGGCAGGGTCATAGACTGCTGGGAAGAAATCAAACATAAAATCAACTACCCACCAAGAAGGTGCTGTACTCGCTGCTTTGTTGGTGTCTGTGTTTCGTTACGGGCAGAATAATGACGTCCTGGTCACGTGGTCTAACTTAAAATCATTGACATTCATCATCATTATCATCATGTGCCATATCGGTTGCCGTATCGGTCCTGTCCTTCCACAATCTACTATCCACAGTGCATCGTATCAGTTCTGTTGTTGACTGTTTTCCATGCCATGACACCAAGTTATCCAGTATGTTCTATCATTGTCGTCCGCGATCTATCTTTGCTTCTATTTTGTCAGTTGTAACTAATTATTCCATATTTCTTCTTCTCATGTTGTGCCCGAAAAGTGTTGATTGTTTTATTCTGATGTTTTTTTAGATGATCCATTTTTATGTTGGCCACTTTGAGAATTTCCTCATTGGTCTTTTTATCTGTCCAGGGAACTTTCAACATTCATTGACGTTAGTGCGTTTTTAATCAAGGCTGTCAATCAACCGTAGCGTTATGCTCAGACGGTCCCATTCAATAGCAAATGTTACATGTGTACACTAACATTAACCAATTGTTGTTATCAAGTCATACAAGAATAAAACAGTAGACAGAACTATACTAATTACTGTAGAAGATGTGCCCTATATATGTTGTTTCATAGAAGTCGGTCTTTTTTTCATGTCAAATTATCGTTAACTTCACAGATTGTAAAAAATGTCATAATTAAACCGGTTATAAGAGTCACTTATTTCATAACTAGTATTCACAACAATAGGTGAATGAATATGGGGCCTTTGGTTGTAATCAACAATGTAATATGATTTAAGGAAATAGTATATTTATACACATGCAGGTTATTTGTTTTGATAAATGATGTCTATTTGCACAAACAGACACACCAGAGCCCACACAGAATGCGTGGTTAAAGTAGCAAAGGACGCATGTGGCGATACGTATGAGACAATGGTAAGGAAATTCGATAATATCAAAAAGGCGCCAGTGTTGGATTTCTTTGGTTGTGGAGAATAGGAGAATGAGATGAAACGTGAGTACAATAGTTGAGCATTTGACGTAAAATAAGATGTTTTGTCTGTAGCAGCGAATGAAATACATTTAGCAACATCTATGATAGGGGAATAGGAATATTATATCTACAACAGTAGTAATAGTAATGATATTAATAATAACATTAGTAATAGTAATGATATTAATGATAACATTAGTAATAGTAATGACATTAATGATAGCATTAGTAACAGTAATGACATTCATGATAACATTAGTAAAGCAAGAGAGAAGGATAAATGGATTCGAAATGCGATGTCTGCGCCGCAATCGTGGTATCACATTGGATGGGTAAAGTGACAAACGTGGAGGTCATCACTAGCACAGGCCTCCCGAACATCTACACACTGATCAAACAACGAAGGTTGCCCTGGCTTGACCACGTACACCGTATGAAACATGACCGCATACCAAAAGGTATACACTATGGACAACTAGTAGATGGTAAAATTATTGGGTGCGACCAAAACTTTGATGATTTGTAGACGTGTGTAAACGTGACATGAAGACTCTAAACATAAACCCTGCAGCCTGGGAAAATATAGCTGTAAACCACAATCTTTAGAAACACACCCTAAAGCTCCAAATCAAACAAGAAGCAGACAGATTCATAGAAAAAGAGAACACACAGCAAAAAAAAAAAGACATAAATTACATTTCTAAGGGGGGGGGGGGAGGGGGCTGAAATCATATCCAGCTATGGCTGACGGGGGCTACTGGTAGAGGTAGTGGCAGTAGCAACAGTGACATTTATAGAAGTGGCAGTTACCGTAACGATAGCAGTAGAAATTATACAGCAGTTGATGGTGTATTTATAACTAGTAATATCTGCAATAGTGGTGGTGGAGGCAGAGGCTGTAGTTGTAGCAACAGTTGCAGATGTAGTGGTATTAGAAGTAGATGTAGTAGTAGTAGTAGTAGTAGTAGAAGTAGTATTGGAGTAGAAATAGTAATAGGAGTAGTAGTAGTATTAGTAGAAGTAGTATTGTAGTAGTAGGAGTAGTAGTAGTAGTAGTAGTAGTAGTAGTAGGAGTAGTAGTAGGAGTAGTAGTAGTAGGAGTAGTAGTAGTAGTAGTAGGAGTAGTAGTAGTAGTAGTAGTATTAGGAGTAGTAGTAGGAGTAGTAGTAGTAGCAATAGTGGTAGGAGTAGTAGTAGTAGTAGTAGTAGTAGTAGTAGTAGGAGTAGTAGTAGTAGTAGTAGTAGTTATAGTAGTAGTAGTAGTAGTAGTAGGAGTAGTAGTAGTAGTAGTAGTAGGAGTAGTAGTAGTAGTAGGAGTAGTAGAAGTAGTAGTAGTAGTAGTAGTAGTAGTAGTAGTAGTAGTAGTAGAAGTAGCAGTAGTAGTAATAGTAGTAGTAGTAGAAGTAGTATTGAAATAGTAGCAGTAATGTAGTGTTAGTAGTATTAGTAGTAGTAGTAGTAGTAGTAGTATGGTAGTAGTAGTAGTAGTAGTAGTAGTAGTAGTAGTGGTAGTACTAGATATAGTAGTAGCAGTAGTACAGGTGGTGGTAGTTGTAGTAGTAGTAGTAAAAGTATTAGAATTAGCACTCGTACTTGTAGTAGTAGTAGTAGTAGTAGTAGGAGTAGTAGTAGTACTAGTAATAGTTGTAATGGTGGTGGTAGTAGTAGTAGTAGTAGTAGTAGCAGAAGTAGCAGTAGTAGAAGTTGTAGCAGTAGCATTAGTAGTTGTTGTATTAGTAGTAGTAGTAGTAGTAGTAATAGTAGCAGTAGTAGTAGTAATAATAGTAATAATCTTAGTAATGGTGGTGGTAGTATTAATCCTAGTCCTAATAATAACAGGGTCTGTGCTAATTGTTCATTAATAATATTTGTTTTTTTTAACTGTCAGCTTCTGCTTATCTCCCATGCTTCATTCTATGTTCTTATTTATTACACATTTTCTGAATATCTTGTTCATCCTTTCTACGCCTCATCTTCTGCATTACATTCCTTTTCTGCATTTGTTTTTTTATGTTGCGTCTTCCGTGATTTGTATTGTCCCTTTTAATATTCCTCTGTCCGTTAGTTGCCTAACCACAATGCAACATTAGATCACTACAAGCGGTTAATTACCTCACCAAACGTGTTACATTATGAGAACAGTTAATCGGGGCCTGCGTCTCGTATGTCGATGATTCCCACGTTAAGAAGAGTACTACAACAAACCCAAGCATATGGATACCTTAATGTGTTTCTGTGCTGGACATGGTTCATTTCTTGGTGTTTTTCCGTGAAGCCATAGCTCATATCTTGATGTGTTTCTGTGCTAGCCATGGCTCATATCTTGATGTGTTTCTGTGCTAGCCATGGCTCATATCTTGATGTGTTTCCTGTGCTAGCCATGGCTCATATCTTGATGTGTTTCTGTGCTAGCCATGGCTCATATCTTAGCTTGTGTGTGTGTGTGTGTGCTGGCCATGGCTCATATCTTGGTGTGTGTCATGTTAGTCATATCTCATATCTTGGTGTGTCCTTGTTAATCATGTCTCATATCTTTATGTGTGTATGTGTTTAGTCATATCTCATATCTTGATCATAGTGTGTATCTGTGTTAGTCATGTGTCATATCTTTGTGTGTGCATGTTTGGGTTAGATATCTCATATCTTTGTGTGTGCATACCTGTGTATGTCACATCTCATATCATTGTGTTTGCATGTCTTTGTTGATCATATCTCATATCTTTTGTGTGCATGTCTATGTTAGGCACGTGTCATATCTTTGTGTGTGCATGTCTATGTCAGTCATATCTCATAGCTTTATGTGCATGTTTATGTTAGTCATGTGTCATATATCTTGATGTGTGTCAGTGTCAGTCATGCCTCGTATCGCAGTGTGCAAGTCTGTGTTGGTCACGTCTCCTATCTTTGTGTGTGCATGTCTGTGTTAGTCACCTCTAGTGACTCGGGCAGATGCTGCTCGTAAATCTGTAAGGGCCGACCATCTAAGGGCAGAATCCCCCTACAGAAAAGATCATCTGCTGCCTTGCAGGAAGATTGGGGACAATCAAAGGCTAAGGAATGCAAACCTGAATAAAATGCTGGCTGAAATCGGATGCACTGAGCCATTGGCGCAGAATACAGTGCAACGTATTAACGGGTGCTCAATTCAGAGTGGATCTGGCAGACTCTAATTGTGATGTTCTGCCTGTGGGGGCGATCAAAACACTTAACCTGACAGCAGACTTCATGTGAGAGTCTGGGATTCTACTCTGATTGAGTCCTGATCACAGAGAGAGAGAGAGAGAGAGATATATCCACATTAGGGCTTCGCTTAACACACACGTAAAATACAGTACATATCGCTATACATGATACAAGCGATGTAAGTCTCCTACACAAACATAATTAGATCAAATACAAAGCATTTATTAGCTTCCCAGCACATGATATAGATCACCTTCCAAAAAATAATTTAAACTTATACCACCGATACATGCGACCATGTATTCACCACACATGATATATTGGGTCTTTCAACAAGAGTATATTAGATTTCCAGAAACCACCAAATACATGAACCTTTTTCTAGAAGATTGTCCGAAAAGAAAGAGAAAGAATTGATAGAGCCCATGTTATTTATGTTAAATCCTTTAAAATAAACGTGTTGATCGATGTTGTATAACTTGTTATTGTTTCGTTTCTTCAGGTCGAGCAGTAACAGCATTATCTGCTAGGAAGGGAACAACAATTATCTTTTGATGAAGAGTAAACAAGATGAGCTAACAGACAAGATCAGCTAACAGACAAGATGAGCTAACAGACAAGATTAGCGATCACACAAGATCAATTAACAGACAATATCAGCTAACAGACAAGATCAGATAACAGACACAATCACCTAACAGACAAGTTCAGTTAATAGACAAGATCAGATAACAGACCATATCAGCTAACAGACAAGATCACCTAACAGACAAGTTCAGTTAATAGACAAGATCAGATAACAGACAAGATGAGCTAATAGACAAGTTCAGCTAACAGACAAGATCAGCTAACAGACAAAGTCAGTTAATAGACAAGATCAGATAACATATATAAGTTTAGCTAAAAGACATGTTCAGCTAAGAGATAATTTCAGCGAATAGACGAGATAAGCTAACAGACAAATTCAGATAACATACCAGTTCATCAAATAGGCAAGATCAGCTAACGGTCAAAATCAGCTAACAGACAAAATCAACTAATGTACAATATCGGGTAATAGACAAAACCAGCTAACAGTCAGGATCAACAAAAAGACAAGATCAGACAACTGACAAGATTCGCTAAAAGGCAAGGTCAACCAACAGACAAGATCAGCTAATAGACAATTTCAGATAACAGACTCAATCAGCTAACAGTCAAAATCAGCTAACAGAAAAGTTCAGATAATATTCAAGTTCAGCCAACAGACATGATCAGCTAACGGACAAAATTTGCTAACAGACACAATCAGATAAGAGGCAAAATCAACTAACAGACAAGTTCAGCTAACAGACAAAACCAGCTATCAGACAAGGTCAGATAACAGACAAGTTCAACAAACAGACAAAATCAGCTATCAGACAAGGTCAGATAACAGACAAGATCAGCTAACAGACGAGATCAGCTAACAGACAAAACCTGCTAACAGACAAGATCAGGTAACAGAGAAAATCAGCTAATAGAAAAGATCGGGTAACAGAAAAACTTAGATAACATAAACGATCAGTTTACAGACACGATCAGATATAATGTACAATTTCATTTAAAAGACATATTCAGCTAAAAGACAATTTCAGCTAACAGACAAAACCCGCTAACAGACAAGATCAGCTAACAGACAAGATCAGGACATTCAATTTAGTCTAGTTATTTCCAAACTGCCACGAGTCCTGACCTCCTTTAGCCACATTTAAGACAGTCTCATGAATATGTACTTGTTTCCCCACCATATCAGACCTGTTTATGTAAATTAAATACACAGCAAAGAACATATACTTGTTGAAAAGAAAGTAGTAGAAGTAAAGAAGAGAGAAAGAACAGCTAATTTTGTCAGATCTAGAACGTCTATGAACATCCTTCCCTATATGTTAGTTATGTAATGTAGGTAAACCACAAATAATGTCAGGATTGTAAGATCATTGTTGTTTTCATCTCTACACAGATATTGCAGATTTACAACAAAATAAAGAAATATTTAATTTGAGAAAACGTGTGTTGTGGAGTTACTTCTAATAATAATAACAAATTAATAACGTTTGCTCTCCTCATAAAAGCAGGAGTCAAGCCCTCAAGTTGGGAACCTCTGGTTTAGAAGTTAACAAGTAAATTTGACGACCTAGAGCATGCTCCAATGATCCTACATTTATTTTTAAATTGACTACTTCCTGCCAGGCTCTTCCAAACATATTTTTTTCCTGCCAATTTCCTGAAAATAAAACGTTTCCCTTCCTTCTCAACACGATATACTTTCTTTATTAAACTTGATGCGTTATCAATCACACTGGCGTATCATCATCATAATCGTCATCTACAGCAAAACGAAATGTTGCGTCTTGGGTTGTCAACGACTATTGTTCAAAACTAAGTGATCGTTATTAAATAAGAAAAGTGTATTTCCGTTTAGATAATATATAAGTCAACAATTTATGTTTTACGATCATCGTTGTCATGTTGTATTTACTGTACACCGTTCGTTTATTGTACATTTACTTTACTAGAAAAAAAGCTAAACGTAAATAAAACAAATTCTAGCATTGGGAAGTTTTACTTTAATTACAGAATTTAGATAAAAATATATATTAAAGAAATAGAGTAAACGGGAAATACTGTGTTAATTCTGGAGTAATTCACCTCTGGTATATTATGGAAGTACCATATCTTTGATTTCACCTCTGATGTATATTATGGAAGTATAACATCTTTGATTTCACCTCTGGTATATTATGGAAGTACCATATCTTTGATTTCACCTCTGGTATATTATGGAAGTATAACATCTTTGATTTCACCTCTGGTATATTATGGAAGTACCATATCTTTGATTTCACCTCTGATGTATATTATGGGGTTAAACAAGGATGTATTTTCTCGCCCTTATCATTTGGAGTTGTCATGGACTTCATAATGAAGAAATGCTGCACTGGTAATAAAGCATCGAATAGAAACTAGGAGACCATTTGGAGGACCTCGATTTTGCTGATGACATAGCTCTTATCAGCAGTCGATAAAATCGATGCAGGAAAACACAAATGAAATATCATCAATAGCCAGCAAAATTGGGCTTGAGATCGATCATGAAAAGACTAAAGTCATGAAAAGTTTAATTACAACAGACGGCAAAATATACATGGAAAACAAACCAGTGGAAGAGATCGATCACTTTATCTATCTTGGAAGTCACATTGATCGAGAAGGGGATACAAGCAAAGAAATTAGAATCAGAATAGCTAAAGCAGCAATGTCTTTCAGAAGCCTTGAAAAGTTGTTGAAATCAAAATTCATCAGCACAAACACAAAACTTAAACTATTCAAATCAAATGTACTATCAACCCTTACGTATGCGTGCGAAAGCTTGAAAACACCAAGATATATAGAAACAAAGTTGAACGCATTCGAAAATAAATGCCTAAGGAAAATACTTGGTATAGCATGGAACGAATTCAAAACAAACGAGGAAATTAGAGAAATCGCCAATCAACCACTAATATCTTCTGCAATAAAGAAAGGACGATGGTCATATGTTGGACATATGATGAGAAGAGATAATAAGCGAATAGCAAAGCAAGCCCTCATGTGGGAAACAACAGGTAAGAGGAAAAAAGGAAAACCTAGAGAAACACTGAGAAGAACATTGATGAGAGAGGCAAGAGCAGCAGGAATCGGCTTCCTCAATGAGATAGAGCTTCTTGCACAGAAGAGAGACAAATGGCGAGATTTGATAAAATATCTTCAAAAGATTTGAAAACTACTAGAACAAAAAATCAGATAAGAGAAGGAGTATCTTGGTCTACGCCCTATGGGCCGGCAACGGCTCGAAAGGTCAATAGATAGATATTATGGAAGTATCATATATTTGATTTCACCTCTGGTATATTTTTATAATGCGGTCATTACTACGTTTGGTTGTCTTTCTTCCAAAATGGGTAACAATCTGAGGTATCCTTTATATTATTGTTGGATATAAAATGCAATTAGTTTTAGGCATTAACCCAGTCTAATATGATCAGTAGAATAGTTCACGGAATCTAAAAAGACGAATTGGTGTATACATTAACCCAGTCTAATGTGATCAGTAGAATAGTTTTCGATTAGAGGGCACAGAGATGGCTTTCCCCAGAAGAATTTTGAAAGTTTCCTGGACAGCTAGAAAAACCAAAGAGGAAACACTCATAGAGGCCAACACAACAAGGGACCTCATAAGAAACATCAGAAATAAACAATCAACATTTTTCGGGGACATGAGAAGATGAAAGTTAGAATACTTGGTTACAGCTGACAAAATACAGGGAAGAAGAGATTGTGGACGACAAAGAGAGAAAATACTGGATAGCTTGGTGTTATGGCATGAAAAACATTCAACAACAGAACAGATACGATGCACGGTAGATAGAAGATTGTGGAGGTACATGAATGTCTACCTCAAGCGGTATATATTATTATAATGATGATGAGAATAGTTCACTAAATCCAAAAATGCGATTTGATGTACCTCAGTCTCACCAAAAAAGCTTGATCGAAGTGCCCGCTTCTGATGATCAGATTACCTAATGCTGCAAAGCTCTATAAAAGAGTTTCCTATTACTTTACCCGGTCTCATGTGATCAGCAGACAGTCTCTGAACACTCATCTCCCCTTGATTTATGATAAGATAAAGTTCTCTGTCAGGAATTATTGTTGGAGATTAGATGCTGCTACTAGAACGTAGACATCGTTAGATGAGTTTACCAGGAAAAATCAAACACACGAGGGGAACATTACATCCTGTCACGGTAGTCTAATCATCATCACAAAACACAATGTAATAAAAATTACATCTCCAAGTAACACACACTTCGGGTCTGGCACAGAACCGCTTTTCTCCAAGCCGTTAGAATGTAAGTCGAGCGGATAAATACAAGAAAACATTCATATACATAGCACAGTACTTCGACAAACATGAGTCCACGTCACACTTTTGGATAAAAGAGATGGGAATTAAGATGGAAACAGCCAGAAACGAGAAACTTAGTGGGCGAATAAAAAGACGTATCAGCCAACACAAAGACTTATCAGCCATAATAGAAATGGAGCTGTCAGTGGCTGGACACTGCGAGATTTGGATGACAGCAAACAACTCAATACATAGCCAGAACATTTTGATGGTTTTAATAATACGGAGATACATATCTTATATATTATTTAAATGATAGAATATGGACTCGAATTTGTGAAACAAACACATAAATGGTGTTTGATTTACGCTTGTTATAACTCACAGTGACCATTTTATCTTGATAGCATTTTAGGGTTGGTGACAATTTAAATGTAAACATCATAGAGTCATTTGGGGCAGAGGGTGGATCTATCAACAAACATGGTTCTCTCATCCGATCGTTTCTTTGAGAAATGTATGTGGTGAGGAATCGATGAAGTAGAAGAGGGACGATAGAGGGTGGGCAGTAGATAAAGTAGAAGTGGGAAGTAGGGTTGGGGAATAGATGAAGTAGAAGTGGGAGGTAGGGATGGTGAATAGATGAAGTAGAAGTGGGAGGTAGGGTTGAGGAATAGATGAAGTAGAAGTGGAAGGTAGGAGTGGGGAATAGATGAAATGGAAGTGGACTTAGTGTTGGATGAGAGAAAGTTGATGAGGGGGGATGGATGAAGAAGAGGGAAGGTAGAGGGTGAGGAATTGATGTAGAAGAGGGAAGGTAGAGGTTGGAGAATGGGTGTAGAAGAGGTGAAGTAGAGGGTTGGGAATGATGTAGAAGGTGGAAGTTAGATGGTGTTGAATGGAGGTAGAATACGAGGGAAGGTACAGGATGGGGAATGGAAGAAGAAAAGAGAAGGTAGAGGGTGGGGAATAAATGTAGAAAAATAGGGAAGGTAGAGGATAAGGAATGAATATAGAAGAAGGAAGGTAGAGGATGGTGAATGAATGTAGAAGTAGATGGAACATTTTGGAATTGATTTAAGAGATGGAATGTAGTGGATGGGAAACGGATGTAAGAGAGGGAAGATACAGGTTGTTGAATCGAATGTAGAAGATGGAAGGTAGATGATGGGGAATGGAAGTAAAAAAGGATTGCATTTTGAAGATGGGGAATGGATGTAAAAGAAGAGTAAAGGTAGATGATGGGGAATGCATGTAGAAGACGTAATGTAGTGCATATGGAATGAATGAAGATGTAAAAGGAATGTAGAAGGTGGTGAATGGATGTGTAAGAGGGAAGGAAGAGTGTGTGGAGTGGATGTTGAAGAAGACGGAAGGTAGAGGGGACGGTGGGAAATGGAATTAGAAGAAGAGGGAAGGTAGAGGATGGGGAATGGATGTAGAAGATGTAAGGTAGTGGGTGTGGAATTGAGATAGAATAAGAGGGAAGGTTGTGGATGTGGAATGGATGAAGAAGAGGGAAGGTAGAGTGTGGAGATTAGATAAAGGAGAAGATGGGAGGTAGAGAATGGAGAATAGTTGTAGAAGAAGAGGGAAGGTAAAGGATGGGGAATAAAGGAAGGAGAACAGGTGAAGTAGAGGACGAAGAATAGATGTAGTAGAAGAGGGAAGATATAGGATAGGGCATGGATGTAGAAGAGATATAGTAGAGGGTGGATAATGGATGTAGAAAAAGGGGGAAGGAATAGGGTTGGGAATGGATGCAGAAAAGTGAAGGTATGGATGGGGTCTTGATGTAGAAGAGGGAATATAGAGAGTGGGGAATATATGTAGAAGGGAGGGAAGATATAAGATGGGGAATAAATCAATAGAAGGAGAAGGTTGAGGTTGGGGAATGGAAGCAGAAGAGGGAAGGTAGAGGTTGGTGAATGAATGTAGAAGTAAAAGTAAGGTAGGCAGTGGTGAATGGATGTAGAAAAGGGAAGGTAGAGGGTTGGGAATGTTAGTAGAAGAAAAGGGATGATCAAGTATGGGGAATGGCTGTAGAAGAGGTAAAATAGTGGATGGGGAATGGATGAAGATGTAGATTGAAGTAGAGGGTGGGGAATGGATGTAAGAGTGGGAAGGAAAGAGTGGTGAAGGGATGTAGAAGAGGGAAGGTCGATGGTGAGGAATGGATGTTAAAAAATAGGGAAGGTATAGAGTGGGGTATTGATGTAAAAGATTGAAAGTAGAGCTTTCGGCAATGCATGCAGATGAGGTAAGGTAGTGGATGGGTAATGGATGAAGATGTAGAAGGAAGGTAGATGGTATAGAAATGGGTGTTAAAGAAGACTGCAGGTAGAGAGTGAGGAATGGATGTAGAAGAGGGAAGGTAGAGATTGTGGGATTGATGTAGAACAGATACGGTGGAGGAATGGTAATGGATGTAGACGAAGAGGGAAGGTAGAGTGTGGGGAATAGATGAAGAAAAAAGAGGGAAGGTAGAGGATGGGGAATAAATGAAGGAGAAGAGGTGAAGTAGAGAATGGAGAATAGATGTAGAAGACGAGGGAAGATAGAGGATGGGGAATAAAGCTAAAAGAAGGGGAATGGAAGTAGAAGAGGGAAGGTAGAGGTTAGTGAATGAATGAATAAGTAAATGTAAGGTAGACGGTGGAGAATGAATGTAGAAGAGGGAATGTAGAGGGTTGGGAATGTTAGCAGAAGAAAAGGGATGATCAAGTATGGAAAATGGATGTAGAAGAGGTAAAATAGTGGATGGGGAATGGATGAAGATGTAGATTGGTGGGAAATGGATGTAGGAGTGGGAAGGAAAGAGTGGTGAAGGGATGTAGAAGAGGGAAGGTTGATGGAGGGGAATGGATGTAGAAGAAAATGGAAGATAGAGAGTGGGTAACTGATGTAAAAGATTTAAAGTAGAGCTTTCAGGAAAGCATGTAGATGAGGTAAGGTGGTGGATGGGTAATGGATGTAGATGTAGAGGGAAAGTAGATGGTATAGAAATGGGTGTTAAAGAAGACGGCAGGTTGAGCGTGAGGAATGGATGTAGAGGAGGGAAAATAGAGAGTGAGGGATTGATATAGAACAGATACGGTGAGGTATGGGAATGGATGTAGAAGATGGAAGGTAGAGGATGGGGAATGGAGGTAGATGAACAGGGAAGGTAGAGGATGGGGAAAGGAGTTAGAAGAAGAGGGAAGGTTGAGTATGAGAAATGGATATAGAAAGAAGGTTGACGGTGGGGAATTCATGTAGAAGAGAGAATGGTGAGGTTGGGGAATTAAAGTAGAACAGGGAAAACAGAATTTGGCGAATGGATGTAGAAGAGTGAAGGTATATGTTGGGGATTGTATGTAGGAGAGGGAAGGTAGACTGTTGGGATTGATGTAGAAGAGGGAATATTGAAAGTGGTGAATGGACGTTGAAAAGGGAAGGAAGAGAGTGATGAATGGATGTAGAAGTGGGAAGGTTGACGGTTTGGGAATGGATTTAAAAGATGAATGAAGGTAGAGGGTGGGGAATTGATGAAGAGGAGAGAATGTAGTTGGTGGGGATCGATGTAGAAGAATGAAGGTAAAGGATGAAGAAGAGGGAAGGCAGAGGATGGGAAATGGAGGTAGACAATGGGGGAATGTGGATGATGTGGACTGGAGGTAAAATAATAGGGAAAGTAGAAGATGGGGAATGGAAGAAGAAGAGGGAAGGTAGAGGATTGGGAATGGATGTAGACGAAGAGGGAAAGCGGACGATGGGGAATTGATGTAGGAGAGAAAAATGTAGTGGATGAGGAATTGATGTAAAAGAAGAGGGAAGGTAGTGGATGGGTTATGGATGTATAAGAGTTGGGAAGGTAGAAGATGGGAAATGGATGTAGAAGAAGAGTAAATGTAGTGGATGGGGAATGAATGAAAATGTAGAGAGAAGGAAGATGGTTAGGAACGGATGCAGATGAAGAGGGAAGGCATAAAGGTGGAAAATAAAATTAAAAGAAGATGGAATGTTGAGGATGTGGAATGGATGAAGAAGAGGGAAGGTAGAGTGTGGGGAATGGATGTAGAAGAGGGAAGGTAGAGGATGGGGAATGGATCTATAAGACGAGTGATTGTAGATGGTGGGGAATGGATATTGAAGAGTGATAGTAGAGATCGGGTAATGGATGTAGAAAAAGAATGAATATAGAGGATGGGGAATGGATGAAGAAGGGGGAAGGTAAAAGGTGGGGAATAGATGTAGAAAAATGAAGGTAGAGGATGGGGAATGGATGAAGAAGATGGAAGGTACAGGGTGTTGAATGAAGGTAGATGATGGGAAATGGAGGTAGAAGAAGGTGGAAAGTTGAAGATGAGGAATGGAAGAAGAAGAGGGAAGGTAGAGGGTGGATAAAAAATATAGAAGAATAGGGCTGGTAGAGGATGGGGAATGGATGTATAAGAAGAGGGAAAATAGACGATGTGAAATTTGTGTAGGAGAGGGAAGGTAGTGGATGGGGAACGGGTGTAAAAGAAGAGGAAAGGTAGAAGGTGGGGAATTGATGTAGAAGTAGAGGGAAGTTTTAAAATAGGGAATGGATGTAGAAGAAGGACTAAAAGTAGAGGACGGTAATGCATGTAGAAGAGGTAATATAGTGGATGGGAAATGAATGACGATGTAGAGGGAAGAAAAAGGTGGTGAATGGAATTAGAAGAGGAAATGTTGAAGATGTGGAATGGATGAAGAAGAGGGAATGTAGAGTGTGGGGAATGGATGTAGAAGAGGGAAGGTAGAAGATGGCGAATGGATGTAGAAGAAGAGGGAAAGTAGATGGTGGGGAATGGATGTAGATGGAAGGTAGAAGGTGTGGAATGGATGTAGAAGAGGGAAGATAGGGAATGGGGAATGGATGAAAATAAGAGGGTCGGCAGGATGCAGGAAATATATCAAGAGGAAGATGAAATTTAGAGTGTTGGAGTAGACGAAACAATAGAGGGATGTACATATTGAGTGGATAATATATGAAGCAAAAGTGAGAGAAAGTCGTTGAGGAACAGATGAAGTATATGAAAGAATGTCTCGGGTGGGGAGTAGGTGAAATGATAGATTAAGGTAGTTTATGGTGAATAGATGAAATGTAAGAATGATGTAGTGTATGGGGAATAGATGAAGTAAAAGTGGAAAGATTGAGGGTGGGAGGTAAATGAAGTTTAAGACGAAGGTAGGGGTGGGGAGTAAACGAAGTTGAAGAGGGAAGTAGAGGTGAGGGATACATGAAACAGAAGTGGGAGGTAGACGTGGGAAATATACAAGTAGGAGGGAGAGATAAGGGAAAGAACAGATAAAGTAGAATAAGAGGATAAGGGTGGTGAATAGATGGAGTAGAAGAGGAGGATAGTTGATGTAAAAGAGGACTATGTATCGTTGGAATTAGATGAGGATGAAGCGGGAGGTAACTTGAAAAGAGGGATTGGGTTAGTGGAATAGATGAAGTAGAAGAGAGAGTTAGGAAATGGAGAGTTGATCAGGTAGATAAGAGCGTTAGGAGGTGTTGGACATTTTAAGAAAATAAGGAGTGTATATAGGGGGAAGGGGGTTATGTGAAGTAGATGAGGAAGGAGGATAGAGGAAGTAGAAGAAGGAAGTGAGAGATTGGGAAAAAACATCAAGTACATATGACAGCGTTTGCAGATAGAGAACTAACAATACCCACATGTTATCTAACACTCTATCCTCAGACACTCACTGAAATTAGCGAACTGTGTCAGGGCGGTACTTTATTGATGAAGCTACCCCATCTCCAAAGGCCCGCAACTCTCCAGTGATATTAAACTGAGTCCCCATTTAACTCTATCTCTACGTTACGTGTGGTGATATCGTATAACTGTTTCTTTACGTGCTTCCTCGACACTGATGTGCCCTCCTCATGACACCTGTCATATGCCCTCTTATGGAGAATGACGTCATGGGACGCATCAAGATGGAATCATGATCGCGTCCGAGCCATCGTTAAACAATGTTTATTTTGAACATCACACTATTTGTTATCACAGCGAGTTGGCGGATTTTTAGAAATGTAACCACGGTTTGATAATAAATGTTTGTAAACAGTTCGTTAACCACCGCTGTAGATCAAATCTTTAATCTGCTGGTTTCGTTCGAGACCTTGGAAGTTAATGACCTAATTTGTGCAGCCGGTTGGTTTCGGACGAATTGTACGTTACAATGTCACTGCTATAATGACTCAGTTTGTGACAAAACTACAGGGACATGCCTAAACAATGACTCAGTTTGTGACAAAACTACAGGGACATGCCTAAACAATGACTCAGTTTGTGACAAAACTACAGGGACATGCCCAAACAATGACTCAGTTTGTGACAAAACTACAGGGACATGCCCAAACAATGACTCAGTTTGTGACAAAACTACAGGGACATGCCCAAACAATGACTCAGTTTGTGACAAAACTACAGGGACATGCCCAAACAATGACTCAGTTTGTGACAAAACTACAGGGACATGCCCAAACAATGACAGTTGTCAGCACGAATATTTCGGACCCCAGTGTCAGTACTTGGATCTCGTTTACAAATACGCCCAAAAATCTGAACCTACTTTCCTGTTTGATAACAACGACACCACATGTAATCCGGACACATATTCTACATCAGTTTGAGGCAACTCTCAATCAATATTTGCCGTTCTCCTGGTTTAGGATTTATGTGAATGACTTAACTTATCCAGACAGTTTTACGGTAAAACCAAATGGTTTTGCCTCATGTAACAATGAATCACGGTTTGTAGTTAGTTCGCACGAGATTGATGTCTTTGGCTCTGGGGCTGGTCTGATCAACAAGTTACGGATTGAAGAGGCGATAGTTGCAAATACCTGCTACATCTATATTGGCGGGGGTCGGAATGTGGCTCTCAAACAAAACACAAACCAGACCGACACATTTAATGCTTGCTTTACAGGAGACAGATGTGGACCAGAGGCTGCAGTTAATGGCAAAACAAAGATCAATCTCTATGACAATGACTGCACACACACACACAATTGAGAAGTGGAACCAATTCTGTTTACTGGTATCTGAACTATGCCACGTCCCGGAAGATTCACACCATTCGAATTAATCTTCGAGCTAGCACTATAATTCGGATAAAGAATGCCACTCTAAAGGCTTTCTCTGACAGTGGCGGTGTAGTGTTTCAGTATAATGATATATCATACTCAAACATCTGTGTGAACACTATTGTAGTCACCACACAAGCGACAATGGCACACATTAATATTGAGTTCTCATCGACCATTTCGCAGGCCGACAGTGCACTGACGGTGAGTGAGGTGGAAACATCTACAGACACCTATTGTCTGGACGGGCATTGGTCGTTTTGTGCAGCGTGTAGTGGGTGCTGCAATGGATACAACGTCATCATCGGTACGTGTCACGGCAACTGTTCACATGTGATCTATGGACACGACAGCTCCGGGTCGTGTCTTAGTGTCTGTCCTTTATGTGAGGAAAAATCCAGAAAATGCCTACAATGTAAACGTCATGGCTATATCTGTAGTGACACTTGTCCCGATGGTAATTTTGGGCTACAGTGCAAACAGACGTGTTTTGATGGTTGTGGCATCATTTGTGACCCGGAAAGTACAGACTATACGTGCAAGGAAACGTAACACTCTCAAATGTCCAGACCACTGTTTCAACGACACCTGTTAACAGTCAACCGGGAACTGTACATGCAAGGGAACGTTCTACGGGTCACACTGCACTCTCAAATCTCCGGACAACTGTTTGAACGAAACCTGTGAACAGTTAATCGGGGCCTGCGTCTCGTATGTCGATGATTCCCACGTTAAGGAGAGAACTACAACAAACCTAAGCTTATGGATACCTTAATGTGTTTCTGTGCTGGACATGGTTCATTTCTTGGTGTTTTTCCGTGAAGCCATGGCTCATATCTTGATGTGTTTCTGTGCTAGCCATGGCTCATATCTTGATGTGTTTCTGTGCTAGCCATGGCTCATATCTTAATGTGTTTCTGTGCTGGACTTGGTTCATTTCTTGGTGTTTTTCCGTGAAGCCATGGCTCATATCTTGATGTGTTTCTGTGCTAGCCATGGCTCATATCTTGATGTGTTTCTGTGCTGGCCGTGGCTCATATCTTAGCTTGTATGTGTGTGTGTGTGTGTGTGTGTGTGCTGGCCATGTCTCATATATTTATGTGTGTATGTGTTTAGTCATATTTCATATCTTAGTGTGTGCATGTTTGTGTTCTAGTGACTCGGGCAAATGGTGCTCGTAAACCTGTGAGGACCGACCATCTAAAGGCAGAATCCCCCTACAGAAAAGATCATCTGCTGCCTTGCAGGAAGATTGGGGACAATCAAAGGCTAAGGAATGCAAACCTTTATAAAATGCTGGCTGAAATCGGATGCACTGTGCCACTGGCGCAGAACACAGTGCAACGTCTTAACGGATGTTCAAATCAGAGGGGATCTGGCAGACTTTAATTGTGATGTTCTGCCTGTGGGGCGATCAACACACTTATACTGACAGCAGATTTCATGTGAGAGTATGGGATCCTACTCTGATTGAGTTATGATCGCGGAGAGAAAGAGATATGCCCTCTTAAAAGACGGGTATATGCAGCTCCTGCAGAAGGTTCTCTTCTCTCCCCTCAGTTCATGGACCCAAGATAATGACTAGATCCATACAGGATTCGGACCAGTTGCATTGTGGGAAATAACAGAAGAACATTGTGTACGTGCTTATTATTCACAAAGTATTTTCTGTGTTAAATAACTGTCAAGATCGAACATTGTGGAGAGTCATGATCACCTACGCCAGCATGCGCGCTACTTAATGATGATGATTATCTGTGTGTGAGGATAGCAGCAAGGTATTGTAGGCTTTGTAATTAAAGGTCTCTCCTACATAAAGATAAGTAAACACGTCTACAAAATGTAGAGGTCGTGGCAGCTCCATGGCGATTAAGACTAATCTATTAGCATTAACATGTTACTTTACATAATCAAGTACCACACGAAGCAATAACTTGACGCCAACTGTACCAACCATTCCTCTTTTACTTAAGGTTTGTTTATTGAACATTCTTAGATGGCCACATTATCCCAATAAGCCGTTCATAATCCAACACCTGTGTTCTCGAGGCTTACTAAGTGTTTATTTGATGATCCAGTCGAAACAATGCATGCTGGGTAAACCTGGAGGCGTAGACACGTCAGCAGATGGTGTATTTATTGCGCTTTTATAATGTATACCTAGCCATAACAAACGTGTCCAAATGTGCAGATGTCATTAAAGTCGGAATGTGGACAACTTTAAAATAGTACATTATCATCATCATGTGCCATACCATTTGGCGTAGGCGATCATGTACATTCCAAAATCTGTTATCTACCGTACATCGTATCTGTTCTGTTGACTGTTTTCTACTCCATGACACCAAGCTATTGAGTGTTTTCTTTATTTGTCATCCACGATCTCTCTTTCACTGTATTTTTTTCTAAGTTATAACCAAGTATTTCAGATTTCCTCTTCTCATGATGTTCCCCAACATTGTTGATTGTTTTTTTTTCTAATGTTACTTAGGAGTTCCCACTTTGTATTGGCTTCTTTGAATTTCCATTTACCCTCTTAGCTGTCCAGGGAACTTTCAACATTATTCTGAGAAAACCCATGTCTATGGTCTCTAATCGTCTTTTCCTTTGTTTCTTTATTGTCCATGATTCACTTCCGTAGGTCAGAAATGGCTCTATAGAGCACCAAAGAACTGTCTTTCTCAATTCTATTTGCATAGATTTGTTGCATAAGGCGTTCTTTAATTTTCTGAAAAAGCTATTTTGGCCTGAGCTATTCTGCTGTTTATTTCTGTGGTGCATCTTCTATCTGATGTTATTATTGTGCCCAAGCATTTGACCCGTTACACTTGTTTCAGAATTGTCAGGTTTATTATTATGCTGCATGATTGTTTCTTCGATATAACCATTACTTCTGTTATCTTTCTGTTATTCAGACTCAGAGCTTTCTTGTTGCTTTCTTTTCTACGTCATCTTCTACCTTTCAGCTCCCTGTGGAGCATTGGTCTTCAACAAACACTTTCCAAGTCGTTTTGTTTCTTGCCATTCTTATAAGATCATTCCATATCTTCCCCATCATCTTCATCTCTACTTCTATCTGTCTTCCCCAAGAATTAATTGGTCTTCCTCTTTGTTTTTTCCCCTGGAGATTCCAAAAAAGGGACTGTTGTGTAATACTCTCAATTGGCTTCTGTAGGTGTGTGTCATATCCAGCGCCACCGTCTTCGCTGTATTTCTTTATCCACTGGTATTTGACTGGTACATTTTCATAATTCTATGTTAGTGATTTTGTCCTGCCATTTCTATCCTTTTAATCTGCGTAAACATAAATTAATGAAAGTCTATATCTTCATGTTTGTTAATTTTGTTGTTCTCCATGTTTCACAGCCATATAATAGGACTAACCTATCATAGGAATTGAAAATTGTTAAATTTACAATTTAACCTAATTTCTTTGGACTTCCATATGTTTCCCAGTGCAACAAAAGCTCCTCTTGCTTTTGATATCCTTGTTTTGGTAAAATTGTATATTCCTCCCTCATTATCTATATTACTGCCCAGATATATGTAAGGTTGTACGTCTAGTAGAGGGATTTCTCGTAATGGTGTTTGGTTATTGCCAAATGGAATAATTCTCATAATGTTGGACTGTCTCTATTAATTTTCAATCCTAGCTGTTGTGATCTCTCATCAAGTATGTTTATTTTATTCTGCATCTGTTGATGGTTGTGTGATAGGAGAGCTATGTCATCAGCAAAGTCTAAAATCATCAGCTTGGTCAGTGACCACTGGATTCTATTCATGTTGTTTTGAGTTATTTTCATAATCCAATCTATGGCCAGTAGAAAGAGAAATGGAGACAGAAGGCACCCCTGCCTTACTCCTGTTCTTATTTCAAATGCTTCTGCGAGCTGCCCTTCATGCACCACATTACATTACATTGTTCATACATTGTTTTTATCAGGTTAATAAGCTTTATGGGGATTCCGTAATGACTCAACAACTTCCATAGCACTCCTCTGTCTAAGCTATCAAGAGTTAACGTGTAACTCTTCTTCTGCTGGTAGTAAAGCTTGAGCATTATTTGAGCCGGGTCTGTTAAAATTTCTTCAAAGTGCTCTTTCCATCTCTCTATTTGTACCCTTATATTACTAAACAGGTTTCCTTTCTTATCTTTAATAAAGGCATTGATCTGTTTGTATTTTCCACATAATTTTTTTGTGCTGTTGTACAGTTATTTCATATTCACTTTATAACTTGCTACCTCTGCCACTTTAGTTAATTCATCTATATATTTCCTCTTATCCATTTTAATGTATCTTCTCACTTCTTTGTCCACATCTATATAAACTTCATGTGTCTGGGCTTTATTACTTCTCGTTTTGCTTTTATTTATGTCTGCTTTCTTGTTCTTTCTTTCTTTAATTTTTTCCAGGGTATCTGCTGTCATCCATCACTTATTCTGGCGTTCTCTTTTCCCCAGTATTTCTTCGCATGCCTCTTTCCATATGTCCTTTACCTGTTTCCAATGACCTTCTATATATTTTGTATTTTCTAGTTGTTGGAGGTATTTGTTTGCTATTGTGACAGAGATGCTGTACTTTTCAGATGAGTGAATTTTCTGTAAAATGTCCTTCTTTGTATGCAGCATCTTATAAAATTCGACACATGTTCCCTCATAGTTCACTTTGGTGATGAACATGGCTTTTAAAGTTTCAACACCTAGTTGTGTTTTATCATTTGTCTACAAACTGTTCATCAGAGAAAACATTCGTTCTGTTGCAGCATTTGTTCCAGGTAGACACAAAAAGAACTCTGCCAACTTCAGAATATGTGAAACGGGCACATGATTGTTTCTGAAGTGGGAAGCTAGTTCAACCCAACGCTGCCCTGGTAATGTTTTATTAAGACTCCACTCACTAATTTTTTGTGAAGTAACGAACTGTTTCACGTAGACATATTCGTCATACATTTCATTTTCTGGAAAGTCGACTGAAGGCACTGTTTGACTCACTAATGATGAAGACTTCTCAATATCTTCCCAATTTGGTGTTCTGTTCAGCATTACCCAGCTGTAAGACTCTAGGTTTTGAAAATTATTTGCAGCCCATTTCTTCAAATAACTTAAAGCTGTTTCATAAAATGAAGAAACACTGGCGTTAAACTTGTTCACATCATCACGTGGAAATCCTTCCATTTCCAGCTTTTTAAGGATTATCTGAACTCTTGATGGCAAGAAGCCGTCTTCCAGCTTGGACTCCAAGATAGCTTTCAACCTATTGATGTTGTCAATGACTTCAAATACAGTGACCATCTGTCCCTCTACTTTCTGCACTGCTTCGTGGAAAGAGGATGCCTGACTGTGAACCAAAATAAGCCATGCATCAGACAGTGGGTTTTCAAAGAATTCCTGTAAGAAAACTGGGCATCTGTCTTGAGATTGAAAATATGATTTTAGAGGCAGGAACATGTAAAGAACCCTTTCAACAGCAGGCAAGAGCGCAAGCCACCTAGTTTGTGCATAACCTAAAATCATTTGGAAGTCTGTGTCGACAAACTGACAAAACTCCTTGAGACTTTCAACTCTAACTGTGTATGATTTGAAGTACAGATAAATTTTTGCAATAGTCATTTCAACATCAACAGGCAATACGTCTGCAGCTGCTCGAACAGTGTTGTGGAAAATATGGCAAGCACACCCAACACCTATCAAACTATGTCCAAGATTTTCTTTCAGTTTTGTGAAAACATTGTTATGTCCTTTTCTTTCAGCGCCCCCAAAATTAGAATTTGTGTTGTCTGCACATAATCCAACTACTTTCAGTTCTAAACCATTTTCAGTTAGACAGTCAATAAGAAAACTACTTACTATATCAGATGTTTCACCCGGCAATGACTTCAACTCTAATATTTTAACTTTCAGTCCCTTATTGCGATCAAAGTATCTGACAAGCAAAGGAAAAATCTTGATTTCTTTGTGGTTGGAGGCATCTGTCAGTATGGAGATAAATGTTACGTTTTCTAGGTCACATCTCAACTCGTTTAGAGCATGGGGTGTGAACACATTCCGAATAATAGCTTCTGTTTTATTACGTGCACAAGCAAATTTTGGTTCTAAAGTTACCTGAAGCAATTTTGATGTGCAGTCCATAGATCTAGACGTGTGATTGTGCATCACTGTATGATATGCAAAGGCACCTTCTGTAGCAGCTAACTGTTCTTCTTTGTCACCAACCTGTTCAGCTCGGAAAAAATTTGTCAACGACGAGCTTGATGCAGCAGTAGCGACGGCTCTCTTATGTTTATCACTATTTATGTGGCTCTTAATATCACTACGTCCACTATGGTTAATAGTAAACCCGGATGAACATATATTACATATTACAGTGAAGTCTGATGACGATGTAGACTTTTTTTATAAAAGGGTATTCTTTTTATAAATCTTGATTAAAACTACAATTACGCTTCGGTGCCATTTTTTGCGAAAGTGAAAGTGAAAGTTAGTAACACAACGAATATATACGAGATTTAAAACTAGGAGCGCATTCTACTGTTTTAATAAAATAGAAATGTTTAGATGTCTTAGCAATGGTGAAACCTGGTATGTGACTGCATTTGCTTTTTGTATTCTCATGTCAATTTCTCTGTTATCTCACTGTATAATAGCTGAAAACATTATAGTTGAACACTCTCACTGTATAATAGCTGAAGACATGATAATTGAACACTGTCACTTTATAATAGCTGAAAACATGATAGTTGAACACTGTCACTGTATAGTATCTGAAAACATGATAGTTGAAACACTGTCACTGTATAATATCTGAAAACATGGTACATGAAACCTTCTTATTGTAATACAGCTGAAGCCATTGCAGCTTATACCGTCTCTAAAACGTGCTGTATATATTCACAACTATCGAACTACAAATAAGTCATGGCCACCATACGAATCAAATGTAAAACATGTTAGAAACAATGGTTGCAAATAAACAACAGTAATCTATCTATCTCTATCTTTCGTTCGCCTGAAGTATTGTCTATATCTGCAATGTCGTTTCCTGTATAAATTTTACTGTCTTTTGTAATTCTTGCAGTGGCCCATATAGTTTTGTCTGTAGTGTTGTATCTATGGGCCAATGGATTTTCCTCAGTCTACTATATTCAGTGCAGTCTTGAAGTATGTGTTCAGCAGTCTGGGGTGCCTGTCCACATGTACAAGTAGTTGATGTGCCGATCTTGAATTTTGTATACATGTGACTATGGAGTCGATTGTGTCCTGTTCTTAGGCGTATAATGATAACTTGTTCATATCTATTCATATTATGAAAGGCATCCTGATTTGGGGCTTGTGGTCCTCTGATTGATTTGATTATCTGTTTCTTATGATGGTATGTAACTGGTGTATCTAGTTGTGTGCCTGTTGAACCTTCCTTTGCCAACTGATCTGCTTTCTCATTTCCTGGTATTCCACAGTGAGACGGGATCCACTGCAGGGCAACCCTGTGGTGCTTGCGGAGTTCTTCATCAAGGCCAGCTCCTTGTCGTGGGGATGGGGCTTAACAGTCACCAGGGACTGAAAACTAAGACTGGCCAGGCCTTCCTACAACCGAGCAAGACCACAGTCTGCTCTAGCAAGTTCAAGTGCTGAAGTCGGAGGCAACCAGCCAAAAGGCGCACAACAATCAGGATGCCACGCACTCAACGCATATGGAACAACAGTAATGATCTCATATACCATCTGCCAAGACACCTGTGGACGGACCATCACACTACTTTTCAACACAGGTAACTACAGACTCCAGAACCGACTAGAGATAGGAAACAGCTATTCATAAAAAAATGTCCAACTCTTATTATGTTAAGTCAGTCTTACTATATGGCTGTGGAGGCGAAGGCGCGACTCCCAGCACCGGAGCTGGAAGTTGTCAGCGACCCACAGCTGATGGCTTGCGCCAGGATCGGTGAACCAAAACCATCCAGACCCTGCTCCACCTCTCCGTGGTGCCTCCAGTAACAGACTAACTTGTCTAGTCTGACCAAGCGAGCAGGGATCAAAGAGGTAAGACAACCCGGTACTCAAAAATGTCGTGCTGAATTCGGATGTGTTGGGCCGAAAGGCGCAAATATAACAGTTATACTGCAACCACAACACAACGCAGACACGTCCACTACGTCCTTGTAAGGGCGGATGATGAAGAGGAATATTCTAGTCTACCACGATTATCTAGAATACTTTAGTCATCGGGCGAATGCAACCAACCAACCAACCATATGGCTGTGAAATCTGGAGAACAACAAAAATAGCAATCATGAAGATACAGACTTTCATTAATGCATGCTTGCGCAGAATAAAAGGATGGAAATGGCAGGCAGGACAAAATCACTAACATAGAATTTAGGGAATGTGCCAGTCTATTAGCAGTGGATAAAAAGAAGATGCGAAGACGAAGCCGCTAGATAGGACACACACCTGCGGAAGCCACCTGAGAGTATTACACAAAAGGCCCTTTTTTGGAATCCCCATGGAAAAAAACATAGATGAAGACCAAGGAATTCTTGGAGAAGACAGATGGAAGCAGAGCTGAAGATGATGAGGAAGACATGGAATGATCTTCAAAGAATGGCAAGAAACAAAACGGCCTGGGAAGTGTATGTTAGAGACCTATGCTCCAAAGGGAGCTGAAAGTGTTTGTTGAAGACCTATGCTCCACAGGGAGCTGAAAGGTAGAAGAAGAAGACTCATGAAGACCACTGAAACGTTCATATCTTAGAACACTTTTTGAAGAATGTTTTACTTGTTCTGAATGTCAAAGTCAAGACATGCTCGACCATCAAACAAATACAACGAAACGATATGGACTTTACATTGGCATTGAGAGAATCACAAGCTTCACTTAGTTGGCAGTGAAACAGAAATAACATGACCAAGCACGTAGGAAGCTAGTGAGAGAGATTCTCTTTATGTTCTCCTAATTCTCTCAGACTTACGCCATTTAACAATGCTTATAACATATTGTGAGCAGCGTTGTTCTTTTTGTAGCGAATCAGATCGATGAAAAGATTAAGTGATAGGTTTCGATCACCAACCTATGGTTCCACCAAAGTTTTAATCGAATGTTTTGAGCACCATCCTAAAAATGTCTCGCTTGCCTCTATAAACAATTGTCGCTAACATCATGTTCCATATAGGTTTGTTTGGCGGAAATGTCTTCCATTGTTTCTTTTACTTTCTTTTCTTTTTTTTCCCCTTTTATTGTTATTCACTAAACGTCTGACTTGACAGTAATTAGAGAAGACAAATCACTGACAAATGAATAACATGAGCGACTATGACTGGGAGATGAATGACATGAGCGACTATGACTGGGAGATGAATGACATGAGTGTCTATGACTTGGAGATGAATGACTTGAGTGGCTATGACTTGGAGATGAATGACTTGAGTGGCTATGACTGGGAGATAAATGACTTGAGTGGCTATGACTGGGAGATGAATGACTTGAGTGGCTATGACTGGCAGATGAATAACATGAGCGACTATGACTGGGAGATGAATGACTTGAGTGGCTATGACTGGCAGATGAATAACATGAGCGACTATGACTGGGAGATGAATGACTTGAGTGGCTATGACTGGCAGATGAATAACATGAGCGACTATGACTGGGAGATGAATGACATGAGCGACTATGACTGGGAGATGAATAACATGAGCGACTATGACTGGGAGATGAATGACATGAGCGACTATGACTGGGAGATGAATAACATGAGCGACTATGACTGGGAGATGAATAACATGAGCGACTATGACTGGGAGATGAATAACATGAGCGACTATGACTGGGAGATGAATAACATGAGCGACTATGACTGGGAGATGAATAACATGAGCGACTATGACTGGGAGATGAATAACATGAGCGACTATGACTGGGAGATGAATAACATGAGTGTCTACGACTGGGAGATGAATGACATGAGCGACTATGACTGGGAGATGAATAACATGAGCGACTATGACTGGGAGATGAATAACATGAGCGACTATGACTGGGAGATGAATAACATGAGCGACTATGACTGGGAGATGAATAACATGAGTGTCTACGACTGGGAGATGAATGACATGAGCGACTATGACTGGGAGATGAATGACATGAGTGTCTATGACTTGGAGATGAATGACTTGAGTGGCTATGACTGGGAGATGAATGACATGAGTGTCTATGAACCAAGACATGTCGTGATTCGTCTTTCCATTTTTGCGAAAACCTTCAGAATAATGTCTGGTGATATTTGTTTAATCTTGTCTACTATTTCAGTCTTTAGGTCATTAATTGTCTGCGGATTATTTTCATAAACTGTCCCCTTCAATGCCCCCCACAGATAATAATCTGGGGTGTTAGATCTGGTGAACGAGCAGGCCAGATTCCACGTGAAATAATGCGATTTGCAAATATGCTTTCTAAATAATTGAGTGTTGTTGTGGCTGTGTGTGCTGTTGCCCCATCCTGCTGAAACCAGGATTCCATAATTTCCCGTTCTGTAAGGTGTGCTATGAACGGTTCCAGAATTAAAGTACGGGTACGTTCTGCATTTATTGTTTCATTAAAAAATATAGGTCCTATTATCCGCATACGACTTATAGCGCACCACACACCGACTTTTTGATCGTAAAGCGGCACTTGATGAAATTCATGGGGCTTTTCACTGCTCCACAGCCGATTGTTCTGACTGTTCACATAACCGGATAAATGAAACCAGGCCTCATCAGTGAAAAAAGTGACGTCAAGGATGGCAGCGCCATGTTCATAAATACAATTCTGAAACCACATGCAGCAGTTTAAACGGGATTCATAATCTCTTTCTTGGAGTTGAGACACTTCAGTTAATTTGTATGGACGATAGTGTAGTTCACTTCTTAAAACCTTGTGAACAGAACTCTTAGATATTTGCACCTGTTGAGACAAGTGGTTTAAAGATGCATTTGGACTCATTGTAATTCTGTCTTGGAGTTCCATAATTTGGTCTTGTGAAATTGAAGGTCTTCCAGATCGGTATGCATCTACCACACTACCGGTTTCACAAAACTTTTTGATCAATTTTGTAACAGAATTTCGGTGAGGGACTTGTGAGTCTGGAAATTTCCTCACGAATTGTCTAATGACCTCATCGGTATATTTACCGCCATTACGAAAGACATGCTCAACCAGAAATACCCTGTTTTCAATCGTCAACACCATTTCCTTCAAGCAATGAGACAGTGAAAGTAGCGTAGTGCCCGTCCTTTACGTCAATAAAACCTTAAAGGAAGCAGCGGTTTGTTCATAAATGTGGTTTACAAAATTGTGGTACGTAGATGATGATTACGTCATTTACGGAATATTAGAAATATTCACTGCACTGCGACTTTAAAAACACCCTGTAGAAAGATCTCGTTAAATCACTTCTTTGTCAAAAGTATCGAATTTATATTTTCCTGCTTGCCCTCTTTTGTTTTTAATATAAACATTACCTTGTTCAGTGAGCCATATCGATGATGTATGTGCACTAATACCAAAGGCATGTGGGTTCAAAGTTCAAAGAAGCAGCTTTTTTACATTTAGCCTCAACTGTAACATATTTATATAACTCCAATGTCAAGTTCTTGAAAGTAATGAGTCTAGGTACAAACCCCACTCCGATGAAACCATACATTCTGAGTAATGAAACTCATCTGTATACTGAACTGAAATTCAGAAAACGAGACAGTGACGCAAATTTTCAGCGCTTTCGGAAATTCACTTTCATCTTGCGCAAATTCGTTTAAGATTTTCTTAAAAAAACATGAAATGAGTTAGTTTGAACGGCTGGGCGAAAGCTACCACAATATGATCTGTAAAACTTGTAAATACTAACCAAGCGAGGACTAGGAAATATGTATATATCTGGAAAGAGCAGAAATATATCCTAATTACATGGCAAGAATAAAACATTTGTAACACGCTGTTCTTGATGATATCAATATAAATAAAGGTGCATTTTCTTTACTTCACTAATGCTGAGATATGTATTATTAAACAACAGCAAACATTTGTGAACGCTTTTATGAAGCTCCATTCAGTGACGCTTTATTTAGTGACGCCACATGTAGTGACTTTCAATCCTCATTGTCTATTTATAACTTATGGATGCTGGTTACGTTGATTTATAGATCTCTGCAGTTTGTCTAAGTACATTGTAACACACATCAGGTGGTGGAGCGGATATGGGTAGTTTCTGAATGTAACTGAGCTTGTTCCATAAATAACATAATATATAGAAGAGTTACATAACTCCTTCTCAACGTGCCCATATCGTGAGTTCTTCATTCATCCCATTAGATAAAGAAGCCCTTTATAATTTACCAGCAAGAATCAACAATGAAGACTGAATCAAACAAAACGATGTCAACATTCACATCTTGAGCTTTTACCACATTCTTCAACATACAGAAACAATCTTACAACTTACCAACAAGAACCATGAGACAAGCCAGAGCTAGACAAGCCACCAGTGACGTCGCCATATTGTAATAGGTGATGGATCTGAAGTTTATGTGTTTTTTGTTTTGTTTCGGCGAGTATTTCCGGTATTCTAACCGAGTTGAGGTCAATGAACTGTTGAAAGAGCAAGATGGCGTCTAATATGTTACAGTATTTGTCTTGATCGCCGTAAATAAAATAACATGTTTGTGTTGTATTTTTGTGTCTAATCCCGTGATCAAACTTGTTATTTGTTTGATAATGTGACAGCAAATTTCTCTTTAATTCCTGGCTTTTTTATAAACCCTACATTGATATAATGTCTACCCTTATATGTTGTAGTATATCTTTTCAATTTAAGTTTGGCTAGCAGAAAATGATGATCTGAAACAACATCTGCTCCTCTATATACTTTTACATCATCTAAGGATGACTTGCCCTTTTTACTAAAACATATGTAGTCAATTTGACTCTCCGATCTATGATCCGATGACACCCATGTAGCTTTATGTATTCTTTTTTGTTTGAACATTGTTCCTCATAAGCTCATTTGATTAAAATCACAAAAGTTCGCGAATATCTCTTCATTCACATTCATTTCTCCAAATCCATATCTTCCGATGATCTTTTGACCTACATTGAGTGGGTTTTGTTGTACATAATAAGCTCATGTATTCTGTATGTAAACACCCCTAATAGTACACGAGAACACATAATAAGCTCATGCACTCTATAAACACCACTAATAGTACATGAGAACACATAATAAGCTAATGCACTCTATAAACACCCCTAATAGTACACGAGAACACATAATAACATTTAAAATAAATTCAAAATCTGGACCAATCAACATTATCAGCGCCTATGCAACAACAGTTGCAACGACCACATGCGATAAAGATAAATGTTGCGAGATGCTCCAAGTTACCTCTGATTCAATCCACAAAAATAGAACACCTTTACGTGCTGGGTGATCTAAATGCACGCTTTGGATCTGAAAATCATTCATGGCCATCATGCCTAGGTCATCCTGGTATTGGCAAAATGAACGATAATGGTTAGAGGCTTCTAGAATTTTGTTCCCTTAACAACCTGTGGGCTACCAACACCTTCTTCATAGATAAGAACTGACAAAAAAGCAACATGGTGCCACCCAAGATCCGTGCATTGGCACCAGCAAGACTTTGTCCTAGTTCGCAGACAACACTTAAATAATGTTAGAGTAACCAGAGCATACCATAGCGTAAACTGTGACGCACAACCCACACTTGTCATTAGTAAAGTGAAGGCAACCGCCAACAGGGTACACAAATCTAGAGAACAAGCCAGTCCTAAGATTAATATCGCTGCAACAAAATTACCCGACAACCAAGTTCTGTTCACGAATGCCTTCCAGAAACGCACTGAAAGAGCAGAAGACCTCGACAGTGTCGGTGATTCATTGAAGAGACTAAAGTCGCGCATCCTTGACTGTGGAATCTCTTCTCTTGTTAAAGATAAACACTCTACCAATAATTGGATTCAAGAAAACTCGATGAATCTCATACCACTTGTAGAGAAGAACAAGGCTTTCCTAACCTTTAAGAATGACCCATGCTTGATCGCAAAAGACCAATTCAAACAAGCAATAGCAGAAATGCAAGAGGAATGAAGGAGATATGCGAACGAGTATTGGTCAAATCTGTGATCTACTAGCAAGTCAACTCCTAGACCAGCACGCCAACTCCTAGACCAGCAAGCCAACTCCTAGACCATCAAGTCAACTCCTAGTCCAGCAAGCCAACTCCTATCCCAGCAAGCCAACTCCTAGACCAGCAAGCCAACTCCTAGACCAGCAAGTCAACTCCTTGACCATCAAGCCAACTCCTAGACCAACAAACCAACTCCTAGACCAGCAAGCCAACTCCTAGACCAACAAACCAACTCCTAGACCAGCAAGCCGACTCCTAGACCAGCAAGTCAACTACTAGACCAGCAAGCCAACTCCTAGACCTGAAAGTCAACTCATAGACCAGCTTTTATTAAAAAAAATAACTATCCAACTGGATAAAGAACCCACAGAGAAGGAACTTCATGATGTTATTAATTACCACCCACGAGGAACAGCCTCAGGTAACAATATACACGCCGAAGTACTTAATGACAATCTTAAACCATCCTGTCCAACCTCTACAAACTCCTTGTCCAATGCTGGAGAAACAGAGATATACTCCAGGCAAAGAAAGATACTGAGATTGTAGCGTTATACAAGATTAAAAGGGAACAAGGGAGATTGTAATAACTATAGGGTTATCTCCCTCCTGAGTATAAGCGGAAATGTGAAATGAAAAGAATAGACGTGGAAATAAAAAATCGAAAGAAACCGTATGGTTCAAGCTTCATGTAACATAAAGGAGAACACAAAGCAGAACAACGTTTCGGATCAATAGACCTTAAGAAGGAACAAACATATAAACCCACACACACATATGCATTTAAAATAAACAAAATATATAATCATTTCGAACGAAAAAAAAATAAATAAAAGAACATTACAAATAAAACCTTCCCTGTTTAATTTCACAAAACAAAAAATAAATTTAAAAATAAGCATTTATTTAAGTGGTATCGCACATACCGATCTACTGAAAACAACACTATCTAGCTGCTTGCAGCAACGTTCAGAAAAAGATTGTAAAGATTCGAAATGGCAGGCCTTAAATACAATACCTGATATGGCCCCGCCCCTAACATATGTTGAATCTGTCCATTAGGGAATAGGCACATGATTGCAGTGTTGTGGCATAGCGGGTAGCAAGGAGACAGTGGGCATAACGGGAGCCTGTGGGTATAGGGTGTAAAGTACACTCTAATATAGTAATGTGTTATTAATAGTTATTCATGACATTCAAATGTCATTCATAGTCATTCATTTGTCATCCGCAGACACTCAATTTGCCATCCATAGCCATTCAAGACATGTATCTGTCATCAGTATTCATGTAACTGTCATTCACGGTCGTTCATGTCATTCACCTATCATGTATTGTCAATCTTATCATTAATCTCTCATCTGTAGTCACTATCTATCTATATAATCTATATGTCAGTCATAATCATCCATGTCATCAATCTTCCAATTATAATCACTCATATCTTTCATGTGTCAGTCATATACATTTATGTCAATCATCGGTCATTCATAGTAAACCATCTGTCATTCATAGTAATTCATAGTCACTCATGTCATTCATCTGTCAGTTGTAGTCACTCATGTCCTTCATCTGTCAGTTATAGACACTCATGTTATTCATATGTCAGTTATAGACACTCATGTCATTCATCTGCCAGTCATAGCCAATCAAGTCATTCATCTGCCAGTCATAGCCACTCAAGTCATTCATCTGCCAGTCATAGCCACTCAAGTCATTCATCTACCAGTCATAGATACTCATGTTATTCATCTGCCAGTCATAGCCACTCAAGTCATTCATCTCCCAGTCGTAGACACTCATGTTATTCATCTGCCAGTCGTAGACACTCATGTTATTCATCTGCCAGTCATAGTCGCTCATGTCATTCATCTGCCAGTCATAGTCGCTCATGTCATTCATATCCCATTCATAGTCGCTCATGCCATTTATCTCCCAGTCATAGTCGCTCATGTCATTTATCTCCCAGTCATAGTCGCTCATGCCATTTATCTCCCAGTCATAGTCGCTCATGTCATTTATCTCCCAGTCATAGTCGCTCATGTCATTCATCTCCCAGTCATAGTCGCTCATGTCATTTATCTCCCAGTCATAGTCGCTCATGTCATTCATCTACCAGTCATAGCCACTCAAGTCATTCATCTCCAAGTCATAGACACTCATGTCATTCATCTCCCAGTCATAGCCACTCAAGTCATTCATCTCCAAGTCATAGACACTCATGTCATTCATCTCCCAGTCATAGTCGCTCAAGTCATTCATCTCCCAGTCATAGTCACTCAAGTCATTTATCTCCCAGTCATAGTCACTCAAGTCATTCATCTCCCAGTCATAGTCGCTCATGTCATTCATCTCCCAGTCATAGTCGCTCAAGTCATTCATCTCCCAGTCATAGTCGCTCATGTTATTCATGTGTCAGTGATTTGTCTTCTCTAATTACTGTCAAGTCAGACGTTTAGTGAATAACAATAAAAGGGGAAAAAAAAGAAAAGAAAGTAAAAGAAACAATGGAAGACATTTCCGCCAAACAAACCTATATGGAACATGATGTTAGCGACAATTGTTTATAGAGGCAAGCGAGACATTTTTAGGATGGTGCTCAAAACATTCGATTAAAACTTTGGTGGAACCAGCATCTCTGTCACAATAGCAAACAAATACCTCCAACAACTAGAAAATACAAAATATATAGAAGGTCATTGGAAACAGGTAAAGGACATATGGAAAGAGGCATGCGAAGAAATACTGGGGAAAAGAGAACGCCAGAATAAGTGATGGATGACAGCAGATACCCTGGAAAAAATTAAAGAAAGAAAGAACAAGAAAGCAGACATAAATAAAAGCAAAACGAGAAGTAATAAAGCCCAGACACATGAAGTTTATATAGATGTGGACAAAGAAGTGAGAAGATACATTAAAATGGATAAGAGGAAATATATAGATGAATTAACTAAAGTGGCAGAGGTAGCAAGTTATAAAGTGAATATGAAATAACTGTACAACAGCACAAAAAAATTATGTGGAAAATACAAACAGATCAATGCCTTTATTAAAGATAAGAAAGGAAACCTGTTTAGTAATATAAGGGTACACATAGAGAGATGGAAAGAGCACTTTGAAGAAATTTTAACAGACCCGGCTCAAATAATGCTCAAGCTTTACTACCAGCAGAAGAAGAGTTACACGTTAACTCTTGATAGCTTAGACAGAGGAGTGCTATGGAAGTTGTTGAGTCATTACGGAATCCCCATAAAGCTTATTAACCTGATAAAAACAATGTATGAACAATGTAATGTAATGTGGTGCATGAAGGGCAGCTCGCAGAAGCATTTGAAATAAGAACAGGAGTAAGGCAGGGGTGCCTTCTGTCTCCATTTCTCTTTCTACTGGTCATAGATTGGATTATGAAAATAACTCAAAACAACATGAATAGAATCCAGTGGTCACTGACCAAGCTGATGATTTTAGACTTTGCTGATGACATAGCTCTCCTATCACACAACCATCAACAGATGCAGAATAAAATAAACATACTTGATGAGAGATCACAACAGCTAGGACTGAAAATTAATAGAGACAGTCCAACATTATGAGAATTATTCCATTTGGCAATAACCAAACACCATTACGAGAAATCCCTCTACTAGACGTACAACCTTACATATATCTGGGCAGTAATATAGATAATGAGGGAGGAATATACAATTTTACCAAAACAAGGATATCAAAAGCAAGAGGAGCTTTTGTTGCACTGGGAAACATATGGAAGTCCAAAGAAATTAGGTTAAATTGTAAAATAACAATTTTCAATTCCTATGATAGGTTAGTCCTATTATATGGCTGTGAAACATGGAGAACAACAAAATTAACAAACATGAAGATATAGACTTTCATTAATTTATGTTTACGCAGATTAAAAGGATAGAAATGGCAGGACAAAATCACTAACATAGAATTATGAAAATGTACCAGTCAAATACCAGTGGATAAAGAAATACAGCGAAGACGATGGCGCTGGATATGACACACACCTACAGAAGCCAATTGAGAGTATTACACAACAGTCCCTTTTTTGGAATCTCCAGGGGAAAAAACAAAGAGGAAGACCAATTAATTCTTGGGGAAGACAGATAGAAGTAGAGATGAAGATGATGGGGAAGATATGGAATGATCTTATAAGAATGGCAAGAAACAAAACGACTTGGAAAGTGTTTGTTGAAGACCAATGCTCCACAGGGAGCTGAAAGGTAGAAGATGACGTAGAAAAGAAAGCAACAAGAAAGCTCTGAGTCTGAATAGTAAGATAACAGAAGTAATGGTTATATCGAAGAAACAATCATGCAGCATAATAATAAACCTGACAATTCTGAAACAAGTGTAACGGGTCAAATGCTTGGGCACAATAATAACATCAGATAGAAGATGCACCACAGAAATAAACAGCAGAATAGCTCAGGCCAAAATAGCTTTTTCAGAAAATTAAAGAACGCCTTATGCAACAAATCTATGCAAATAGAATTGAGAAAGACAGTTCTTTGGTGCTCTATAGAGCCATTTCTGACCTACGGAAGTGAATCATGGACAATAAAGAAACAAAGGAAAAGACGATTAGAGACCATAGACATGGGTTTTCTCAGAATAATGTTGAAAGTTCCCTGGACAGCTAAGAGGGTAAATGGAAATTCAAAGAAGCCAATACAAAGTGGGAACTCCTAAGTAACATTAGAAAAAAAAACAATCAACAATGTTGGGGAACATCATGAGAAGAGGAAATCTGAAATATTTGGTTATAACTTAGAAAAAAATACAGTGAAAGAGAGATCGTGGATGACAAATAAAGAAAACACTCAATAGCTTGGTGTCATGGAGTGGAAAACAGTCAACAGAACAGATACGATGTACGGTAGATAACAGATTTTGGAATGTACATGATCGCCTACGCCAAATGGTATGGCACATGATGATGATAATGTACTATTTTAAAGTTGTCCACATTCCGACTTTAATGACATCTGCACATTTGGACACGTTTGTTATGGCTAGGTATACATTATAAAAGCGCAATAAATACACCATCTGCTGACGTGTCTACGCCTCCAGGTTTACCCAGCATGCATTGTTTCGACTGGATCATCAAATAAACACTTAGTAAGCCTCGAGAACACAGGTGTTGGATTATGAACGGCTTATTGGGATAATGTGGCCATCTAAGAATGTTCAATAAACAAACCTTAAGTAAAAGAGGAATGGTTGGTACAGTTGGCGTCAAGTTATTGCTTCGTGTGGTACTTGATTATGTAAAGTAACATGTTAATGCTAATAGATTAGTCTTAATCGCCATGGAGCTGCCACGACCTCTACATTTTGTAGACGTGTTTACTTATGTTTATGTAGGAGAGACCTTTAATTACAAAGCCTACAATACCTTGCTGCTATCCTCACACACAGATAATCATCATCATTAAGTAGCGCGCATGCTGGCGTAGGTGATCATGACTCTCCACAATGTTCGATCTTGACAGTTATTTAACACAGAAAATACTTTGTGAATAATAAGCACGTACACAATGTTCTTCTGTTATTTCCCACAATGCAACTGGTCCGAATCCTGTATGGATCTAGTCATTATCTTGGGTCCATGAACTGAGGGGAGAGAAGAGAACCTTCTGCAGGAGCTGCATATACCCGTCTTTTAAGAGGGCATATCTCTTTCTCTCCGCGATCATAACTCAATCAGAGTAGGATCCCATACTCTCACATGAAATCTGCTGTCAGTATAAGTGTGTTGATCGCCCCACAGGCAGAACATCACAATTAAAGTCTGCCAGATCCCCTCTGATTTGAACATCCGTTAAGACGTTGCACTGTGTTCTGCGCCAGTGGCCCAGTGCATCCGATTTCAGCCAGCATTTTATAAAGGTTTGCATTCCTTAGCCTTTGATTGTCCCCAATCTTCCTGCAAGGCAGCAGATGATCTTTTCTGTAGGGGGATTCTGCCTTTAGATGGTCGGTCCTCACAGGTTTACGAGCACCATTTGCCCGAGTCACTAGAACACAAACATGCACACACTAAGATATGAAATATGACTAAACACATACACACATAAATATATGAGACATGGCCAGCACACACACACACACACACACACACACATACAAGCTAAGATATGAGCCACGGCCAGCACAGAAACACATCAAGATATGAGCCATGGCTAGCACAGAAACACATCAAGATATGAGCCATGGCTTCACGGAAAAACACCAAGAAATGAACCAAGTCCAGCACAGAAACACATTAAGATATGAGCCATGGCTAGCACAGAAACACATCAAGATATGAGCCATGGCTAGCACAGAAACACATCAAGATATGAGCCATGGCTTCACGGAAAAACACCAAGAAATGAACCATGTCCAGCACAGAAACACATTAAGGTATCCATAAGCTTAGGTTTGTTGTAGTTCTCTCCTTAACGTGGGAATCATCGACATACGAGACGCAGGCCCCGATTAACTGTTCACAGGTTTCGTTCAAACAGTTGTCCGGAGATTTGAGAGTGCAGTGTGACCCGTAGAACGTTCCCTCGCATGTACAGTTCCCGGTTGACTGTTAACAGGTGTCGTTGAAACAGTGGTCTGGACATTTGAGAGTGTTACGTTTCCTTGCACATACGTATAGTCTGTACTTTCCGGGTCACAAATGATGCCACAACCATCAAAACACGTCTGTTTGCACTGTAGCCCAAAATTACCATCGGGACAAGTGTCACTACAGATATAGCCATGACGTTTACATTGTAGGCATTTTCTGGATTTTTCCTCACATAAAGGACAGACACTAAGACACGACCCGGAGCTGTCGTGTCCATAGATCACATGTGAACAGTTGCCGTGACACGTACCGATGATGACGTTGTATCCATTGCAGCACCCACTACACGCTGCACAAAACGACCAATGCCCGTCCAGACAATAGGTGTCTGTAGATGTTTCCACCTCACTCACCGTCAGTGCACTGTCGGCCTGCGAAATGGTCGATGAGAACTCAATATTAATGTGTGCCATTGTCGCTTGTGTGGTGACTACAATAGTGTTCACACAGATGTTTGAGTATGATATATCATTATACTGAAACACTACACCGCCACTGTCAGAGAAAGCCTTTAGAGTGGCATTCTTTATCCGAATTATAGTGCTAGCTCGAAGATTAATTCGAATGGTGTGAATCTTCCGGGACGTGGCATAGTTCAGATACCAGTAAACAGAATTGGTTCCACTTCTCAATTGTGTGTGTGTGCAGTCATTGTCATAGAGATTGATCTTTGTTTTGCCATTAACTGCTGCCTCTGGTCCACATCTGTCTCCTGTAAAGCAAGCATTAAATGTGTCGGTCTGGTTTGTGTTTTGTTTGAGAGCCACATTCCGACCCCCGCCAATATAGATGTAGCAGGTATTTGCAACTATCGCCTCTTCAATCCGTAACTTGTTGATCAGACCAGCCCCAGAGCCAAAGACATCAATCTCGTGCGAACTAACTACAAACCGTGATTCATTGTTACATGAGGCAAAACCATTTGGTTTTACCGTAAAACTGTCTGGATAAGTTAAGTCATTCACATAAATCCTAAACCAGGAGAACGGCAAATATTGATTGAGAGTTGCCTCAAACTGATGTAGAATATGTGTCCGGATTACATGTGGTGTCGTTGTTATCAAACAGGAAAGTAGGTTCAGATTTTTGGGCGTATTTGTAAACGAGATCCAAGTACTGACACTGGGGTCCGAAATATTCGTGCTGACAACTGTCATTGTTTGGGCATGTCCCTGTAGTTTTGTCACAAACTGAGTCATTGTTTGGGCATGTCCCTGTAGTTTTGTCACAAACTGAGTCATTGTTTGGGCATGTCCCTGTAGTTTTGTCACAAACTGAGTCATTGTTTGGGCATGTCCCTGTAGTTTTGTCACAAACTGAGTCATTGTTTGGGCATGTCCCTGTAGTTTTGTCACAAACTGAGTCATTGTTTAGGCATGTCCCTGTAGTTTTGTCACAAACTGAGTCATTGTTTAGGCATGTCCCTGTAGTTTTGTCACAAACTGAGTCATTATAGCAGTGACATTGTAACGTACAATTCGTCCGAAACCAACCGGCTGCACAAATTAGGTCATTAACTTCCAAGGTCTCGAACGAAACCAGCAGATTAAAGATTTGATCTACAGCGGTGGTTAACGAACTGTTTACAAACATTTATTATCAAACCGTGGTTACATTTCTAAAAATCCGCCAACTCGCTGTGATAACAAATAGTGTGATGTTCAAAATAAACATTGTTTAACGATGGCTCGGACGCGATCATGATTCCATCTTGATGCGTCCCATGACGTCATTCTCCATAAGAGGGCATATGACAGGTGTCATGAGGAGGGCACATCAGTGTCGAGGAAGCACGTAAAGAAACAGTTATACGATATCACCACACGTAACGTAGAGATAGAGTTAAATGGGGACTCAGTTTAATATCACTGGAGAGTTGCGGGCCTTTGGAGATGGGGTAGCTTCATCAATAAAGTACCGCCCTGACACAGTTCGCTAATTTCAGTGAGTGTCTGAGGATAGAGTGTTAGATAACATGTGGGTATTGTTAGTTCTCTATCTGCAAACGCTGTCATATGTACTTGATGTTTTTTCCCAATCTCTCACTTCCTTCTTCTACTTCCTCTATCCTCCTTCCTCATCTACTTCACATAACCCCCTTCCCCCTATATACACTCCTTATTTTCTTAAAATATCCAACACCTCCTAACGCTCTTATCTACCTGATCAACTCTCCATTTCCTAACTCTCTCTTCTACTTCATCTATTCCACTAACCCAATCCCTCTTTTCAAGTTACCTCCCGCTTCATCCTCATCTAATTCCAACGATACATAGTCCTCTTTTACATCAACTATCCCCTCTTCTACTCCATCTATTCACCACCCTTATCCTCTTATTCTACTTTATCTGTTCTTTCCCTTATCTCTCCCTCCTACTTGTATATTTCCCACGTCTACCTCCCACTTCTGTTTCATGTATCCCTCACCTCTACTTCCCTCTTCAACTTCGTTTACTCCCCACCCCTACCTTCGTCTTAAACTTCATTTACCTCCTACCCTCAACCTTTCCACTTTTACTTCATCTATTCCCCATACACTACCTCATTCTTACATTTCATCTATTCACCATAAACTACCTTAATCTATCATTTCACCTACTCCCCACCCGAGACATTCTTTCATATACTTCATCTGTTCCTCAACGACTTTCTCTCACTTTTGCTTCATATATTATCCACTCAATATGTACATCCCTCTATTGTTTCGTCTACTCCAACACTCTAAATTTCATCTTCCTCTTGATATATTTCCTGCATCCTGCCGACCCTCTTATTTTCATCCATTCCCCATTCCCTATCTTCCCTCTTCTACATCCATTCCACACCTTCTACCTTCCATCTACATCCATTCCCCACCATCTACTTTCCCTCTTCTTCTACATCCATTCGCCATCTTCTACCTTCCCTCTTCTACATCCATTCCCCACACTCTACATTCCCTCTTCTTCATCCATTCCACATCTTCAACATTTCCTCTTCTAATTCCATTCACCACCTTTTTCTTCCCTCTACATCGTCATTCATTCCCCATCCACTATATTACCTCTTCTACATGCATTACCGTCCTCTACTTTTAGTCCTTCTTCTACATCCATTCCCTATTTTAAAACTTCCCTCTACTTCTACATCAATTCCCCATCTTCTACCTTTCCTCTTCTTTTACACCCGTTCCCCATCCACTACCTTCCCTCTCCTACACAAATTTCACATCGTCTATTTTCCCTCTTCTTATACATCCATTCCCCATCCTCTACCAGCCCTATTCTTCTATATTTTTTATCCACCCTCTACCTTCCCTCTTCTTCTTCCATTCCTCATCTTCAACTTTCCACCTTCTTCTACCTCCATTTCCCATCATCTACCTTCATTCAACACCCTGTACCTTCCATCTTCTTCATCCATTCCCCATCCTCTACCTTCATTTTTCTACATCTATTCCCCACCTTTTACCTTCCCCCTTCTTCATCCATTCCCCATCCTCTATATTCATTCTTTTTCTACATCCATTACCCAATCTCTACTATCACTCTTCAATATCCATTCCCCACCATCTACAATCACTCGTCTTATAGATCCATTCCCCATCCTCTACCTTCCCTCTTCTACATCCATTCCCCACACTCTACCTTCCCTCTTCTTCATCCATTCCACATCCTCAACATTCCATCTTCTTTTAATTTTATTTTCCACCTTTATGCCTTCCCTCTTCATCTGCATCCATTCCTAACCATCTTCCTTCTCTCTACATTTTCATTCATTCCCCATCCACTACATTTACTCCTCTTCTACATCCATTTCCCATCTTCTACCTTCCCAACTCTTATACATCCATAACCCATCCACTACCTTCCCTCTTCTTTTACATCAATTCCTCATCCACTACATTTTCCTCTCCTACATCAATTCCCCATCGTCCGCTTTCCCTCTTCGTCTACATCCATTCCCCATCCTCTACCTTCCCTCTTCTTCTTCCATTCCCCATCTTCTACTTTCCCTATTATTTTACCTCCAGTCCACATCATCCACATTCCCCCATTGTCTACCTCCATTTCCCATCCTATGCCTTCCCTCTTCTTCATCCTTTACCTTCATTCTTCTACATCGATCCCCACCAACTACATTCTCTCCTCTTCATCAATTCCCCACCATCTACCTTCATTCATCTTTTAAATCCATTCCCAAACCGTCAACCTTCCCACTTCTACATCCATTCATCACTCTCTTCCTTCCCTTTTCAACGTCCATTCACCACTTTCAATATTCCCTCTTCTACATCAATCCCAACAGTCTACCTTCCCTCTCCTACATACAATCCCCAACATATACCTTCACTCTTCTACATCCATTCGCCAAATTCTGTTTTCCCTGTTCTACTTTAATTCCCCAACCTCACCATTCTCTCTTCTACATGAATTCCCCACCGTCAACCTTCTTTCTATATCCATTTCTCATACTCAACCTTCCCTCTTCTTCTAACTCCTTTCCCCATCCTCTACCTTCCCTGTTCATCTACCTCCATTCCCCATCCTCTACCTTCCATCTTCTACATCCATTCCCATACCTCACCGTATCTGTTCTATATCAATCCCTCACTCTCTATTTTCCCTCCTCTACATCCATTCCTCACGCTCAACATGCCGTCTTCTTTAACACCCATTTCTATACCATCTACTTTCCCTCTACATCTACATCCATTACCCATCCACCACCTTACCTCATCTACATGCTTTCCTGAAAGCTCTACTTTAAATCTTTTACATCAGTTACCCACTCTCTATCTTCCATTTTCTTCTACATCCATTCCCCTCCATCAACCTTCCCTCTTCTACATCCCTTCACCACTCTTTCCTTCCCACTCCTACATCCATTCCCACCAATCTACATCTTCATCCATTCCCCATCCACTATTTTACCTCTTCTACATCCATTTCCCATACTTGATCATCCCTTTTCTTCTGCTAACATTCCCAACCCTCTACATTCCCTCTTCTACATTCATTCTCCACCGTCTACCTTACATTTACTTATTCATTCATTCACTAACCTCTACCTTCCCTCTTCTACTTCCATTCCCCTTCTTTTAGCTTTATTCCCCATCCTCTGTCTTCCCTCGTCTTCTACATCTATTCTCCATCCTCTACTTCACCTCTTCTCCTTCATTTATTCCCCATCCTCTACCTTCCCTCTTTTTTCTTCATCTATTCCCCACACTCTACCTTCCCTCTTCGTCTGCATCCATTACCATTCCTCCACCGTATCTGTTCTACATCAATCCCACAATCTCTACCTTCCCTCTTCTACATCCATTCCTCACTCTCTACCTGCAGTCTTCTTTAACACCCATTTCTATACCATCTACCTTCCTTCTACATCTTCATCCATTACCCATCCACTACCTTACCTCATCTGCATGCATTGCCGAAAGCTCTACTTTCAATCTTTTACATCAATACCCCACTCTATACCTTCCCTATTTTTTAACATCCATTCCTCACCATCGACCTTCCCTCTTCTACATCCCTTCACCACTCTTTCCTTCCCACTCTTACATCCATTCCCCACCCTCTACTTCAATCTACATCTTCATCCATTCCCCATCCACTATTTTACCTCTTCTACAGCCATTCCCCATACTTGATCATCCCTTTTCTTCTACTAACATTCCCAACCCTCTACCTTCCCTTTTCTACATCCATTCACCACTGCCTACCTTACTTTTACTTCTACATTCATTCACCAATCTCTACCTTCCCTCTTCTGCTTCCATTCCCCAACCTCAACCTTCTCCTTCTATTGATTTATTCCCCATCTTATATCTTCCCTCCCTTCTACATATATTTCCCACTCTCTATATTCCCTCTTCTACATCAAGACCCCATCCATACCTTCACTTTTCTGCATCCATTCCCAACCCTCTTCCTTCCCCCTTTTTCTACATCCATTATCCACCCTCTACTATATCTCTTCTACATCCATGCCCTATCCTATATCTTCCCTCTTCTACTACATCTATTCTTCGTCCTCTACTTCACCTGTTCTCCTTCCTTTATTCCCCATCCTTTACCTTCCCTCTTCTTCTACAACTATTCTCCATTCTCTACCTCCCATCTTCTCCTTTATCTAATCTCCACACTCTACCTTCCCTCTTCTTCATCCATTCCACATCCACAACCTTCCCTCTTATTCTATCTCAATTCCACACCCACTACCTTACATCTTCTACATCCATTCCCCATCCTCTACCTTCCCTCTTCTTCTAATTCCATTTCCCACCGTCCCCTCTACCTTCCGTCTTCTTCAACATCCACTCCACACACTCTTCCTTCCCTCTTACACATCCATTCACCACCTTCTACATTCCTTTTACATCTTCATTCATTCCATATGCACTACATTACGTCTTCTACATGCATTCCCCATCATCTACCTTTACTCTTCTTTTACATCCATTCCCCATCTTCAAAATGCAATCCTTTTTTACTTCCATTCCCCATCATCTACCTTCCCTCTTCTACATTCGATTCAACAACCTGTATCTTCCCTCTCTTACATCCGTTTCCCATCCACTACATTCCATCTCTTAAATCAATTCCAAAATGTTCCATCTACTTCTACATTCATTCACCATCCTCTACCTTCCTTCTTCTATATTCATTCCTTATCCTCTACCTTCCCTATTTTTCTACATTTATTCCCCACCCTCTACCTTCCCTTTTCTTCTTCCATTCCCCATCCTGTACCTTCCCTCGTATTCTACCTCCATTCAACACCATCTAACTTCCACCTTCTACATCATTCCCAACCCTCTACTTTACCTCTTCTACACCCATTCTCCAACCTCTACCTTCCCTCTTCTACATCAATTCCTCACCCTCTACCTTCCCTCTTCTTCATCCATCCCCCCTCATCAACTTTCTCTCATCCAACACTAAGCCCACTTCCATTTCATCTATTCCCCACTCCTACCTTCCACTTCTACTTCATCTATTCCTCAACCCTACCTCCCACTTCTACTTCATCTATTCACCAACCCTACCTCCCACTTCTACTTCATCTATTCCCCAACCCTACTTCCCACTTCTACTTTATCTACTGCCCACCCTCTATCGTCCCTCTTCTACTTCATCGATTCCTCACCACATACATTTCTCAAAGAAACGATCGGATGAGAGAACCATGTTTGTTGATAGATCCACCCTCTGCCCCAAATGACTCTATGATGTTTACATTTAAATTGTCACCAACCCTAAAATGCTATCAAGATAAAATGATCACTGTGAGTTATAACAAGCGTAAATCAAACACCATTTATGTGTTTGTTTCACAAATTCGAGTCCATATTCTATCATTTAAATAATATATAAGATATGTATCTCCGTATTATTAAAACCATCAAAATGTTCTGGCTATGTATTGAGTTGTTTGCTGTCATCCAAATCTCGCAGTGTCCAGCGACTGACAGCTCCAGTTCTATTATGGCTGATAAGTCTTTGTTTTGGCTGATACGTCTTTTTATTCGCCCACTAAGTTTCTCGTTTCTGGCTGTTTCCATCTTAATTCCCATCTCTTTTATCCAAAAGTGTGACGTGGACTCATGTTTGTCGAAGTAATGTGCTATGTATATGAATGTTTTCTTGTATTTATCCGCTCGACTTACATTCTAACGGCTTGGAGAAAAGCGGTTCTGTGCCAGACCCGAAGTGTGTGTTACTTGGAGATGTAATTTTTATTACATTGTGTTTTGTGATGATGATTATACTACCGTGACAGGATGTAATGTTCCCCTCGTGTGTTTGATTTTTCCTGGTAAACTGATCTAACGATGTCTACGTTCTGGTAGCAGCATCTAATCTCCAACAATAATTCCTGTCAGAGAACTTTCTCTTATCATAAATCAAGGGGAGATGAGTGTTCAGAGACTGTCTGCTGATCACATGAGACCGGGTAAAGTAATAGGAAACTCTTTTATAGAGCTTCACAGCATTAGGTAATCTGATCATCAGAAGCGGGCACTTCGATCAAGTTTTTTGGTGAGACTGAGGTACATCAAATCGCATTTTTGGATTTAGTGAACTATTCTCATCGTCATTATAATAATATATACCGCTTGAGGTAGACATTCATGTACCTCCACAATCTTCTATCTACCGTGCATCGTATCAGTTCTGTTGTTGAATGTTTTTCATTGCCATAACACCAAGCTATCCAGTATTTTCTCTCTTTGTCGTCCACAATCTCTTCTTCCCTGTATTTTGTCAGCTGTAACCAAGTATTCTAACTTTCATCTTCTCATGTCCCCGAAAAATGTTTATTGTTTATTTCTGATGTTTCTTATGAGGTCCCTTGTTGTGTTGGCCTCTATGAGTGTTTCCTCTTTGGTTTTTCTAGCTGTCCAGGAAACTTTCAAAATTCTTCTGGGGAAAGCCATCTCTGTGCCCTCTAATCGAAAACTATTCTACTGATCACATTAGACTGGGTTAATGTATACACCAATTCGTCTTTTTAGATTCCGTGAACTATTCTACTGATCATATTAGACTGGGTTAATGCCTAAAACTAATTGCATTTTATATCCAACAATAATATAAAGGATACCTCAGATTGTTACCCATTTTGGAAGAAAGACAACCAAACGTAGTAATGACCGCATTATAAAAATATACCAGAGGTGAAATCAAATATATGATACTTCCATAATATCTATCTATTGACCTTTCGAGCCGTTGCCGGCCCATAGGGCGTAGACCAAGATACTCCTTCTCTTATCTGATTTTTTGTTCTAGTAGTTTTCAAATCTTTTACCAGGTCCTCCAAATGGTCTCCTAGTTTCTATTCGATGCTTTATTACCAGTGCAGCATTTCTTCATTATGAAGTCCATGACAACTCCAAATGATAAGGGCGAGAAAATACATCCTTGTTTAACCCCATAATATACATCAGAGGTGAAATCAAAGATATGGTACTTCCATAATATACCAGAGGTGAAATCAAAGATGTTATACTTCCATAATATACCAGAGGTGAAATCAAAGATATGGTACTTCCATAATATACCAGAGGTGAAATCAAAGATGTTATACTTCCATAATATACATCAGAGGTGAAATCAAAGATATGGTACTTCCATAATATACCAGAGGTGAATTACTCCTAATTAACACAGTATCTCCCGTTTACTCTATTCCTTTAATATATATTTTTATCTAAATTCTGTAATTAAAGTAAAACTTCCCAATGCTAGAATTTGTTTTATTTACGTTTAGCTTTTTTTCTAGTAAAGTAAATGTACAATAAACGAACGGTGTACAGTAAATACAACATGACAACGATGATCGTAAAACATAAATTGTTGACTTATATATTATCTAAACGGAAATACACGTTTCTTATTTAATAACGATCACTTAGTTTTGAACAATAGTCGTTGACAACCCAAGACGCAACATTTCGTTTTGCTGTAGATGACGATTATGATGATGATAGGCCAGTGTGATTGATAACGCATCAAGTTTAATAAAGAAAGTACATGTATATCGTGTTGAGAAGGAAGGGAAACGTTTTATTTTCAGGAAATTGGCAGGAAAAAAATATGTTTGGAAGAGCCTGGCAGGAAGTAGTCAATTTAAAAATAAATGTAGGATCATTGGAGCATGCTCTAGGTCGTCAAATTTATTTGTTAACTTCTAAACCAGAGGTTCCCAACTTGAGGGCTTGACTCCTGCTTTTATGAGGAGAGCAAACGTTATTAATTTGTTATTATTATTAGAAGTAACTCCACAACACACGTTTTCTCAAATTAAATATTTCTTTATTTTGTTGTAAATCTGCAATATCTGTGTAGAGATGAAAACAACAATGATCTTACAATCCTGACATTATTTGTGGTTTACCTACATTACATAACTAACATATAGGGAAGGATGTTCATAGACGTTCTAGATCTGACAAAATTAGCTGTTCTTTCTCTCTTCTTTACTTCTACTACTTTTTTTTCAACAAGTATATGTTCTTTGCTGTGTATTTAATTTACATAAACAGGTCTGATATGGTGGGGAAACAAGTACATATTCCTGAGACTGTCTTAAATGTGGCTAAAGGAGGTCAGGACTCGTGGCAGTTTGGAAATAACTAGACTAAATTGAATGTCCTGATCTTGTCTGTTAGCTGATCTTGTCTGTTAGCGGGTTTTGTCTGTTAGCTGAAATTGTCTTTTAGCTGAATATGTCTTTTAAATGAAATTGTACATTATATCTGATCGTGTCTGTAAACTGATCGTTTATGTTATCTAAGTTTGTCTGTTACCCGATCTTTTCTATTAGCTGATTTTCTCTGTTACCTGATCTTGTCTGTTAGCAGGTTTTGTCTGTTAGCTGATCTCGTCTGTTAGCTGATCTTGTCTGTTATCTGACCTTGTCTGATAGCTGATTTTGTCTGTTTGTTGAACTTGTCTGTTATCTGACCTTGTCTGATAGCTGGTTTTGTCTGTTAGCTGAACTTGTCTGTTAGTTGATTTTGCCTCTTATCTGATTGTGTCTGTTAGCAAATTTTGTCCGTTAGCTGATCATGTCTGTTGGCTGAACTTGAATATTATCTGAACTTTTCTGTTAGCTGATTTTGACTGTTAGCTGATTGAGTCTGTTATCTGAAATTGTCTATTAGCTGATCTTGTCAGTTGTCTGATCTTGTCTTTTTGTTGATCCTGACTGTTAGCTGGTTTTGTCTGTTACCCGATATTGTACATTAGTTGATTTTGTCTGTTAGCTGATTTTGACCGTTAGCTGAACTTGCCTATTTGATGAACTGGTATGTTATCTGAATTTGTCTGTTAGCTTATCTCGTCTATTCGCTGAAATTATCTCTTAGCTGAACATGTCTTTTAGCTAAACTTATATATGTTATCTGATCTTGTCTATTAACTGACTTTGTCTGTTAGCTGATCTTGTCTGTTAGCTGAACTTGTCTATTAGCTCATCTTGTCTGTTATCTGATCTTGTCTATTAACTGAACTTGTCTGTTAGGTGATCTTGTCTGTTAGCTGATATGGTCTGTTATCTGATCTTGTCTATTAACTGAACTTGTCTGTTAGGTGATTGTGTCTGTTATCTGATCTTGTCTGTTAGCTGATATTGTCTGTTAATTGATCTTGTGTGATCGCTAATCTTGTCTGTTAGCTCATCTTGTCTGTTAGCTGATCTTGTCTGTTAGCTCATCTTGTTTACTCTTCAACAAAAGATAATTGTTGTTCCCTTCCTAGCAGATAATGCTGTTACTGCTCGACCTGAAGAAACGAAACAATAACAAGTTATACAACATCGATCAACACGTTATTTTAAAGGATTTAACATAAATAACATGGGCTCTATCAATTCTTTCTCTTTCTTTTCGGACAATCTTCTAGAAAAAGGTTCATGTATTTGGTGGTTTCTGGAAATCTAATATACTCTTGTTGAAAGACCCAATATATCATGTGTGGTGAATACATGGTCGCATGTATCGGTGGTATAAGTTTAAATTATTTTTTGGAAGGTGATCTATATCATGTGCTGGGAAGCTAATAAATGCTTTGTATTTGATCTAATTATGTTTGTGTAGGAGACTTACGTCGCTTGTATCATGTATAGCGATATGGACTGTATTTTACGTGTGTGTTAAGCGAAGCCCTAATGTGGATATCTCTCTCTCTCTCTCTCTGCGATCAGGACTCAATCAGAGTAGAATCCCAGACTCTCACATGAAGTCTGCTGTCAGGTTAAGTGTTTTGATCGCCCCCACAGGCAGAACATCACAATTAGAGTCTGCCAGATCCACTCTGAATTGAGCACCCGTTAATACGTTGCACTGTATTCTGCGCCAATGGCTCAGTGCATCCGATTTCAGCCAGCATTTTATTCAGGTTTGCATTCCTTAGCCTTTGATTGTCCCCAATCTTCCTGCAAGGCAGCAGATGATCTTTTCTGTAGGGGGATTCTGCCCTTAGATGGTCGGCCCTTACAGATTTACGAGCAGCATCTGCCCGAGTCACTAGAGGTGACTAACACAGACATGCACACACAAAGATAGGAGGCGTGACCAACACAGACTTGCACACTGCGATACGAGGCATGACTGACACTGACACACATTAAGATATATGACACATGACTAACATAAACATGCACATAAAGCTATGAGATATGACTGACATAGACATGCACACACAAAGATATGACACGTGCCTAACATAGACATGCACACAAAAGATATGAGATATGATCAACAAAGACATGCAAACACAATGATATGAGATGTGACATACACAGGTATGCACACACAAAGATATGAGATATCTAACCCAAACATGCACACACAAAGATATGACAGATGACTAACACAGATACACACTATGATCAAGATATGAGATATGACTAAACACATACACACATAAAGATATGAGACATGATTAACAAGGACACACCAAGATATGAGATATGACTAACATGACACACACCAAGATATGAGCCATGGCCAGCACAGGAAACACATCAAGATATGAGCCATGGCTAGCACAGAAACACATCAAGATATGAGCCATGGCTAGCACAGAAACACATCAAGATATGAGCCATGGCTAGCACAGAAATACATCAAGATATGAGTTATGGCTTCACGGAAAAACACCAAGAAATGAACCATGTCCAGCACAGAAACACATTAAGGTATCCATATGCTTGGGTTTGTTGTAGTACTCTTCTTAACGTGGGAATCATCGACATACGAGACGCAGGCCCCGATTAACTGTTCTCATAATGTAACACGTTTGGTGAGGTAATTAACCGCTTGTAGTGATCTAATGTTGCATTGTGGTTAGGCAACTAACGGACAGAGGAATATTAAAAGGGACAATACAAATCACGGAAGACGCAACATAAAAAAACAAATGCAGAAAAGGAATGTAATGCAGAAGATGAGGCGTAGAAAGGATGAACAAGATATTCAGAAAATGTGTAATAAATAAGAACATAGAATGAAGCATGGGAGATAAGCAGAAGCTGACAGTTAAAAAAAACAAATATTATTAATGAACAATTAGCACAGACCCTGTTATTATTAGGACTAGGATTAATACTACCACCACCATTACTAAGATTATTACTATTATTACTACTACTACTGCTACTATTACTACTACTACTACTACTACTACTACAACAACTACTAATGCTACTGCTACAACTTCTACTACTGCTACTTCTGCTACTACTACTACTACTACTACTACTACCACCACCATTACAACTATTACTAGTACTACTACTACTCCTACTACTACTACTACTACTACTACAAGTACGAGTGCTAATTCTAATACTTTTACTACTACTACTACTACAACTACCACCACCTGTACTACTGCTACTACTATATCTAGTACTACCACTACTACTACTACTACTACTACTACTACTACTACTACCATACTACTACTACTACTACTACTACTACTAATACTACTAACACTACATTACTGCTACTATTTCAATACTACTTCTACTACTACTACTATTACTACTACTGCTACTTCTACTACTACTACTACTACTACTACTACTACTACTACTACTTCTACTACTCCTACTACTACTACTACTACTCCTACTACTACTACTACTACTACTCCTACTACTACTACTACTACTACTATAACTACTACTACTACTACTACTACTCCTACTACTACTACTACTACTACTACTACTACTACTCCTACCACTATTGCTACTACTACTACTCCTACTACTACTCCTAATACTACTACTACTACTACTACTACTCCTACTACTACTCCTACTACTACTACTACTACTCCTACTACTACTACTACTACTCCTACTACTACTACTCCTACTACTACTCCTACTACTACTACTACTACTACTACTACTACTCCTACTACTACAATACTACTTCTACTAATACTACTACTACTCCTATTACTATTTCTACTCCAATACTACTTCTACTACTACTACTACTACTACTACATCTACTTCTAATACCACTACATCTGCAACTGTTGCTACAACTACAGCCTCTGCCTCCACCACCACTATTGCAGATATTACTACAGTTATAAATACACCATCAACTGCTGTATAATTTCTACTGCTATCGTTACGGTAACTGCCACTTCTATAAATGTCACTGTTGCTACTGCCACTACCTCTACCAGTAGCCCCCGTCAGCCATAGCTGGATATGATTTCAGCCCCCTCCCCCCCCCCCCCTTAGAAATGTAATTGATGTCTTTTTTTTTGCTGTGTATTCTCTTTTTCTATGAATCTGTCTGCTTCTTGTTTGATTTGGAGCTTTAGGGTGTGTTTCTAAAGATTGTGGTTTACAGCTATTTTTCCCCAGGCTGCAGGGTTTATGTTTAGAGTCTTCATGTCACGTTTACACACGTCTACAAATCATCAAAGTTTTGGTCGCACCCAATAATTTTACCATCTACTAGTTGTCCATAGTGTATACCTTTTGGTATGCGGTCATGTTTCATACGGTGTACGTGGTCAAGCCAGGGCAACCTTCGTTGTTTGATCAGTGTGTAGATGTTCGGGAGGCCTGTGCTAGTGATGACCTCCACGTTTGTCACTTTACCCATCCAATGTGATACCACGATTGCGGCACAGACATCGCATTTCGAATCCATTTATCCTTCTCTCTTGCTTTACTAATGTTATCATGAATGTCATTACTGTTACTAATGCTATCATTAATGTCATTACTATTACTAATGTTATCATTAATATCATTACTATTACTAATGTTATTATTAATATCATTACTATTACTACTGTTGTAGATATATTATTCCTATTCCCCTACCATAGATGTTGCTAAATGTATTTCTTTCAATGCTACAGAAAACATCTTATTTTACGTCAAATGCTCAACTATTGTACTCACGTTTCATCTCATTCTCCTATTCTCCACAACCAAAGAAATCCAACACTGGCGCCTTTTTGATATTATCGAATTTCCTTACCATTGTCTCATACGTATCGCCACATGCGTCCTTTGCTACTTTAACCACGCATTCTGTGTGGGCTCTGGTGTGTCTGTTTGTGCAAATATACATCATTTATCAAAAAAAAATAACCTGCATGTGTATAAATATAATATTTCCTTAAATCATATTACATTGTTGATTACAACCAAAGGCCCCATATTCATTCACCTATTGTTGTGACTACTAGTTATGAACTAAGTGACTCTTATAACCGGTTTAATTATGACATTTTTTACAATCTGTGAAGTTAACGATAATTTGACATGAAAAAAAGACCGACTTCTATGAAACAACATATATAGGGCACATCTTCTACAGTAATTAGTATAGTTCTGTCTACTGTTTTATTCTTGTATGACTTGATAACAACAATTGGTTAATGTTAGTGTACACATGTAACATTTGCTATTGAATGGGACCGTCTGAGCATAACGCTACGGTTGATTGACAGCCTCGATTAAAAACGCACTAACGTCAATGAATGTTGAAAGTTCCCTGGACAGATAAAAAGACCAATGAGGAAATTCTCAAAGTGGCCAACATAAAAATGGATCTTTTAAAAAAACATCAGAATAAAACAATCAACACTTTTCGGGCACAACATGAGAAGAAGAAATATGGAATAATTAGTTACAACTGACAAAATAGAAGCAAAGATAGATCGCGGACTACAATGATAGAACATACTGGATAACTTGGTGTCATGGCATGGAAAACAGTCAACAACAGAACTGATACGATGCACTGTGGATAGTAGATTGTGGAAGGACATGACCGATACGGCAACCGATATAGCACATGATGATAATGATGATGAATGTCAATGATTCTAATTTAGTCCTCGTGACCAGCACGTCATTATTCTGCCTGTAACGAAACACAGCCACCAACAAAGCAGCGAGTACAGCACCTTCTTGGTGGGTGGTTGATTTTATGTTTGATTTCTTCACATCAGTCTATGAACCTGCCCTTTATCTCAAAACCACAAGATTATATTTTCTACGATAGGGTATGTGTGATTATTTGTTGAGCCACAATCTCTGTCACTGTATATAGCGTGTCCTTTAGGAGTCTCCTACCATGCGCCTCTTACTTCTCTGTTGTGCTTGATCAACGTTGGGCTATATTTCCCCACAAACATTTTGTTCTGTAGTAGAAACAGCTTTTATTAAATGTCCAGTGTTGTGACCTCCTGTGTTGAGTCTTCGTGCCTGCACTGACAATGTTTACGATGAAAGCTTTATGGTTGTTTAACGTTGTGTATGCAAATATGGTAGGTCTGAGTGATAAGATGAGGTGGTAAATCAAGTCTAGTCTTGCTGCCCTGGTGTGAGTGGTGGTATACGTGTCAATTATATGTGTGTATATATGCGTCTGTCAAATTGTGGGTGCAATTTAGTCTGTAGACAATAAAGATACTGGGTGTCTTCCTGATTGTTCTCCATATTTGATATCAACATCTCTGCCAACGATATCCACATCTATCAGGACACAGTCTATTAATCCGTTCATGTTCTCACACACGTGTTGGAGCGTGTCAACAAGCTCTGTAGTCCGGCGTCAATCATGATACATGGTGTGTGCATGTAGTTGGTCTATGTGTGCATGTAGCTGGTCTATGTGTACATGTAGCTGGTCCATGTGTGTATGTAGTTGATCCAAGTGTGCATATAGCTAATACATGTGTACATGTAGCTAGTGCATGTATGCGTGTAGCTGGTCTATGTATGCATTTAGCCAGTGCATGTGTCCATGTAGCTGGTCTATGTGTGCATGCAGATGGTCCATGTGTGCATGAAGATGGTCCATGTGTGCATGTAGATGGTCCATGTGTACATGTAGCTAGTCCATGTGTGGTTGTCTTCTTGACCTTGCTGTGGTCCATGGAAGATAACTGAGATAATATATGTTATAGTCTAATAAAGTAGATGTTACTGCCTTTAATACAAGGGGAGATAATTATGACGTTTGAATCTAAATTCTGAGTTTAAGTACACGGGTTAATGTGAATCCCTGGGATTCTTAAAGTTTAGGGGCTACAGACATTGAATAAATAAGTTCATGTGTTAACCGCAGTGAAAAGTTGATTACAAATCCGTCTGTATAGATGACTGCATCTCTCTCATCAGTGTTATCCCAGAGGAGACCGTTGACCTACGCACTGACCACGACTGAGTTCTGTTCCCTTTATTTCTTGTCGAATGTGACAATACACGAGAATGTCCCATTGACTAAGGACCGGGACCCACTCCTCGCCAGCGTTGATACCGATAAGTCCACAGACCTGTTTGATGACATCTTCTGCTCGCCCACTCATGATTTACCTCTTGTTAGCCTACACCCACTTTCCAGACTACACCCACACCTGTATTCTGAGTGATTCGATGAGCATGAAAAGACAAGTGGAGGTGAGCTCTGTACGTATGCAACTGGTAGTGTCAGTGGAGAAGTCGAAAATACGAAAGGACACCTTTGTCTACGATCCAGGAGATGCGAGAGTTCGGGGAAATGAAAGAGCGGACAGGTTGGCTAGCTGTGCTATTGTTGAAGACTGTCAAACAATCGATCGGGCTGACATCATCAATTCCCTCCGAGATGTGGGAAGGACACATGACTTCGACAACAGTGAGTTCATGTCACTCCTTCGGAAGAAAGGGATGGGAGTTAAGACGGGCACAGTCAGAAACGATACATTTAGTGGGTGTGTAAGAGACCAAACACCAACATAGAACAGGAGTCGTCAGTCGCTGGACACTGATGTGTGATGATGATGACCTGCATATAACTCAATAACTCAAAGGTCGATTCTTAAGATCCAAGCCGTCAGCCGAGAAGGACACATGACCGTGCTGAGTGTTGGCCACATAACAATCGAGTACCATCCACAAGAGATAACAAAGATAGAAGTAATATGATTTATTTTATAGAACCAAGCTGGTTACAAGTGAATGACTAGATGAAATTTATCCTCCTCGGAATGTGGAGGGGCTAAAGCAGTCTCATTAGAAATTTAACTAGAAACAAGACTGCCAGCAGTTAATAGATTTTGTTTAATCATAACTCTTAGACATGATTTGAAATCTGTGCTAGTTCATATTTTATTGTCATGTATGTCATTATCAATAAATTATCATGTGATCAACCTTGTTCTTTCAGCCCTATATGGCATGCAATAGACGATTTGTTTTGTTCTCTTTTATCTGTTTCATTTTATTGGAACTCTTTTTTTCGGGGGGGGGGGGGTGTCGATTTTTTTACCATTAAATTTGTAGTAGTAACTAATGTGCTGTAGTAGCTATGTTAAATGTATAAAATAGTGTAAAGAATCAATTGCAGTCGCTTCAGAATTACTGTGGACAAGTCTCTTCGTTTTGACTAATTCCTGCAGGACCAACCAAGACACGCATTTAAATTTAGAAATTAACATTCGACATATCAGATCCACTTAATGATTCTATCTATCTATTGACCTTTCGAGCCGTAGCCGGCCCATGGGGCGTAGACCAAGATACAACTTCCCCTATCTGAATTTTTGTTCTAGCAGTTTTCTTTTAAAGATATTTTATTAAATCTCGCCATTTATCTTTGTTCTGTGCAAGCATCTCTATCTCATCGAGGGAGCCGAATCCTGCTGCTCTTGCCTCTCTCATAAATGTACTTCTCAATGTATCCCTGGGTCTTCCTCTTTTTCTCTTAGCTGTTGTTTCCCATATGAGGGCTTGCTTTGCTATTCGGTTGTTATCTCTTCTCATCTCATTCCAACATATGACCATCGTCTTTTCTTTATTACTGAAGATATTAGTGGTTGATTCGCGAATTCTCTAATTTCCTCGTTTGTTTTGAATTCGTTCCACGCTATACCAAGTATTTTCCTTAGACATCTATTTTCGAATGCGTTCAACTTTGTTTCTATATCTCTTGTTGTTTTCCAGCTTTCACACGCACACGTAAGGGTTGATAGTACATTTGATTTGAATAGCCTAAGTTTTGTGTTTGTGCTGATGAGTTTTGATTTCCACAACTTTTCAAGGCTTCTGAAAGACATTGCTGCTTTAGCTATTCTTAATGATTTACATACCATTATTGTACAGGGCATCTCCTTCTGGATGCTCATCAAATTAAAATAATTGAAATGTTGAGATCAAGTGCCACTTCTACATTTCGACAACTCGCTCTCCAATTATCGTACTAACCAGTGTAAAACATTATCCATATAATTGAAGCTCAATGATTTGTAGCTCACATAATATCCAACTACTTCAATGCATATAATAGGTAGGCTACCTTGAAATTGTTCCAGTGAGTTTGCGTTAAACAAGAACTAATGGTTGACTTCGAAAAATTGCCTTTATCATGTTGATAACACAGAGGGACATTACTTGAGAAATCATTTCTATAATACATATTAAACGAAATTAAATTAAATAATTATTAAGAATAAAAATGTTTACACATAAATACTTTTTAATAATAATTTGAGATTATAAAGTAAGTAAAAGTAAAGCACCGCCGTCACGTCAAGTTGAGTATAGGGAATATAGTGTTAGTGACCATACATTTTACAGACCTTCAGCACAGGATTTTTGGAGTAATGTGGTCGGTATTACGCCCGTGCCGCTTTACTTTCCAAGAAAAAAAAACCGGTACATATTAAAGGCTGGGTGAACCGGAATCCGCCGTTTGGGATCGAACCCTACCTCTTGTTCTTTGTATTTCAGTTCACAAACCACTGAGCTATCGCGGCTCCCGAGATTGTACAGTAAACAAAAATATTTCTAAAGATCCATTTTATATTCTCTATCATAAACCAAATTTCTTCCGATTCACTCTCTGGGTAAAAAAAAATGTCTTTTGCAGCGCCATACTATCATAGTGTTATGTTTTATTTCCTCAGACATGGCACTCACTACTCATGGTAATCATGAGGTAACCTAATGTACCAACTATTGTATTCATTAATATAAAAAAGCTGAATCTAAAACCAGCCTACGTCAAATATTCAATGGTTAGATGGTCAGTAATGTAAAGATTACCCATTTTTTCCCCTCTGTTATTTCACGAAGAAATTGGCTTGATGTTCTAATTCATCAGATGTTTGTAGATAACGGTGGCCGATTTAAGTGATTTTTGTGTTTTTGTCGTGTTATTTTACTGCGTGGATGGCTGTATCAGGAGTAAACCAAGAAGAATGTGGTTTCAAGAAATCAAAGCGACCTTGAACATGCCAATAGAAGAAGACGGACATCTGGTTAGAGACAAATATTCTTTCAGACAGGCTGTGATGAATACAATGGACATGCGACCTGATTAGTGATAATGGATTCTTGTACACAGTGTGTAGCTTATATATTATACCATAAATGTGAACACTCGCATATATAATACTAGTAGCCTCAATCAGAGTTAACTATGGAAATTGCTGCGCCCCTAGACATTTTCTACAGGGCGCGAGCTTGTTCGGAAATAGAAAGATAGAAGTTGTTGCCCGTGCAAAATGTTTCTTCTCTCCACGCAGCCGAGTGATTGTGAGAGGTCTAGCAGGACAAGAACAGTTTGGTGCCAGCAACGTCACAGGCGTTGGCAGAGCAATGTTGAAATCAACACTGAACTGCTTTAGGGACTCCATCTCCGGATTTTTTGCTCAAAATTTAGACCCGAAGTCTATTCCGTGAACGCGTAGATTGATAGACAACGGGGATTTATAATCGAAGTTGCCCACCTGCTAGATGCGTTGCCATTTTTAGGTTAACGGGTCGTATCTACCCAGGAAGGAGGTTATAGAGCCTCCGACTTGTCGCTGAAAACGTCATAGGGTATGTGGGGCAGTTTACAGAATTAGCTACCCCAAGCAACCAATTCACCCTACCATTTGTTATCACCACTTGACTTTTTGCGTTTTGCAGTACGCGACTGGTTATTCTATATTCACAGCACATCTCAATGTTTGGAGGCTGACCATGGTTCTACTGGTGGACACGTTTAGAAGTAGATCAAGCCACCTACCCCTGTATGCGTGGCGGCAGTTGGATTGTGATTACGCTTTCTCTACAAATGATCCCAGCAGTAGCCATTATCGAAGAAATAAAAACAATGCACAGGCAATCGAAATATACACAGGCATAGCGGCAATCATTTTCACATATATAATAAAGTCACATATAAACATAATGTATTCTAATGTATACAAAAAACAAAGATTGCAATTCAATTCTGAGCTTCGAGATTGCAAGCTTTAACGACCCCATCGAAGGCAACATTTAT
>JAVIAB010000159.1:61319809-61474809 GCA_032433765.1 Megaustenia siamemsis
AGTGGAGTCGATTGTGTCATGTTCTGAGGCATATAATGATAATCTTTTCATATCTATTCATATTATGAAAGGTATCCTGATTTGTTGCTTGTAGTCCTCTGATTTATTTGATTATCTGTTTCTTATGATGGTATGTAACCGGTGCATCTTGTTGTGTGCCTGTTGAACCTTCTTTTGCCAACAGATCCGTTTTCTCGTTTCCTGGTATTCCACAGTGAGAGGAGATCCGCTGCAGGGTAAAACTGTGGTGTATGCAGAGTTCATTCAATAAGGTCTGCAGATGTGGTAATTTTCTTGATCTGTAGTGCCTGGAGTGCTGATCTTGCATCTGTCAAAAACACTACAAACTGTGAGCTAGGATTACTGTTCAGCTTGTTTTCTATTGATGTCTTTATTGCTTGGATTTCTGCATCGTAATTGTGACAATATTTCCCGTTTGCTATTTTATTTATATCCCTAGTGTTATTTCCACTGATTGTGAAGACCATCGCACTATTAGTCTAATGAGCCATATGACTAAAATATTACTAAGAATAAGCATGAGACGTGTAATGAACAAAATAAAACCAGAAATAAGTGAGGAACAATGTGGATTTGTGGAAGGAAGGGACACCAATAATGCAATATAGATCTTAAGGACATTGATAGAAAGATCTATATATGTGCTTTATAGACTACACGAAAGCAATTGACAAAGTAAAGCATGTGAAAATAATCAATATGCTGGAGAAATTAAACATTGATGGCAATGATCTACGAAACATACAAAAACATGTACTGTCAACAAACAACAGCTATACGAATTAACAACCAAACAGGACAATTCCAATATATAAAACAAGGAGTCAGACAAGGCTGTGTTCTGTCACCGGATTTGTTGTCACTTTACAGCGAATATATTATGAGATCAATAGTAGACAAAAAAGGAATTGAAGTCAACGGTCACACAACATAAATAATTTGCGATATCAGATGACACAGTCTTAATAGCAGAGACAGAGAACGAACTACAAGAAATGATAGACATACTAGTAGAAGAAAGCAACAAGAAAGGTCTCAGTCTGAATAGTAATAAAACAGAAGTAATGGTTATAGCGAAGAAACAATCATCACCATCATGCAGCATAAAAATAAACGAGACAAACCTGAAACAAGTACGTTTCAAATACTTGGGCACAGTAATTACATCAGATGGGAGATGCACCACAGAAATAAAAAGCAGAATAGCTCAGGCCAAAATAGCATTTCAGAAAATGAAAAATATCTTATGCAACAAATCTATGTCAATAATAATGAGGAAGAGAGTTCATCGGTGCTATATAGAACCAATTCTGACCTATGGAAGCAAATCATGGACAGTAGACAAACAAATGAAAAGACGATTAGAGGCCACAGATATGGGATTTCTCAGAAGAATGTTGAAAGTTCCCTGGACAGATAAAAAGACCAATGAGGAAGTTCTCAAAGAAGCCAACACAAAAAGGGAGCATTAAAAAACATCAGAAAGAAACAATCAACATTTTTCGGGCACATCACGAGAAGAGGAAAGTTGGAATACTTGGTTACAACTGGCAAAATAAAAAGAAAGAGAGATCGCGGACGACTAAGAGAGAAAATATTGGATAGCTTGGTGTCATGGCATGGAAAACAGTCAACAACAGAACTGATACGATGCACTGTAGATAGAAGATTGTGGAGGGACATGATCGCCTACGCCAACCGGCAGGGTACATGATGATTATGAGTGTTATTTGGTTACTCTATGTTAGCACCTGCCACCCACGCCCCCCCCCCATTTCTTCCTACATTCTATGCTGATCCGTTTGTGTACACACGCATCCATAGGTCTTGTGGGTATTCTTCATTCAAGAAACTGAGAGTTATTGTTTTACGCTGTATACTATTATGTTCCTCTTTGTCAAGTATCCCTTTCACTTCTGTCCGTATTTGTATTGATAATCCTTATTCCTCTGTCCAGGGAGTCTGTTCTGGTATGTGCAGTAGGTGGTTAACAACTCTTGGTATGTCTGGTGTCCTGTCTATAAATTCATTTGGCTTGGTGGATAAAACGGCTTCTCTAAAGTCGTCCCAACGCAAGATTTTGGAATCGGTCCTTCAATGAATGTCTCGGCAAGCATGACAATTTTCTGCCTGTATCAGCACCTTTGTGCCCCTCTGTTCTCGCAGTGCTGGTATCCTCCACAATTTCTCCATCTCCTAAATGGTATTGATTTAATTTCTCCCGTGAGGAACGTAAGTGCCTAGTTTTGTACTTTGTCCACCTCTTGCAGTGTGATGTTTGATGCTGAACAGGATGCGGATGAGCCATATTCTAAATGTGGTCGTATATTATGTTGGCAAACTTTACTATTTTCCCACTCGCACTCCACGTAGTTCCACACAGCTTTCTTAGAATAGCCAACTTCCTCCTTGCTTTTTTGTATCTATTATTTCCAAGATAGTTTGTTGTCAAATGTAACTCAGAGATACGTAGCTACTATTTTTTCTTCTTGCTCGGGCTCATTGTTTATGTAGATGGGTCCTGCTTTTTGTTTTGAGAAGAGAGTGACAAGTGTATTACTGCATTTGTCTGTTTTGATGCTGTACACCATCTATTTGTCCATTAATTCAGTGCATTCATTTCTCTTTGCAATAAATTGGAGGCCACTTTTGCATACCCCTCTGCACAACATTACCAAGTCATCTGCATACATTGCCACTTTGATGTCATGTGGTAGTTCAGTAACTAGGTCATTGATGTAAACTAGAAACACGTTTTGGATATAGTACCTCTCCCTGTGGGACGCTCTGGTGCAGTAAGACCTTCTAATTCTTAAGACCATCCAGTTGCACTCTGACTCTCCTGTTATACAAGTATGCTTTGATCCATTTGTATAAGCTGCCATTTACTCCGTAATTTATCAGTTTCTTCAAAAGCCCTTTCTTCCATACCTTATCGCATGCTTTCTTTAGGTCTATCTATGCCGCTAGTACCAGTTTCTTTTTCTTAAAATACATTCTCAATTTCCTGGGAAAGATAGGTTGCCTGATCTTCAGTAGAGTAACACTGTCTAAAGCCTGCTTGACGTGGGACAAGGAGGTTTTCACTTTCCAAGTACCACTTCAGTATGAGCTTGATTATATGTTCCATTTTTTTTACACAAACAGCTTGTATGGCTGATTGGTCTATAGCTGGATGTCGTTGAACCATCTTTTCCTTGCTTTAGTAATGGTATCATAATTGCTTCTCTTCATGCCTGCAGCACTCTACTAATGATTCAGCAAATATTGTAGATCTGAAGCAGTTTTCTTTTAGCTGCAGTTACCAAGTTCTTAATCATTTCATTGGGCACTCAATCACTGCCTGGTGACTTTTTAATTTTTAATTTGGATATTGCCAGCTCTGTCTCTCTGTGTGTAATGGGTATTTCCATGTCGTGTGTGGTCTCTTCTTGTTTTGAATTTTGTTGTTTTAAACTGGTCCCTTGTCGTTTTTCTAGGCTAATTTCAATATTATTATTATTTGCTAAGGAGTCAGCAATGTGATTTGCTGCCTGCTTACCTATTAGGTTGTTTCTATCCTTCTTCATTGTAATTTTAGTGTTCCTTTCTTTACTGTCATCATTCAGCTGTTTTACAAGCTGCCAAACCTTTCTTGTGCCTCGTTCAAGATTCAAGGATTCTGTTTTCTCTTTCCAGCTCCTCCGTCTGGCTTGTAGTTTAGCCCATTGAAATAATTTGGCCTTATCATGCTGGGAGCCGCGATAGCTCAGTGGTTAGTGAACTGGACTACCACAGACAAGGGGTAGGGTTCGATCCCAACCGACGGCTTCCGGGTTCACCCAGCCTTAAATAGGTACCGGATTTTTTTGGGGAAAGTAAAGCAACACGGGCGTAATACTGACCACATTACCCCAAAAATCATGTGCTGAAGGTCTGTAAAATATAGGGTCACTAACACCATATTTCCCTATACGCCACTTGGCGTGACAGGGGTACTTTACTTTTACTTTACTTTATCATGCTGATAGTTATTGTGGTGTTCCTGGTAAGGGTTATTTTCTGCTTGCTTTCGAGATATGTCCATGTCATTGTGCAGTTGCTTTAGTTCGCTACTCCAGTATTGTTTGTAGTTTGTCCGTGTTCCTCTAGGTATTGTTTCACTGGAAGCTTGTATTATTAGTCTACTAAATTCATAAACGATTTTGTTGATATTTCTAACTGTATCTAAATCCTTAGTCAGTACACCGGTGTATTGTTGATACATTTCCCAGTCTGCCTTTTTGTAATTCCATCTGGAGAGAGTGCTGCTCTCCCAGACGGCGTCATGTTACACCACTAAATAGACTGGTTGGTGGTCGCTGCCTCCAATTTGTTTGCCAACAATACGTGCGATATTCTAATCCAGGTCTGGTGAACAGAAAGCAAGATCTGGTGTAGATGTGGTATTCCATGATCTGGAATAGAATGTTGATGGATTTGTTTTATCAGTATAAGCTCATTGTCGTCCTGCCAATTTTAAAGCTCTTCACCTCTCTTGTCCATAGGTTCTGTATTTTCTGTCCTGAGGTGCAGTACTTGAAATTCCGCCCCATGCATATACACTTCAAGCTGACATGCATTATTGTTGTTATTTACAAGTGTCAATATTTCGCTTTTTTGTCTGTTTTTTCTTTCTGTCAGATCAGTAACACTAGTAGCTCCTAATCTTCAAGGCTATGTCTTTGTTTAGATGGTTTTCAGGAGAGCTAGGATGAGATCGGGTGTATACTTGTAAACTAGTGGATTTTGTTGAGGAGAAAATGAAAGCACATATGGACTGTGAAACTATGTGCGATAATGGTAGTCCAGCGACTAACACTAACACTAAATGTAAGCCCTGTCTACATCAACACATTGCTAAATGTGTATTACCTCTCTACAACAAAGTGCAGCTACAGTTATCTCATCTGTATATATCAAAGTATAGCGCATTTCATGCCATCAGTGAACATCATAGTTTTACTAAATGTATCACATCTCTCTATATAAAAGCATTACAAACTCTGTTTCATCTGTCCTCACCAACAAACCACTAAATTTGTCTCATGTTTATACATCAACGTCTTACAAAATGTATCCTCTATGTTTACACCCACCTAGAACATCAAAACAAATAACAGAAGAAGTAAAGGCATCAAGATGCATAGAGATACGAAGCTGCTGTAAAGCTGAATATAATAGCAATACCAGAAAAAGAGAAAAAAAGTGGTATGGTGACTGCTTTACGTGGTAATGGACAAAGGAAAAGTCGACGTTTCAAGTAGGCCTTCTGTTGGAACAACAATAAAAAAACGCATATATGTATATATATATATATATATATATATATATATATATATATATATATAAGGATATGTAAACAAATCCAACTACATGGCAATAATATGCTAGATACTCAAGAAAGGAAATAAAAAAATGGCCTCTTCCCTGTGTTCCAGAGCGTGGTAAGCCTCCGAATGGACTAAAATGAGAAGGCGGGATGACCAAAGATAAATCTCACTGACCAGGCAGTCAAGCGAGAAAACGGATCGGAAGGGTCTTAACATGATGGGGAAGTGGGTACAAGATATGTATAAATTGTGAAAATCTAACTCTGTGTATGCACCCCGAACCGATGTGTAAAAACAAACGTGTGTGTATAACAATATATGCGTACACGCATAAATCCGTTATATCTTGCCACAAACCCACAAAAGAAAACACAAAAGAAGCCCAAATCTGCCAATGCATATACCGATATATATATATATATATATATATATATATATATATATATATATATATATATATATACGTTCGGTAGCGCATGGGGGTAAGAAATGCGTAGTAGGTGTCCCATGTGTATGAGAGCGATATGTTCATACCTTGGGGGAGGGGGGGAGGGGCAGCGAATCAAACTGGGCAATAAGGCGATTTTCAAGGGCGAACCGGCTGTGATTACTGGAGTGACACGAGATAATGTCAGTAACTTGTATGTCAGGTTTACCACTATGGCCAGGTGAGTTGAAATGGGCAGACACCGGGCTGCCAGTCTTTTGCTCAACATCACGAAGATACTCACAGAATCTGCCACTCAAGCGTTCCATGTTCGCCCACAAACATTATCTGGCAATGCCTACATATTATGGCGTAGATGATATTCCGTGACACACAAGTATACCCCTCCCTGATGTCGAATCGCCTGTTAGAGAACAAGACCGAATCAGTGCAAAGCACGTAGTCACAAGTTCTGCAAACTCGGCGTCCACAACGAACAGTGTGGGGAGGCGGTTCGTGACAAGAACGTCTCTCTGACTCCTGTCGCATTTGTAGGCTGTCAAAGGAAGATCACTGAAAAACAGGCGGATAGTGAGTGGGTTATGAGTGGAGAATGGAGCGATACCGGGATCCTCACCGCAGCCAAGTTGTGGGTGTGGTAGGTGAGGGTGAATATGGTCCTATCAATGAAACGGCGAGTGGATGGGGTGAGTGCGCAGGACTGGAAATATCGAGAGCTCGCTTAATGGCTGATTGGAGAACCGAATCAGGATAGAGACGACGCCTAAAAAAAACTTATCATCAGGTGGGCCTCTTGGAGAAAATCTGGATCATCCTGGCGGATTCTTAACCGGTATGGCCCCATTCTCTACTCAGATCCCACTACCCGCCTACTTTTCAGTGATCCTCTTTTGGTAGCCTTTAACTCGACAGGGGTTTGAGAGACATTCTTGTCATGAGCCGCCTCCCCTGCACAAACCACAAACACCTTGGTATTGTTCGTTGCGGATGCCGAATATGCAGACATTGTGACTACGTGCTCTGCACAGATTCGGTCTTGTTCCCTAATAGCCGATTCGACATCAAGGAGGGGTTTACTTGTGTGTCACGGAATATCATCTACGCCATAATATGTAAGCATTGCCAGACGACGTATGTGGGTGAGAGTGGTCGACGCTTGAGTTACAGATTCTGTGAGTATCTTCGTGATGTTGAGCAAAATACTGGCAGCCTGGTGTCTGCCCATTTCAACTCCCCTGGCCATAGTGGTAAACTTGACATGCAAGTCACTGACATTGTCTCGTGTCACTCCAGCAATCGCAGCCGGTTCGCCCTTGAAAATCGTCTCATTGGCCAGCTGGGTTCGCAATGTCCCCCCAAGGTATGACCATGTCGCTCTCATACACATAGGACACCTACTACACATTTCTTACCCCCCCCCCCATGCGCTACCGAACCTGTACATGTATATATATATTTTCTACTTATTTATTGGCACATTTGGTCACCTTTGTGTTTTATTTTGTGTGCTTTATGGCAATATATATATATATATATATATATATATATATATATATATATATATATATGTACGAATTTATGCTGGTCCGCATGTATTGCTATATACACATGTTTTTTTACACATCGGCTCGGTGTGCACACACAGAGTTAGATATGCACAGTTTATACATATATTGTACCCACCTCCCCATATTTTTAGAACCCTTCCGTTCCGTCTTGTCACCTGACCCTGTGGTCAGTGAGATATATAGTTGGTCATTCCGCCTTCTCATTTTAGCCCATTCGGAGACTGACCACGCTCTGAAACACAAGGAAGTGAACTTTTTTAAAATTTTTTTTTTTGAGTATCTAGCATATAATAGCCATGTAGTTGGATTTGTTTACATATCCTAATATATATATTTTGTGTTGTTTTTTGTTGTTCCAGCTGAAAGCCTACTTGGCCGAAACGTCGATTTTTGTTGTGTCCATTACCACGTAAAGCTGTCACCATACCTCTTTTTTCTTTTTTTTTTTAGAATTGCTATTACTTTTAGTACGGTGTGGTGTCTATTAACATGCCATACAAATCACATTTCTCTTGTTTGGATTATGTTTAGTCGTTTTCTTTCCTTTTTTAATTGGTTTAAAACTTCATCGTTTGTTTCCTTCACTTTCCATCCAATTCCACCTGTTCTTTTATAAATCCACATTTCAAAGGCTTACATTTTATGTTGTTTTCTTATCTAATATCAATGTGTCTGCACCATACAGGAAGGTTGAGAAGATATAACATTTTGCTATTTTAGTGTTAGCCCTGATGTTTTTTTGCTTTGATGTTAGTATATTTTTCATGATAATAAAATTACATTTTGCCATTCCTATTCTTTTATTTATTTCAGTTTTACATTTTCCATCACTGGTTATAGTATGACTAATGTGGTTGTAGCTCTGATCTGTCTCCAGGTCTATTAATTCAACCTTGTTATCCATTTGTAGGCTTTGAATATTATGTTTGTTTAGAATCATAGTTTTAGTCCTTTCAATATTCATATCTAATCCATATTTTTGCTTGTTATGTTTATTTCATTTCAACAAAATAAATTAATTAGTTATTGCAGATCTTTATTATTTTCTGCTAGGAGTACAGTATCACCAGCATATCGTAGATTAGTGATTACCTTTCCATTAATGTTTAGGCCTGGCATCTCTGTAAAGTTTGTAAAGATTAACTTCGTCTATAGATTGAGCAAGCTTAGTGATAGGATGCATCCCTGTCTTTCTACTCTTTTTATATCAATTTTGTGTAGAGTTCTCTTTTTTACATTGTATTATTGCTGTTTGCTTCAAGTATACATTACATATTAGTCATATGCCTGTGTCATCTAGATGTATATCTTTTCAGGTCGTGTATATGTTGTTTAAGGCGTACTCTATCAAACGCTTTGGTGTAGTCTATGAAGCAGGAATATATTGGTTCAAAATTTTATATATATATATATATATATATATATATATATATATATATGAGCTATTATTCAATCAAACTTGTGATAAACAGATGTGTTAGGTTAGCAAACGCATACAAAATGTGTATGTAGAGCCTTATATATTTTATTTTTTTCGAACCAAGACAGTTTTCCTTTCTTTGGGCTGTGACTGTTGTTTTGTTGTTATTATAAAACAAACTAACATTTGAGATACCAGACTTTCACAATGAGTGTCAAGCTCATTCCTTTGTCATATTTTTCTAATTCTAAAGAGTTGATCCCTGATACCTACACTGTTGACCGTGACCTTGAATGTAATTTCTGTGGGGAAAAAAAACAACGAGGTCTGTTGTCTGTTGACAATCCTCTTTTTCAGACAAATGAATAAGAAATGCTGAAACAAATGGTAGAGCGGATATATGGAGTGCTGTATCTACCATATTAACATGATCTCTTTATTCAGTGCCCATACCAACTGTTAATTCATCGGGGCTTACTTCGAGAGAAGCTGTAAGCCTGTGTATTAATTTACTGATATAATAGTGCCAACTTTAAATAAAACTGATATACCTTCGCTACCTTCTTCCGAACAGGTGTAGTTGACAGCTGCCTCAAAACCTTCCATATGTTTTAGAAAAAAAGAATCTGTACATTGAGATCTGAGATCTAGCCTACATGATCTAAAGGTGTCTACCTGCCTGTTTAAGGGGAAAAAAACAAAAAAAACAATTGAACAAAAGTTGTCCATCAGAAGCATTAAGGTAATGGTTTGATTGTATCATTAAATCATCATTATGTGCCATGACTGCAAGGCCATATTGTTAAGTCTCTCATTACTCTAATTAGTTTCTTTCAAATTCTTTTCTCAACTGACCTTCTTCCAAACCGTTTGGCATTTCCAACTTTATCCCCAAGTTGCTTGATACTTTTTTACACATAGCTTGTTGCCATGTAGCTTGTTTCCTATGCCCACCTTCCTTTAACTTTTACTAAAAATGCTCTGGATATTCTTTCTAAATATCTTTAGTATCAAAACGACTGTACTGTAAAACCCACGTATAGTAGTATATAAGTATCTTTTATAGTCGTCTCTAAATAAATAACTTGTAAATTACATTAAAAAAAGGGTGAAGAACCACGACACGCTAAGTGACGTAGAGGGAATATGAAGTTAGTGACCACAAATTTTACAGACCTTCAGCACATGATTTGTGGGGTGATGTCTTTATTACGCCCTTGCCGCTTTATTTTCCCAGAGAAAAATCCGGTACCCATTTAAAGCTTGGTGAACCCGGAAGCCATCGGTTAGGATCGAATCATACCTCTTGTCTTTCCATCCGGTACATTAACCACTGAGCTATCGCGTCCCCCTTTCTTGTATAGTAGACTCTAAGTATCGTGTATAGTAGTCTCTAAGTATCGTGTATAGTAATCTCTAAGTATCTTGTATAGCAATCTCTAAGTATCTTGTATAGTAATCTCTAAGTATCTTGTATAGTAATATCTAAGTATCTCGTATAGTAATCTCTAAGTATCTTATATAGTAATCTCTAAGTATCTTGTATAGTAATCTCTATGTATCTTGTATAGTAATCTCTAAGTATCTTGTATAGTAATCTCTAAGTATCTCGTATAATAATCTCTAAGTATCTTGTATAGTAATCTCTAAGTATCTTGTATAGTAATCTCTATGTATCTTGTATAGTAACCTCTAAGTATCTTGTATAGTAATCTCTAAGTATCTTGTATATTTGTCTATAAATAAGTATTTTGTATCGTAGCCTCTAAGTGTCTAGTATAGTAGTCTATAAGTATCTTGTATAGTAGTCTCGAAGTATCTTGAAAATATTAGTCTATAAATAAGTATTTTGTATAGTAGCCTCTAAGTATCGTTTATAGTAGTCTCTAAGTATCGTTTATAGTAGCCTCTAAGTATCGTTTATAGTAGCCTCTAAGTATCGTTTTTAGTAGTCTCTAAGTATCGTTTATAGTAGTCTCTAAGTATCGTTTATAGTAGTCTCTAAGTATCGTTTATAGTAGCCTCTAAGTATCGTTTATAGTAGTCTCTAAGTATAGTTTATAGTAGTCTCTAAGTATCGTTTATAGTAGTCTCTAAGTATCGTTTATAGTAGCCTCTAAGTATCTTGTATAGTAGTCTCTAAGTATCTTTATAGTAGTCTCTAAGTATCTTCTATAGTAGTCTCTAAGTATCGTTTATAGTAGTCTCTAAGTAAATATCTTGTATAGTAGTCTCTAAGTATCTTGTATAGTAGTCTCTAAGTATCTTGTATAGTAGTCTCTAAGTATCTTGTATAGTAGTCTCTAAGTATCTTGTATAGTCGTCTCTAAGTATCTTGTATAATATTCTCTAAGTAAATATCTTGTATAGTAGTCTCTAAGTATCTTGTATAGTAGTCTCTAAGTATCTTGTATAGTAGTCTCTAAGTATCTTGTATAGTCTCTAAGTATCTTGTATAGTAGTCTCTAAGTATCTTGTATAATATTCTCTAAGTAAATATCTTGTATAGTAGTCTCTAAGTATCTTTTATAATATTCTCTAAGTAAATATCTTGTATAGTAGTCTCTAAGTATCTTGCATAATAGTCTCTAAGTAAATATCTTGTATAGTCGTCTCTAAGTATCTTGTATAGTAGTCTCTAAGTATCTTGTATAGTCGTCTCTAAGTATCTTTATAGTAGTCTCTAAGTATCTTGTATAGTCGTATCTAAGAATCGTTTATAGTAGTCTCTAAGTATCTTGTATAGTCGTCTCTAAGAATCGTTTATAGTAGTCTCTAAGTATCTTGTATAATAGTCTCTAAGGAAATATCGTGTATAGTCGTCTCTAAGTATCTTCTATAGTAGTCTCTAAGTAAATATCTTGTATAGTAGTCTCTAAATATCTTGTATCATCATCAAGTACCGGTGCTGCTGGCTTAGGTGATCATGCCTCTCCACAACTTTTGATCACAATTTTTTATCATTTCTGTTATTGACATTCTGCCAAGCCATTCTCTTAAACTGTCTGGTATCTGTTCTCTTTGCTTCCCTCTATCTCTTCGTCACTCAATTTTCCCACTTGTTACAATATATTCCAGCTGTTATCTTCTTATTACGTGGCCATAGAATGATGATTGTTTCTTCCTAATATTGAAAATTAGCTCTCTTTTTGCTTTGGCAATATTTCAGAACGTTTTCATTACTTTTTTAGCTGTCCATGGTATTCTCAACATTTTTCTGTGAAACTACATTTCTATAGACTCCAGTGATTATCTTGTCTGTTGTCATATTGTCCTTGATTCACATCCATGTGTTAAGACTAGCTCTATATAACATTTAAGAACTATTTTTCTTCTTTCTATTGTCATAAATGCATTGCATAGTATCTTCCTCAATTTTTGGAAATCTGCTTTTGCCTGAGCCATTCTGCACGTCACCTCTTCATGTCACCTCTGTTGCACATATTCCGTCTGAGGTTAACAAAGTTCCCAAATATTGAAATTACTTTACCTGATTTAATATTGTTCCACTTGCCTTTAATGTGCACATAGGTGATGATTTTTATTTGTTATTACAATTACGTCTGTCTTTCTGCTATTAAGACATTTCTTGCAATCCATTTTCACAATCTTTGCGATTTAGACTGTATTATCAACAGTATCTTGTATAGTATAATATGTAAGCAAATATCTTCTATAGTAGTATCATAGTATCTTCTATAGTAGTCTCTATGTATCTTGTATAGTAGTCTCTGAATATTTTGTATAGTAGTATCTTATTATCTTGTATAGTAGTTTCTAAGTATCTTCTATAGTAGTCACTATGTATCTTGTATAGAAGTCTCTATGTATCTTGTATAGAAGTCTCTAACTATCTTGTATAGTAGTCTCTAAGTATTTTGTATAGTAGTATCTAAGTATCCTGTATAGTAGTATGTAGGTTTCTTGTATAGTAGTCTCTAACCATCTTGTATAGTAGTCTCTAAGTATCTTGTATAGTAGTCTCTAACCACCTTGCATAGTAGTATGTAAGTTTATTGTATAGTTGTCTCTAACCATCGTGTATATTAGTCTCTAACCATCTTGTATAGTAGTCTCTAACCATCTTGTATAGTAGTCTCTAACCATCTTGTATAGTAGTCTCTAACCATTTTGTATAGTAGTCTCTAACCACCTTGTATAGTAGTCTCTAACCATCTTGTATAGTAGTCTGTATGTTTCTTGTATAGTAGTCTCTAACCACCTTGTATAGTAGTCTGTATGTTTCTTGTATAGTAGTCTCTAACCATCTTGTATAGTAGTCTCTAACCATCTTGTATAGTAGTCTCTAACCATCTTGTACAGTACTTTCTAACCATCTTGTATAGTAGTCTCTAACCATCTTGTATAGCAGTTTCTACCCGTCTTGTATAGTAGTCTCTAACCATCTTGTATAGTAGTTTCTAACCGTCTTGTATAGTAGTCTCTAACCATCCTGTATAGTAGTCTCTAAACATCTTTTATAGTAGTCTCTAAACATATTGTATAGTAGTCTGTAAGTTTCGTGTATAGTAGTCTCTAACCATCTTGTTTAATAGTCTCTAACCATCCTGTATAGTATTCTCTAACCATCCTGTAAAGTAGTCTCTAACCATCTTGTATAGTAGTTTCTAACCGTCTTGTATAGTAGTCTTTAACCATCTTGTATAGTAGTCTCTAACCATCTTGTATAGTAGTTTCTAACCGTCTTGTACAGTAGTCTTTAACCATCTTGTATAATAGTCTCTAACCGTCTTGTATAGTAGTCTCTAACCTTCCTGTATCGTAGTCTCTAACCTTCCTGTTTAGTAGTCTCAAAGCATCCTGTATAGTATTCTCCAACCATCCTGTATAGTATTCTCTAACCATCTTGTATAGTAGTCTGTAAGTATCTTGTATAGTAGTCTCTAACCATCCTGTATAGTAGTCTCTAACTATCTTGTATAGTAGTCTTTAACTATCTTGTATATTAGTCTCTAACCATCTTGTATAGTAGTATCTAACCATCTTGTATAGTAGTCTCTAATCATCTTGTATAGTAGCCTCTAACCATCCTGTATAGTAGTCTCTAACCATTTTGTATAGTAGTCTCTAACAGTCTTGTGTAGTAGTCTGTAAGTTTCTTGTATAGTAGTCTCTAACCGTCTTGTATAGTAGTCTCTAACCATTTTGTATAGTAGTCTCTAACCATCTTGTATAGTAGTCTCTAACCATCTTGTATAGTAGTCTCTAACCATCTTGTATAGTAGTCTCTAACCATCTTTTATAGTAGTCTGTAAGTATCTTGTATAGTAGTCTCTATCCATCTTGTATAGTAGTCTCTAACCGTCTTGTATAGTAGTCTCTAACAATCTTGTATAGTAGTCTCTAACCGTCTTGTATAGTTGTCTCTATCAATCTTGTATAGTAGTCTCTAACCGTCTTGTATAGTAGTCTCTAACCATCTTCTATAGTAGTCTGTAAGTATCTTGTATAGTAGTATCTAACCATCTTGTTTAGCAGTCTGTAAGTATCTTGTATAGTAGTATCTAACCATCTTGTTTAGTAGTCTCTAACCATCTTGTATAGTAGTCTCTAACCATCTTGTATAGTAGTCTCTAACCATCTTGTATAGTAGTATGTAAGTATCTTGTATAGTAGTCTGTAAGTATGTTATATTGTAGTCTCTAACCATCTTATATAGCAGTCTCTAACCATCTTGTATAGTAGTCTCTAACCATATTGTATAGTAGTCTCTAACCATCTTGTATAGTGGTCTCTAACCGTCTTGTATAACAGTCTCTAACAATCTTATATAGTAGTCTCTAACCATCTTGTATAGTAGTCTCTAACCATATTGTATAGTAGTCTCTAACCATCTTGTATAGTGGTCTCTAACCGTCTTGTATAACAGTCTCTAACCATCTTATATAGTAGTCTCTAACCATCTTATATAGTAGTCTTTAACCATCTTGTATAGTAGTCTCTAACCATCTTGTATAGTAGTCTCTAATCATCTTGTATAGTAGCCTCTAACCATCCTGTATAGTAGTCTCTAACCATTTTGTATAGTAGTCTCTAACAGTCTTGTGTAGTAGTCTGTAAGTTTCTTGTATAGTAGTCTCTAACCGTCTTGTATAGTAGTCTCTAACCATCTTGTATAGTAGTCTCTAACCGTCTTGTATAGTAGTCTCTAACAGTCTTGTATAGTAGTGTGTAAGTTTCTTGTATAGTAGTCTCTAACCGTCTTGTATAGTAGTCTCTAACCATCTTGTATAGTAGTCTCTAACCATCTTGTATAGTTGTCTCTAACCATCTTGTATAGTAGTCTCTAACCATCTTTTATAGTAGTCTGTAAGTATCTTGTATAGTAGTCTCTATCCATCTTGTATAGTAGTCTCTAACCATCTTTTATAGTAGTCTGTAAGTATCTTGTATAGTAGTCTCTATCCATCTTGTATAGTAGTCTCTAACCGTCTTGTATAGTAGTCTCTAACAATCTTGTATAGTAGTCTCTAACCGTCTTGTATAGTTGTCTCTATCAATCTTGTATAGTAGTCTCTAACCGTCTTGTATAGTAGTCTCTAACCATCTTCTATAGTAGTCTGTAAGTATCTTGTATAGTAGTATCTAACCATCTTGTTTAGCAGTCTGTAAGTATCTTGTATAGTAGTATCTAACCATCTTGTTTAGTAGTCTCTAACCATCTTGTATAGTAGTCTCTAACCATCTTGTATAGTAGTCTCTAACCATCTTGTATAGTAGTATGTAAGTATCTTGTATAGTAGTCTGTAAGTATGTTATATTGTAGTCTCTAACCATCTTATATAGCAGTCTCTAACCATCTTGTATAGTAGTCTCTAACCATATTGTATAGTAGTCTCTAACCATCTTGTATAGTGGTCTCTAACCGTCTTGTATAACAGTCTCTAACAATCTTATATAGTAGTCTCTAACCATCTTGTATAGTAGTCTCTAACCATATTGTATAGTAGTCTCTAACCATCTTGTATAGTGGTCTCTAACCGTCTTGTATAACAGTCTCTAACCATCTTATATAGTAGTCTCTAACCATCTTATATAGTAGTCTTTAACCATCTTGTATAGTAGTCTCTAACCATCTTGTATAGTAGTCTCTAATCATCTTGTATAGTAGCCTCTAACCATCCTGTATAGTAGTCTCTAACCATTTTGTATAGTAGTCTCTAACAGTCTTGTGTAGTAGTCTGTAAGTTTCTTGTATAGTAGTCTCTAACCGTCTTGTATAGTAGTCTCTAACCATCTTGTATAGTAGTCTCTAACCGTCTTGTATAGTAGTCTCTAACAGTCTTGTATAGTAGTGTGTAAGTTTCTTGTATAGTAGTCTCTAACCGTCTTGTATAGTAGTCTCTAACCATCTTGTATAGTAGTCTCTAACCATCTTGTATAGTTGTCTCTAACCATCTTGTATAGTAGTCTCTAACCATCTTTTATAGTAGTCTGTAAGTATCTTGTATAGTAGTCTCTATCCATCTTGTATAGTAGTCTCTAACCGTCTTGTATAGTAGTCTCTAACAATCTTGTATAGTAGTCTCTAACCGTCTTGTATAGTAGTCTCTATCCATCTTGTATAGTAGTCTCTAACCGTCTTGTATAGTAGTCTCTAACCATCTTCTATAGTAGTCTGTAAGTATCTTGTATAGTAGTCTCTAACCATCTTGTATGATAGTCTCTAACCATCTGGTATAGTAGTCTGTAAGTATCTTGTATAGTAGTATCTAACCATCTTGTTTAGTAGTCTGTAAGTATCTTGTATAGTAGTATCTAACCATCGTGTTTAGTAGTCTCTAACCATCTTGTATAGTAGTCTCTAACCATCTTGTATAGTAGTCTCTAACCATCTTGTATAGTAGTATGTAAGTATCTTGTATAGTAGTCTGTAAGTATGTTATATTGTAGTCTCTAACCATCTTATATAGTAGTCTCTAACCATCTTGTATAGTAGTCTCTAACCATATTGTATAGTAGTCTCTAACCATCTTGTATAGTGGTCTCTAACCGTCTTGTATAACAGTCTCTAACCATCTTATATAGTAGTCTCTAACCATCTTATATAGTAGTCTCTAACCATCTTATATAGTAGTCTCTAACCATCTTATATAGTAGTCTCTAACCATCTTATATAGTAGTCTCTAACCATCTTGTATAGTAGTCTCTAACCATCTTATATAGTAGTCTCTAACCATCTTATATAGTAGTCTCTAACCATCTTATATAGTAGTCTCTAACCATCTTATATAGTAGTCTCTAACCATCTTATATAGTAGTCTCTAACCATCTTATATAGTAGTCTCTAACCATCTTATATAGTAGTCTCTAACCATCTTGTATAGTAGTCTCTAACCATCTTATATAGTAGTCTCTAACCATCTTATATAGTAGTATATAGCCATCTTGTATAGTAGTCTCTAACCATCTTATATAGTAGTCTCTAACCATCTTATATAGTAGTCTCTAACCATCTTGTATAGTAGTCTCTAACCATCTGATATAGTAGTTTGTTGTGAATGTTATTTGCTTGTCCAGGATTTATGTCCGTATAATAGACTTATCTAAATATAACATTAGTAAACATTTTTCTTACTGCCATTAACGAAAACAAGAACATGAAGTCGCATGTATGGCTATAGGGACCCGCACAAGAGGGGAGATAAGAACAGTGTCGCTGTCACCCACAACACGTGTCGTAAGAGGCAACTCAGGAAGTGAGGAATCTTCGCTAGCGCACTGAAGTAGCTGAAACATTTACCAAAGCATTTTTTTAAACATATTAACAAGTGGTAGATCGGATACGGGGTTTGCTGTAACAAATGGTTGAGCAGATACTGGAAATGCTGTAACAAGTGATTGTGCGGATATATAGAATGTTGTATTAAGTAGTAGAGTGAATACGGGAAATGCTGTAACAAATGGTAGTAGAGCGGATATGAGGAATGCTGTAACAAATGGTAGTAGAGTGAATACGGGAAATGCTGTAACAAATGGTAGTAGAGAGGATATGGGGAATGCTGTAACAATTAATTGGGAGGATGTATGGAATGTTGTAAAAAGTGTGAGAGCGGATATGGGAAATGTTGTAACAAGTGGTAGATCAGATATGAGGATTGCTGTAACAAGTGGTAGATCAGATATGAGGATTGCTGTAACAAGTGGTAGATCAGATATGAGGATTGCTGTAACAAGTGGTAGATCAGATATGAGGATTGCTGTAACAAGTGGTAGATCAGATATGAGGATTGCTGTAACAAGTGGTAGATCAGATATGATGATTGCTGTAACAAGTGGTAGATCAGATATGAGGATTGCTGTAACAAGTGGTAGATCAGATATGAGGATTGCTGTAACAAGTGGTAGATCAGATATGAGGATTGCTGTAACAAGTGGTCGATCAGATATGAGGATTGCTGTAACAAGTGGTAAATCAGATATGGGGATTGCTGTAACAAGTGGTAGATCAGATATGGGGATTGCTGTATCAAGTGGTAGATCAGATATGAGGATTGCTGTAACAAGTGGTAGATCAGATATGAGGATTGCTGTAACAAGTGGTAGATCGGAATCACATATATTCCTGACTGTAGTGGAACTGGTGTCTTTAATATGATATGACACAGTTATGTAACACTACAGTACGATTCTACTCATCATCATCATCAAGTTCCGGGCCTCCTGCCTTTGGTGATTATGTCCCTCCACAACGTTCGATCTCGATAGTTTATTTTAATATTTCTGTTATGGACCTTCTGCCAAGAATTTCTCTTAAGTTGTCTGGTATCTTTTCTCTTTGCTTCCCTCTATCTCTTCGTCTACTGACTTTCTAAAGAACGATTCCCTAAACTATACATTGTCCATTCTACATTTTCATTAAAAAACTGTCTATTTTATTTTTCTCCAGCCAGCAGTAAACTCGTTATTGTGAGCTTTGCAGCAGAAGGCAATCTGGACATCAGAGGAGTCCCTCTTTGATTATATATATAAGAAAAAGAGGAAGACCCAGGGAGACACTGAGAAGAACATTGATGAGAGAGGCAAGAGCAGCAGGAATCGGCTCCCTCAATGAGATAGAACTGCTTGCACAGAACAGAGACAGATGGCGAGATTTGATAAAATATCTTTAAAAGAAAACTGCTAGAACAAAAATTCATATAGGAGAAGGTGTATCTTGGTCTACGCCCTATGGGCCGGTTACGGCTCGAAAGGTCAATAGATATATTATATAAATATATATATATATATATATATATATATATAGATGTATAGATATATTATATATATAGTGTGTATATATATATATATATATATATATATATATATATATATATATATATATATAATATCTAGTATATATATGTATAATGTATAGTGAATTTGGTGTTAGTGACCATCACGCTAAGTGACGTTCAGAGAATATTGTGTTAGTGACCCGTCACGCCAAGTGGTTATAGTGAATATGGTGTTAGTGACCATACTTTGTATAGACCCTCGGCACATGCTTTTAGGGGCAATATGGTCGGTATTACACCCATGCTGCTTTACCTTCCCAGAAAAAAGGTACCCATTTAAGGCTGGGTGAACCTGGAGGCCGTCGATCAAGATCGAACAGGACCTCTTGTCCTTTGTAATTCAATTCACTAACCACTGAGGTAACCTCCCCTTTCAATAACTATAGTTTCAACAAAATGCCTTCCTCCACTGAAGAGTCCTACAATTATCTGCCTTACAACAACTGGTTACATTATAACTCAGCAAAATAAATACATATATTACAACTCAATAGAACAAACACGTACATTACAACTCAGTAGAAAAAACATATATATTATAACTCAGTAGAATAAACACGAACATTACAACTCAGTAGATTAAACATATATATTACAACTCCTCAGAATAAACACATACATTACAACTCAGCTGTATTAACATATAAAATATCTATTATTTTGAATAAACTCACAGACAAAATTTGTCCAGCGTAGCCATATCAATCAAAGTTGAAAATGTGGGGACTTCTTCATTCGCTGTGAAGAAACCCAATAGTGGTAGTATGCAATCAAGAAGTTCGTCACAATCTGGATAATGTACGTCGTATTGGCAATCTAGAAGGAGGTTAGAAAAATAGAGCATTTGTTGATGGTGATTTGTCTTAAGATTATAATATACTAGATGATTATTTGTGGTGACATTTGAATATACTAATGTATTATGTGTGCCGAAATTAGAATATATAAGTCGACCATTGTGTCAAGATTAGAAAATATTAATTGACAACTTTGTCCAAGATTAGAGTATATTAGTTCACCAGTTGTGTCAGGATTAGATAATATTAGTTCACCATTTGTTCCAAGATTTGATTATATTATTTGATCATTTGTGTCACGATTAGATAATATTAGTTGATCATTTGTGACAAGATTAGATTATATTAGTTGAACATTTGTGACAAGATTAGATAATATTAGTTGATCATTTGTGTCAAGATTAGATAATATTAGTTGATCATTTGTGTCACGATTAGATAATATTAGTTGATCATTTGTGTCACGATTAGATAATATTAGTTGATCATTTGTGACAAGATTAGATAATATTAGTTGATCATTTGTAACAAGATTAGATAATATTAGTTGATCATTTGTAACAAGATTAGATAATATTAGTTGATCATTTGTGACAAGATTAGATAATATTAGTTGATCATTTGTGACAAGATTAGATAATATTAGTTGATCATTTGTAACAAGATTAGATAATATTAGTTGATCATTTGTGACAATATTAGATAATATTAGTTGATCATTTGTGACAAGATTAGATAATATTAGTTGATCATTTGTGACAAGATTAGATTATATTAGTTGAACATTTGTGTCACGATTAGATTATATTAGTTCACCACTTGTGACAAGAGTAGAATATATATTATTTGATCATGTGTAACAAGATTAGATTATATTAGTTCACCGCTTGTGACAAGATTAGAATATATTATTTGACCATTTGTAGCAATATTACAATATACGTAAAAAAATAAAGAGCCCCGTCACGAAAAGTGGCGTATAGGGAAAATGGTGCTAGTGACCATAAATTTAACAGAACTTCAGCACATGATTTTCGGGGTAATGTGGTCGGTATTACGACAGCGCCACTCTACTTTCCCAGAAAATAAATCCAGTACCTATTTGAGGCTAGGTGAACACGGAAGCCGTCGGTTGGGATCGAACCCTACTCCTTGTCCTTTGTAGCCCAATTCACTAACCACTGAGATATCGCGGCTCCCAATTTTACTATATATTAGTTCCCTATTTTGTGGTTAGATAAACATATACTAGTTGAATATTTCTCGAAAAAGTAGAATTTATTACTTCCCTAATTGTGATAAGATTATAATATATTACTTGACTATATATGATAAGATTAGAATATAATACTTGGCTATGTGTGATAAGATTAGAATATATTACTTGACTATGTGTGATAAGATGGAATATATTACTTGACTATGTTTGATAAGATTATAATATATTACTTGACTATGTGTGATAACGCCCGTGCGCTGCCGGGGCCCGAAAGGGGAGTAAAGGATAGCGGCGCTGTACCCTACCAGGCATGTTCGTAAGAGGCGAAAAAGGAGGGTTAGGCATGGGACTGGCTATCACATACTGTAAAAAAATAAGCCGAAAAAACTTCACAAACATGAACAAGTCAAAGAAAGATAAAGTTAATCCGTCAACCAGGAAAGAGAAGGGCTCTCTGTCTAAGAGACGTATGACGCAATCCGGAGAAAGCCATAAGGAGTCCGGGTTGCCGACTCACCCTTTGTCTACCAGGAAATCATCCAGAATTGGCACCTGGAATGTTCGTACCCTTAACGAACAGGGAAAAGCGGCACAAGTGGCAGCAGAAATGACCAACTATAAGATAGATATTCTGGGAATGTGTGAAACAAGATGGCTGGGAGCGGAGAGAATAAAATTGAATACAGGGGAGATGATTTTATCATCAGGACACCAGGAACCAGGAGCACAGCATAGCGAAGGGGTAGCTATAATGCTATCAAAGAATGCACAGAAGACACTAATAGAATGGGAGGCAGTGGGACCAAGACTGGTGAGAGCAACATTTAGAACAACCAAAAACAAAATAAAATTACACATTATACAATGTTATGCACCAACCAACGATAAAGATGACTCAGTTAAAGATGATTTTTATAAACAGCTACAATGCCAGATGGATGCAAGACGAGCCAAGGATATTATAATCTTGATGGGAGACCTAAATGCTAAGGTAGGATCAGACAACAGAGGCTTCGAAGAGATTATGGGAAAACATGGACTTGGAGATATAAACGATAATGGAGAGATATTTGTGAATTTCTGCGCCCTTAATCAAATGAGCCTAGGAGGAACAATATTCCAACATAAAAGAATACACAAAGCTACATGGGTGTCACCAGATCACAGAAAATCAAATTGATCACATATGTATTAATAATAAGTTTAAGTCATCCTTACAGGATGTAAAAGTATATAGAGGGGCAGATATAGCTTCTGATCATCATCTTCTGTTAGCAAAACTTAAAATTAAATTAAAAAGGTATACTACAACGAATAAGGGTAGAAAGTATTTCAATGTAGGGTTTCTTAAAGAACAAGGAATTAAAGATAAATTCGCAGTCACAATATCAAACAAATACCAAGTCCTCCAACAACTAGAAAATACAATAAATATAGAAGATCATTGGAAACAGGTAAAAAATAAATGGAAAGAGACATGCGAAGAAACACTGGGGAAAAGAGAACGCCAGAATAAGGCATGGATGACAGCAGAGACCCTGGATAAAATTAAAGAAAGAAAGAACAAGAAAGCAGACATAAATAAAAGCAAAACAAGAAGTAATAAAGCCAAGACACAGGAAGCTTACACAGAGGTGAACAAAGAAGTGAGAAGATGCATTAAAAGGGATAAGAGGAAATATATAGATGAATTAGCTAAAGAGGCAGAAGAAGCAGCAAATAAAGGGAATATGTAAGAACTGTACAACATCACAAACAAATTAAGTGGAAAATACAAACAGATCAATGCCTTTATTAATGATAATAAAGGAAATCTGCTTAGTAATATAAGGGAACAAATGGAGAGATGGAAAGAGCACTTTGAAGAACTTTTGAACAGACCCGGCTCAAATAATCCTCCAGATATACTACCAGCAGAGGAAGAGTTACACGTTAACTGCGGAAAACCAAGCAAAGAAGAAATAATGAAAGCCATCAAACTATTAAAAGATGGTAAAGCCACAGGACCAGATGAAATTCCTTCGGAAGCTATCAAAGCAGATATTATCACCTCTACCAAGATGTTACATGATCTATTGGATAAAATTTGGGAGAGGGGAGAAATACCTAAAGACTGGAGAGAAGGTTATATGATCAAACTACCAAAGAAAGGAAGTTTACAGCAGTGCACACATTATAGGGGAATTATGCTACTATCAGTGCCAGGAAAAATATTAGGCGTAATCATTCTGGAGAGACTAAAAGAGGCTATAGAGAAACACTTGAGAGATGAACAAGCAGGTTTTAGGAAGAACAGATCATTTGCTGATCAAATAACTACTCTACGTATAATAGTTGAACAAAGTTTAGAACTAAAATCCCCACTTTATATTGGATTCATAGATTACGAAAAGGCATTTGATAGTTTAGACAGAAGAATGCTTTGGAAGTTGCTGAGTCATTATGGAATCCCCATAAAGTTTATTAACCTGATAAAAACAATGTATGAAGGAACAAAATGTAGTGTGGTGCATGAAGGACAGCTTACAGAAGCATTTGAAATAAGAACAGGAGTAAGGCAAGGATGCCTTCTGTCTCCATTTCTCTTTCTGCTGGCCATAGATTGGATTATGAAAATAACTCAAAACAACAGAAATGGGATCCAGTGGTCACTGACCAAACAACTTGATGATTTAGACTTTGCTGATGACATAGCTCTCCTATCACACAGCCACAAACAGATGCAAGATAAAATGAGTATATTAGATGAGAGATCACAACAGCTATGACTAAAGATTAATAGAGATAAGACCAACATTATGAGAATTAATGCAGTTGGCAATAACCAAATAAAACTAGGAGAAATACCTCTACTAGACGTACAATCTTATATATATCTGGGCAGTAATATAGATAAAGAGGGAGGAACAGAAAATGATACCAAAATAAGGATATCAAAAGCAAGAGGAGCTTTCATTGCACTGGGAAACATATGGAAATCCAAAGAAATTGGGCTAAATACAAAAATACAAATTTTCAACTCCAATGTTAAGTCGGTTCTATTATATGGCTGTGAAACATGGAGAATAACAAAATTGACAATCACGAAGGTACAGACTTTCATTAATGGATGCTTGCGCAGAATAAAGGGATGGAAATGGCAGGACAAAGTCACTAACGTGGAATTATGGAAATGTACCGGTCATATACAAGTGGATAAAGAAATACAGCGAAGACGATGGCGATGGATAGGACACACACTACGGAAGCCAACTGAGAGTATTACACAACAGGCCCTTTTTTGGAATCCCCAGGGGAAAAGACAAAGAGGAAGACCAAGGAATTCTTGGAGAAGACAGATTGAAGTAGAGATGAAGATGATGGGGAAGACATGGAATGATCTTAAAAGAATTGCAAAAAACAGAACGACTTGGAAAGTGTTTGTTGAAGACCTATGCTCCACTGGGAGCTAAAAGGTTGAAGAGAGATGTGTGATAAGATTAGAATATATTACTTGACTATTTGTGATAAGATTAGAATATATTACTTGACTATATGTGATACGAGTAGAATATATTACTTGACTATTTGTAATAAGATTGAATATATTGCTTGACTATTTGTGATAAGATTAGAAAATATCAACTTATTATTTGTTGCAAAGTTACAATATACGCGTTGACTAGAAAAGATATAGAGAGTTGAATATTTGTTGAAATATTACAATAAACTATACCGCGCTTACAAATGTTTGCGGTTTCAATTTCTTGAATTTCTCAGCAAATACGTTTCCTAGAAACGATTTTTTTTTCTTTTTGCGCTGTCGTGTTTTTGCCCCAACTGTATTTTATTTTATTGATACATGTTTTATAGATTGCACATATTTATCAAAACCGTTATCAAAAAAGAGTTACTTAATACATTACTCCTCACACGGAATTAATTTTACAGTAGTGTAGTATATTTATTCTATTTCACAAATCAAAGGCGTACAATTGTTCATCAGTAGGTAATACTCCGTAAAATGATTGCCGATATGTCAATGACTTTGTTCTGTCTAAGTACAGTTTTTAATTTCTTTAGCGTCAATAATTCTTTGCCTTTGAAAAATAGATAGATCTCGTTAGATCACTTCATTGTCAAAGTTGTCGAATTTATATTTTCCTGCTTGCCCTCTTTTGGTTTGTGTATAAACATTACCTTGTTCAGTGAGCCATCTCGATGATGTCTGTGCACTAATACCAAAGGCCTGTGGGTTCAAAGTTCAAAGAAGCAGCTTTTTTACATTTAGCCTCAAATGTAAAATATTTATATAACTCCAATGTCAAGTTTTTGAAAGTAATGATTCTAGGTACAAACACCATTCCGATGAAACCATACATTCTGAGTAATGAAACTCCTATGTATACTGAACTGAAATTCAGAAAACGAGACAGTGACGCAAATTGTCAACGCTTTCGGAAATTCACTTTCATCTTGCGCAACTTCGTTTATGATTTTCTTAAAAAAAACATGAAATGAATTAGTTTGAACGGCTGGGTGAAAGCTACCACAACATGATCTGTAAAACTTGTAAATACTAACCAAGCGAGGACTAGGAAATATTTATATATCTGGAAAGAGCAGAAATCTATCCTAATTACATGGCAAGAATAAAACATTTGTAACATGATGATCTTAATGATATCAATATAAATAAATGTGCATTTTCTTTACTTCACTAATGCTGAGATATAATTTATTAAACAACAGCAAACATTTATGAACGCTTTTATGAAGCTCCATTTAGTGACGCTTTATTTACTGACGTCACATGTAGTGACGCTCAATCCTCATTGCTTAGTTTGTAACTTATGGATGCTGGTTACGTTGTTTTATAGATCTCTGCAGTTCGTCTTAGTACATTGTAACATACATCAGGTGGTGGAGCGGATATGGGTAGTTTCTGAATTTAACTGAGCTGGTTCCATAAATAACATAAAGTATATAGAAGAGTCACATAACTCCCTCTCAACGTGCCCATATCGTGAGTTCTTCATTCATCCCATTAGATAAAGAAGCCCTTTACAATTTACCAGAATCAACAATCAAGACTGAATCAAACAAAACGATGTCAACATTCACATCTTGAGCTTTTACCACATTCTTCAACATACAGAAACAATCTTACAACTTACCAACAAGAACCATGAGACAAGCCAGAGCTAGATAAGCCACCAGTGACGTAGCCATATTGTAATAGGTGATGGATCTGATGTTTATGTGTTTTTTGTTTTGTTTCGGCGAGTATTTCCGGTATTCTAACCGAGTTGAGGTCAATGAACTGTTGAAAGAGCAAGATGACGTCTAATATGTTACAGTATTTGTCTTGATCGCCGTAAATAAAATAACATGTTTGTGTTGTATTTTTGTGTCTAATCCCGTGACCAAACTTGCTATTTGTTTGATACTGTGACAGCAAATTTCTCTTTAATTCCTGGCTTTTTAAGAAACCCTACATTGATATAATGTCTACCCTTATATGTTGTAGTATATCTTTAATTTACGTTTGGCTAGCAGAAGATGATGATCCGAAGCAACATCTCTTCCTCTATATATTTTTACATCATCTAAGGATGACTTACCCTTTTTACTAAAACATATGTGGTCAATTTGACTCTCCGATCTATGATCCGATGACACCCATGTAGCTTTATGTATTCTTTTATGTTGGAATATTGTTCCTCATAAGCTCATTTGATTAAAATCACAAAAGTTCGCGAATATCTCTTCATTCACATTCATTTCTCCAAGTCCATATCTTCCGATGATCTTTTGACCTACATTGAGTGGGTTTTGTTGTACATAATAAGCACATGCATTCTGTAAACACCACTAATAGTACATGAGAACCCATAATAAGCTCATGCATTCTGTAAACACCACTAATAGTACATGAGAACCCATAATAAGCTCATGCATTCTGTAAACGCCCCTAATAGTACATGAGAACACATAATAAGCTCATGCATTATGTAAACGCCCCTAATAGTACATGAGACCACATAATAAGCTCATGCATTCTGTAAACACCCCTAATAGTACATGAGAACACATAATAAGCTCATGCATTCTGTAAAAACCCCTAATAGTACATGAGAACACATAATAAGCTCATGCATTATGTAAAAACCCCTAATAGTACATGAGAACACATAATAAGCTCATGCATTCTGTAAACACCCCTAATAGTACATGAGAACACATAATAAGCTCATGCATTCTATAAACACCCATAATAGTACACGAGAACAAATAATAACATTAAAAATAAATTCAAAATCTGGACCAATCAACATCATCAGCGCCTATGCAACAGCAGTTGCAACAACCACATGCGATAAATATATATTTTGCGAGATGCTCCAAGTTACCTCTGATTCAATCCACAAAAATAGAACACCTTTACGTGCTGGTCGATCTACATGCACGCTTTGGATCTGAAAATCATTCATGGCCATCATGCCTAGGTCATCATGGTATTGGCAAAATGAACGATAATGGTCAGAGGCTTCTAGAATTTTGTTCCCTTAACAACCTGTGGGCTACCAATAATTTCTTCATCGTTAAGAACCGACAAAAAGCAACATGGTGCCACCCAAGGTCCGTGCATTGGCACCAGCAAGACATTGTCCTAGTTCGCAGACAACACTTAAATAATGTTAGAGTAACCAGAGCATACCATAGCGTAAACTGTGACACACAACCCACACTTGTCATAAGTGAAGTGAAGGCAACCACCAACAGGATACACAAATATAGAGAACCAGCCAGTCCTAAGATTAATATCGCTGCAACAAAATTACCCAACGACCAAGTTCTGTTCACGAATGCCTTCAAGAAACGCACTGAATAAGCAGAAGACCTCGACAGTGTCGATGATTCATTGAACCGACTAAACCGTCGCGAATCCTTGACTGTGGAATCTCTTCTCTTGTTAAAGATAAAAACTCCACCAACGATTGGACTCAACACAACTCGATGAATCTCATGTCACTTGTAGAGAAGAATAAGACCTTCCTAACCTTTAAGAATTACCCATGCTTGATCGCAAAAGACCAATTCAAACAAGCAATAGCAGAAATGCAAGAGGAATGAAGGAGATGTGAGAACGAGTATTGGCCAAATCTGTGATCTACTATCCAGAAAGCTTTTCAGCTGCGCGATTCTAGAACTATGTACAACAACATAAAGATTGGTCTAGGCCCACACATTAAAAAAATTACTCTCTTAAAAGACGCAAACGGTGAGCCTATCAGTGACAACTAAACAGCTGGAAAGATGGGTCGAACATTACTCAAGTCTCTACTCTGAAGACAGACCTGCAAGCCAACTCCTAGACTAGCAAGTCAACTCCTAGACCAGCAAGTCAACTCCTAGACCAGCAAGCCACCTCCTAGACCAGCAAGTCAACTCCTAGACCAGCAAGCCAACTCCTAGACCAGCAAGCCAACTCCTAGACCAGCAAGTCAACTCCTAGACCAGCAAGTCAACTCCTAGACCAGCAAGCCACCTCCTAGACCAGCAAGCCACCTCCTAGACCAGCAAGTCAACTCCTAGACCAGCAAGCCAACTCCTAGACCAGCAAGCCAACTCCTAGACCAACAATCCAACTCCTAGACCAACAAACCAACTCCTAGACCAGCAAGCCAACTCCTAGACCAACAATCCAACTCCTAGACCAGCAAGTCAACTCCTAGACCAGCAAGCCAACTCCTAGACCTGAAAGTCAACTCATAGACCAGCTGTTCTAAAAAAATAACTATTCAACTGGATAAAGAACCCACAGAGAAGGAACTTCATGATGTTATTAATTACCACCCACGTGGAACAGCCTCAGGTAACAATATACCCGCCGAAGTACTTAAGGACAATCTTTAACCATTCCTGCCCAACCTCTACAAACTTCTTGTCCAATGCTGGAGAAACAGAGATATTCTCCAGGCAAAGAAAGATACCGAGATTGTAGCGTTATACAAGAAAAAAGGGAACAAGGGCGATTGTAATAACTATAGGGTTATCTCCCTCCTGAGTATAAGGCAAATGTGAAATGAAAAGAATAGACGTGGAAATAAAAAATCGAAAGAAACCGTATGGTTAAAGCTTCATGTAACATAAATGAGAACACAAAGCAGAACAACGTTTCGGATCAATAGACCTTAAGAAGGAACAAACATATAAACCCACACACACACACACATATGCATTTAAAATAAACAAAATATATAATCATTTCGAACGAAACAAAATTAATAAAAGAACATTAAAAATAAAACCTTCCCTGTATAATTTCACAAAACAAAAAATACATTAAAAAATAAGCATTTATTTAAGTGGTATCGTACAAACCGATCTACTGAAAACAACACTATCTAGCTGCTTGCAGCAACGTTCAGAAAAAGATTGTAAAGATTCGAAATGGCAGGCCTTAAATACAATACCTGATATGGCCCCGCCCCTAACATCTGTTGGATCTGTCCATTAGGGAATAGACAAATGATTGCAGTGCTGCGGCATAGCTGGTGGTAAGGAGACAGTGGGCGTAACGAGAGCCAGTGGGCGTAGGGTGTAAAGTGTACTTTAATATAGTAATGTGTTATTAATAGTTATTCATGACATTCAACTGTCATTCATAGTCATTCATGTGTCATCCGCAGACACTCAATTTGCCATCCATAGCCATTCAAGACATGTATCTGTCATCGGTATTCGTTTAACTATAATTCAAGGTCGTTCATGTCATTCACCTATAATTTATAGTCAATCTTATCATTAATCTCTCATCTGTAGTCACTCAGCTGTCATTCATGGTGACCATGTCATTAATTTTTCGGAAGAAACACATTTTTGTCTTTCATCTGTCATTCGTAGTCAAACGCTGATATGTCAGACATAGTTTCTTATGTTATTAAGAATCACATATGTTATCTATTTGTCAGTCATAATCATCCATGTCATCAGTCTTCCAATTATAGTCACTCATATCTTTCATGTGTCAGTCATATACATTTATGTCATTCATCGGTCATTCATAGTAAACCATCTGTCATTCATAGTAATTCATAGTCATTCATCTGTCAGTTATAGGCACTCATGTTATTCATATGTCAGTTATAGACACTCATGTTATTCATATGTCAGTTATAGACACTCATGTTATTCATATGTCAGTTATATACACTCATGTTATTCATATGTCAGTTATAGACACTCATGTTATTCATATGTCAGTTATAGTCACTCATGTTATTTATCTGACATTCATAGGCGTTAATGCCAATCGTCTGTCTTTCCTAGTCAGTCATCTGTAATTCATAACATTTATGTCATTCATCTCTCATCTATAGCAATTCATGTGCCACACATGCCATTCATCTGTAAGGAATATTCACTCGTGCCATTTAAATGTCAGTCATACTTTAAATGTCATCCATCTGTCATTGGTAATTACTTATGTCATTCATCTGTCATTCGCAGTCATTCATTTGCCTTCATAGTCACTCATGTCATTCATCTGTCAATAATAGTCGCTGTGTCATTCATCGGTCATTTTTAATCATTCATCCCTCATTTATAGTCACTCATATCATTCATAGTACCTGAGCTATTCATATGTTAGTCATAGTCATGCATATCATCAATATGTCAGTCATTATCATTCATGTCGTTCATCTGTCGTTTGTAGTAATTCATGCCAGATATAGTCTCTCACGTCATTCATCTGTCTTTCATAGTCACTTAAGTCATTCATCTGCCAACCATAGTCACTCAAGTCGTTTATCTCCCAGTCATAGTCACTCAAGTCATTTATCTCCCAGTCATAGTCACTCAAGTCATTCATCTCCCAGTCATAGTCGCTCATGTCATTTATCTCCCAGTCATAGTCGCTCATGTCATTTATCTCCCAGTCATAGTCGCTCATGTCATTAATCTCCCAGTCATAGCCACTCAAGTCATTCATCTCCCAGTCATAGTCACTCATGTCATTCATCTCCCAGTCATAGTCGCTCATGTCATTCATCTCCCAGTCATAGTCGCTCATGTCATTCATCTCCCAGTCATAGTCGCTCATGTCATTCATCTCCCAGTCATAGTCGCTCATGTCATTCATCTCCCAGTCATAGCCACTCAAGTCATTCATCTCCCAGTCATAGTCACTCATGTCATTCATCTCCCAGTCATAGTCGCTCATGTCATTCATCTCCCAGTCATAGTCGCTCATGTCATTCATCTCCCAGTCATAGTCGCTCATGTCATTCATCTCCCAGTCATAGTCGCTCATGTTATTCATCTGCCAGTCATAGTCGCTCATGTTATTCATCTCCCAGTCATAGTCACTCAAGTCATTTATCTCCCAGTCATAGTCGCTCATGTTATTCATTTGTCAGTGATTTGTCTTCTCTAATTACTGTCAAGTCAGACGTTTAGTGAATAACAATAAAAGGAGAAGAAGAAAGAAAAGAAAAAAAAAAGAAACAATGGAAGACATTTCCGCCAAACAAACCTATATGGAACATGATGTTAGCGACAATTGTTTATAAAGGCAAGCAACACATTTTTAGGATGGTGCTCAAAACACTCGATTAAAACTTTGGTGGAACCATAGGTTGGTGATCGAAACCTATCTCTTGCTCTTTTCATGGATCTGATTCGTTACAAAAAGAACAACGCTGCTCACATTAGGTTATAAGCATTGTTAAATGACGTAAGTCTGAGAGAAGTAGGAGAACATAAAGAGAATCTCTCTCACTAGCTTCCTACGTGCTTGGTCATGTTATTTCTGTTTCACTGCCAACTAAGTGAAGCTTGTGATTCTCTCAATGACAATGTAAAGTCCATATCGTTTTGTTGTATTTGTTTGATGTTCGGGCATGTCTTGACTTTGACATTCAGAACATGTAAAACATTCTTCAAAAAGTGATATATTTTGCGCCTTTCGGCCCAACACATCCGACTTCAGCACGACATTTTTGAGTACCGGGTTGTCTTACCTCTTTGATCCCTGCTCGCTTGGCCAGACTAGACAAGTTAGTCTGTTACTGGAGGCACCACGGAGAGGTGGAGCAGGGTCTGGATGGTTTTGGTTCACCGATCATGGCGCAAGCCATCAGCTGTGGGTCGCTGACAACTTCCAGCTCCGGTGCTGGGAGTTGCGCCTTCGCCTCCACAGCCATATAGTAAGACTGACTTAACATAAGAGTTGGACATTTTTTTATGAATAGCTGTTTCCTATCTCTAGTCGGTTCTGGAGTATGTAGTTACCTGTGTTTAAAAGTAGTGTGATGGTTCGTCCGCAGGTGTCTTGGCAGATGGTATATGAGATCATTACTGTTGTTTATTTGCAACCATTGTTTCTAACATGTTTTACATTTGATTCGTATGGTGGCCATGACTTATTTGTAGTGCGATAGTTGTGAATATATACAGCCCGTTTTAGAGACGGTATAAGCTACAATGGCTTCTGCTGTATTACAATAAGAAGGTTTCATGTACCATGTTTTCAGCTATTATACAGTGAGAGTGTTCAACTATCATGTCTTCAGCTATTATACAGTGAGAGTGTTCAACTATAACGTTTTCAGCTATTATACAGTGAGAGTGTTCAACTATAATGTTTTCAGCTATTATACAGTGAGAGTGTTCAACTATAATGTTTTCAGCTATTATACAGTGAGAGTGTTCAACTATAATGTTTTCAGCTATTATACAGTGAGAGTGTTCAACTATAATGTTTTCAGCTATTATACAGTGAGATAACAGAGAAATTGACATGAGAATACAAAAAGCAAATGCAGTCACATACCAGGTTTCACCATTGCTAAGACATCTAAACATTTCAATGCCAGATAAGCAATAAATGATTTTATGCATTTTCATACCAACTTTGTGCTATGAACGTCAAACATTGCCCCTTTATCTCTCTCTCTCTCTCTCTCTCTCTCTCTCTCTCTCTCTCTCTCTCTCTCTCTCTCTCTCTCTCTCTTTCTGCAACGAAGACTCAATAAGAGTAGAATTCCAGACTATCTAATGAATTCAGCTGTCTGTTTAAGCGAATCGATTCCCCCATATAGTTTTTCTTCCAGGGAGGTGGGCGTGGACCACATTGCTCTTCTTAGGTCTGTGTACTGTGGGACAATCCTGTAGAATATGTTTTGTAGTCATACTGTCCAGTGTGCAGTGGCATAGGCTGGTTGTACCTATTTTGAATTTGGTGAACATGTGATTTCTCATTCTAGTGTGCCCAGTGCGTAGGCGAAGTATGATGACTGTATCCCTCCTTGATAGTTGTTGGTATCCGTCACTCTCGTTATGCTTTGGGTGTTCTCGTTTCCATTTTTCATGGAACTGACCTATGAGGATGGATTTGGCTTCATCATAACTGAGCGGGTGGTTCTCTTGTGGTAATCTCCCTCCCTGTTTATCTAATTTGTCTGCGCGTTCGTTCTCGTGTATATTACAGTGTGATGGTATCCACTGAATGACTATTTTCTTGAAGTTATTGTATAGTTGGCTACTCTCAAATCATCTAGTTCATTGTTCTTGGGGCTTTTCAGAGCTGATAGTGCTGACAGAGCATCAGTCAGAATCACCAACTTATTGTGCATGCTATTTTTGTTTTGAGTATTGCAGTGTTGCAGCATCTCTGATGGCCTCAGTTTCTGCTTTAAAGTTGTTTGAGAATTTCCCAGTAGCTATTGACTTGGTAATCTCGTCCTGATTATTCAGCGTCAAGCACACACCTCCCCCTCCATTTCTGGTGGCATTTGTAGCAGAGCCATCTGTGTATATGTGGGACCAAGAGTCCTGTGGGTAGGTATCGTGTATGTGATTTTTCTGCTACGTGTTTTCTTTATTTGTCTGATTGGGTGCCTTTTTTCATGATTCGTGTTATATTTTCCTTAAGTTCTGGTATTTTATGTTTTCTATGAGGAGACATATCAGATGGGCCCAAGGGTTTCGATATTGTTTGGGAAAGTACTGGGTCTCCAGTAGTTAGTTCATTGGAAATTGCAGCGAAGTTGCTCCTCTTTAGTCGTACAATTCCGGAACCAATTATTCTTCGGTGCAAGGGGTGACTAAGGAGCCTTCTATATTTCTTCGCTTGTTGCAATACTTTAGTGACCCGCCTGCCATCTAAGGGGTGTAAACCTGTTACTCTTTCCAGAGTCTTGATAGGTGTAGATTTCATAGCACGAGTGATGATAAGGGCAGCTTGGTTCTGTGTTCTGTTAATGTTGATAAGGTGTGATTTGGAAGCCATAGCCCAGGTTGTGACTCCATACGCTAGAACTGGTCTGACTCTTCCTACGTAGAGTCTTTTCAAAATATTTCTATCTGGCCCCCAGTCATTTCCTGCCAATTTCTTCATAATATTTGTTCGTTTTCTGGCTTTTTTCTCTGCTCAGTCTGATTTTTCCATGTCATTCTGCGATTCATGGTGGCGCCAAGATATGTTGGGTTTTGGTCAATAGGGAGTGTATGGTCTTTTATCTTCAAGTTTGCAGAGAGTGTATTTCTTGATAACCTGAAAATTGTATATGTAGTTTTATTTTTCGTTGATTGGTAAGAACCAGGTGTTCGTTCATTTTTCAAGTTCACCTAGGGCATCTTGCATCCTGGGTCCAGCCACCGACATACTTTCCTCGCGAGCCCATAACGCCAGATCATCTGCGTATATTGCTGAGTGTATTATAGGTGGAATGTCCATTACGATGTCATTTATGAAAATTACAAGGAGTGTTGGGGACAAGACTCCGCCTTGTGCCATGTTCGATAGAGACCTTCTTACTTAGTTGACCTTGAACTTGTACTCTGGCTGTTCTATCCTGAAGGAATTGAGAGACCCAATTGAATAAACGACGCTGGATGCCAAGTCTAAAAAGTTTGTTCTTTAAATCCTCTCGCCAAACCCATTAAAAGCCTTCTCCATGTCGACCCACACCGCCAGTGTGTGTTTCTTTTCTTGTAGAGCATCCTCTATTTCCTGTGCAATGTAGGTGGTCAGGTCTTCAGTTGATCTGTGCTGACGAAAGCCACTTTGTTGTGGTACGATTTGTTGTTTTATCGCCAAATGCCACATAAGTCTTCTGTTAACCAGCCTTTCCATGAGTTTACTCAGGCAGCTCAGTAGGTTAATTGGTCTATAGCTACTTGGGTCTAGTGGGTCTTTTCCACGCTTGAGGATGGGCACCATAATAGCTTCTTTCCAGATTGCCGGCACATGACCTCTCTTCCAGCTAGCATTTATTATCCTTAGAAGCTGGATCTTGGCTTTCTGTCCCAGATCTAGGAGTATTTCGTTGGAGATTCCATCTTTACCAGGGGAACTTTTGATCTTCAATCCTTAGAGGGCAACATCTAATTCGGTTGGGGTAAAGATGGTCGTCTGATGCTCTTCTGGTGCTAAAGGCATTTGTTTTGCATCTTGGTTTTCCCATCTCGCAGCTTTCTGTTTGTCTTTTGGAGTGTTTATTCTACTAATGTTTTTGTAAGTTTCTATCAATAGTTTTGCTGCCCTGTTGCCTGTGAGGATGTTCTGATTATGTGCTAATGAACTTGGAGGTCGGCAGTTGTTTTCGTCGCCCAGAGCTTTCGCAAGTTTCCATATTTTATGACCACTTTTGTCTAGATTAAGGCTCTCTGATTTGTCTACCCAGCTCTGTCTTTCTGATATCATTACCTCACGTCTGTATTTGACCGAGGCTGCTTTGTAGGCAATGTTGCTCTCTGTGCTGTGTGATGTTTCAGCTAGTTCTCTGGCAAAGTCCAGATCCTCTTCTAGTCTTTGTATTTCCTTGCTCCAGTATGGCTTGTAGTTTCTTCTTGCCCCTCTAGGAATGGATTCTTTAACAGCTCTAGGATTCCATTTGTTAACCGCTCTATCATATTATTGACCTTCTATTTTCGTGGGTGTTGATAGGCGCAAATTATGCATCAGTGAGCCTGGCAAACTTTGCCCAATCTGCTCTCTTATAGTTCCAGCGGGGAAGTGGTATTTGCAACTCCTGTTTGTGAGCAAAAGCCACTGAAAGTTTGACTGGTCTATGGTCACTATATCCAAGTTGGTTCAGCACGTTTCTTGTTATTTTGGTAGATATGTCTCCAGTTTCAAATGCTAGGTTGAGAGTGGAAGATGTTCTCCATCTTCTTGAGTAGAAGGGTGAAGGGGGGGGGGGGTCCTCCCTAGAGTTTATGAGGAATAGGTTGTTGTCTATTTCCCATTCTTCCACTTCTTCACCTCGAACATGTATCATTTGGACCCTTTCTAAATCAAAATTTCAATACATGTGAGATCCGATGCTTGAGAAAAATAACAAACAACACAAGAAAAGAAGATAGAAAACAAAATGAAACCATAAGAAAAATGGTAGGAACAAAACCCTGCCAAGAATATATAGAACAACAACAACAACTTAAATGGTTTGGTCACATGGTCAGAATGAATCCGCACCAATCACCATCAAGGGCGTTCTTCTCAAGAATACATGGAAAAAGACCAAGAGGAAAACCTAGAAGAAGATGGATAGATACAGTGATAAAGACATGTAACAACAAAGGAAAATCACTAATTCAGACAGTTCGAGCAGCTCAAGAACGGCAAATGATATAACCACGACACCTTTCAGGTACCAGGGAAAAAGAGAAAAGAAGAAGTAGATACAGTGAGACCGTTCAACTATAATGTTTTCTGCTATTATACAGTGAGAGTGTTCAATTATCATGTTTTCAGCTATTATACAGTGATAATCTTCTCTTTCTTCCACTTTTCAGCTCCCCGTGGAGCATAGGTCTTCAACAAGCACTTTCCAAGTCGTTATGATTCTTGTCTTTCTTTTAAGATCATTCTATATTGCCCCCATCATCTTCATCTCTACTTCTATCTGTCTTCTCCAAGAATTCCTTGGTCTTCCTCTTTGTCTTTTCCCCCAGGGGATTCCAAAAAAGAGCCTGTTGGGTAATACACTCAGTTGGCCTCTGCAGTGTGTCCTACCTAGCGCCATCGTCTTCGCTGTTTCTCTTCATCTGCTGGTGTTTGACTAGTACATTTCCCTAATTCTATGTTAGTAATTTTGTCCCTAAAACCTGTGTGTACATCTCTCAAATGTTTCTCTATGGCCTCTTTTAGTCTATCCAGAATGAGTCTGCTTAATGTTTTTCCTGGCACTGATAGTAGCATAATTCCCCTATAATTTATGCACTCCTGTAAACTTCCTTTCTTTGGTATTTTGATCATATAATCTACTTTCCAGTCTTTAGGTATTTTTTCCCTTTCCCAAATTGTATCTAACAGATTATGTAACATCTTGGTAGAGGTGTTAACATCTGCCTTGATGGCTGGAGAAGAAATTTCACCTGGTCCTGTGGCTTTACCATTTTTTTAATAGCTTGATAGCTTTCATTATTTCTTCTTTACTTGGGTTTTATACAGTTAATATGTAACTCTTCTTCTGCTCTTTCCATCTCTCCATTTCTTCACTTATATTACTAAACAGATTTCCTTTCTTGTCTTTAATAAAGGCATCGATCTGTTTGTATTTTCCACTTAAATTCGTTGTCCTGTTGTACAGTTCTTTCATATTCCCCTTATTTGTTGCCTCCTCTGCCTCTTTAGCCAGTTCATCTTTATATTTCCTCTTATCCCTTTTAATACATATTTTCACTTCTTTGTTCACCTCGGTATAAGCTTCCACTGACGTGGCTTTATTACTTCTCGTTTTGCTTTTATTTATGTCTGCTTTCGTGTTCTTTCTTTTTTTAATTTTATCCAGGGTCTCTGCTGTCATCCATGACTTATTCTGGCGTTCTCTTTTACGCAGAGTTTTTTTTGTTGCATGTCTCTTTCCATATATCCTTTACCTGTTTCCAATGATCTTCTATATTTATTGTATTTTCTAGTTGTTGGAGCACTTGGTATTTGTTTGCAATTGTGACTGCGAATTTATCTTTAATTCCCTGTTCTTTAAGACATCCTACATTGAAATACTTTCTACCAGAAAATCATGTGCTGAAGGTCTGTAAAATTTATGGTCACTAACACCATATTCCATATACGCCACTTGGTGTGACGGAGCTCTTTACTATTTTATTTATGTATGAAAACAAGAACAATTGTTGTTTTCACAATTAGAAAACGGGTCACGGACAACAGTGATCACAATGCACAGGCAAGCACTGATAACATAAACAACAGCACTTACTGTGCGACAGAACTAGCACAGCGGCAGAGGACAAGGTAACATACACACAACAGTGCTCAGAGCCAAAATAATGGAGAAACAATAGTGATCATACAGATATAATGTAAATAAAATTGCAACCATAAATATTTGTGGTATCAGAGCCAAAGAAGAACAATTAATCGACGCAATGATAAAAAGAAGAATCAAAATACTCGGAGTAGCAGACACAAGACTGAAGGAGAAACAAACAAGGAAAGGGTGCATGAATTACACCATAATAAACACAGCAGTCAACACCATCGAAGTAGCAAAACACGGAGTAGTTCTAATACATAAAACAACTGAGGACCTGTAAGAATATATCAGCAGACTAAACAACACATGTAAACAATACAACATGATGATCAACAAAAACAAGACAGAAGTAATGCCAATAGCGAGAAAGAAAGAAAAACTAAATATCATAAGGGATAATACAACTCTGAAACAAGTAGACAATTTTAAATATCTGGTTAGCACGTTAACACAAGACAATAATCAAGAGACAGAAATTGATATGAGGTGTAACAAAGCATGCAAAGTTATAAGCCAAGTAGAAACACTTTTGAAAAACAAAGCAATAACTACGGAAGCAAAAAGGGCAATATACAAATAACTTTTTTCAACCAACTCTGTGCTACCTGTTCCAGAATTGGACGCTGGACTCTAGAACAATAAGAAAGATAACGACCACCGAAATGAAATGTGCAAGAAGAATGACACGAAACAGCTTAAGGGGCAGAGTAAGAAACACTGACCTGAGGAAGAAACTCGAAATTGAACCAGCCATCGAATACATAAAGAAACAACAGATAAAATGGTTCGGTCACATAACAAGACAAAAAGAACTAACAATGACTCAAAAAGCCATAAACAAACGCTACGAAAACGCCAGATTAAGAGGAAGACCGAGAAAGAGATGGAAAAAGGGAATACTAGAGTCACTAGGAGGGAAAACACCAGAAGAGGCCAACAGAAGATCAAAGAATCGCATATTGTATCTCCCATCGACGACGACGGCAGCGGAGAAAGGATAGAAGAGGAAGAAGAAACATCAGACAAGGCTGTTTTCTGTCGCCGGATTTGTTTTCAGTTTACAGCTAAAATAGTATGTGATCAATAGCAGATATAAAAGGAATTTAAGTCAAAGGCCACAACAAAAATAATTTGAGATATGCGGATGGCACAGTCTTAATAGCAGAGATAGATAAAGAACTGTAGACTGAATAACATAATAGTAAAGGAAAGCATATACTACAACGAATAAGAGTAGAAAGTATTTCAGTGTATGGTTTCTTAAAGAACAAGGCATTAAAGATAAATTCGCAGTCACAATAGCAAACAAATACCTCCAACAACTAGAAAATACAATAAATATAGAAGGTCATTGGAAACAGGTAAAGGACATATGGAAAGAGGCATGCGAAGAAACACTGGGGAAAAGAGAACGCCAGAATAAGTGATGGATGACAGCAGAGACCCTGGAAAGAAAGAACAAGAAAGCAGACATAAATAAAAGCAAAACGAGAAGTAATAAAGCCCAGACACAGGAAGTTTATATAGATGTGGACAAAGAAGTGAGAAGATACACTAAAATGGATAAGAGGAAATATATAGATGAATTAACTAAAGTGGCAGAGGTAGCAAGATATAAAGGGAATATGAAATAACTGTACAACAGCACAAAGAAATTATGTGGAAAATACAAACAGATCAATGCCTTTATTAAAGATAAGAAAGGAAACATATTTAGTAATATAAGGGAACAAATGGAGAGACGGAAAGAGCAATTTGAAGAACTTTTGAACAGACCCGGCTCAAATAATGCTCAAGATATACTACCAGCAGTGGAAGAGTTACACGTTAACTCTTGAATACCAAGCAAAGAAGCAATAAGGAAAGCCATCGAGCTATTAAAAATGGTAAAGCCACAGGACCAGATGAAATTCCTTTGTAGGCCATCAAAGCAGATATTAACACCTCTACCAAGATGTTACATAATATATTAGATAAAATGTGGGAGAGGGAAGAAATACATATAGACTGGAAATAAGTTTATATGTTCAAACTATCAAAGAAAGGAAGTCTACAAGAATGTACAAATTATAGGGAAACTATGCTACTATCTGTGCCAGGAAAAATATTAAGCAGGATTATTCTGGAGAAATTAAAAGATGCCATAGAAAAACATCTGAGAGATGAACAGGCAGGTTTTAGGAAAAACAGATAAAGTGCTGATAAAATAACTACTCTACGTATAATAGTTGAACAAAGTTTAGAACTACAGTCCCCGCTTTATATTGAATTCATAGATTACGAAAACGTGTTTGATAGCTTAGACAGAGGAGTGCTTTGGAAGTTGTTGAGTCATTACGGAATCCCCATAAAGCTTATTAACCTAATAAAAACAATGTATAAACAATGGAATGTAATGTGGTGCATGAAGGGCAGCTCGCAGAAGCATTTGAAATAAGAACTGGAGTAAGGCAGGGGTGCCTTCTGTCTCCATTTCTCTTTCTACTGGCCATAGATTGGATTATGAAAATAACTCAAAACAACATGAATAGAATCCAGTGGTCACTGACCAAGCTGATGGTTTTAGACTTTACTGATGACATAGCTCTCCTATCACACAGCCATCAACAGATGCATGATAAATTGAACATACTTGATGAGAGATCACAACAACTAGGACTGAAAATTAATAGAGACAGTCCAACATTATGAGAATTATTCCATTTGGCAATAACCAAACAACATTACGAGAAATCCTTCTACTAGACGTACAACCTTACATATATCTGGGCAGTAATATAGATAATGAGGGAGGAATATACAATTTTACCAAAATAAGGATATCAAAAGCAAGAGGAGCTTTTGTTGCACTGGGAAACATATGGAAGTCCTAAGAAATTAGGTTAAATTGTAAAATAACAATTTTCAATTACTATTATAGGTTGGTCCTATTATATGGCTGTGAAACATGGAGAACAACAAAATTAACAAACATGAAGATATATAATTTCATTAATGGATGCTTACGCAGAATAAAAGGATAGAAATTAGCAGGACAAAACCACTAACATAGAATTATTAAAATGTACCAGTCAAATACCAGTGGATAAAGAAATACAGCGAAGACGTTGGCGCTGGATATGACACACACCTACGGAAGCCAATTGAGAGTATTACACAACAGTCCCTTTTTGGAATCTCCAGGGGAAAAAACAAAGAGGAAGACCAACTAATTCTTGGGGAAGACAGATAGAAGTAGAGATGAAGATGATGGGGAAGACATGAAATGATCTTATAAGAATGGCAAGAAAAAAACCGACTTGGAAAGTGTTTGTTGAAGACCAATGCTCCACAGGAAGCTAAAAGGTAGAAGAAGGAGTAGAAAAGAAAGCAACAAGAAAGCTCTGAGTCTGAATAGTAAGAAAACAGAAGTAATGGTTATATCGAAGAAACAATCATGCAGCATAATAATAAACTTGACAATTCTGAAACAAGTGTAACGGGTCAAATGCTTGGGCACTATAATAACATCAGATGGAAGATGCACCACAAAATAAACAGCAGAATAGCTTAGGCCAAAATAGCTTTTCAGAAAATTAAAGAACGCCTTATGCAACAAATCTATGCAAATAGAATTGAGAAAGATAGTTCTTTGGTGCTCTATAGAACCATTTCTGACCTAAGGAAGTGAATCATGGACAATAAAGAAACAAAGGAAAAGAGGATCAGAGACCATAGAGATGGGTTTTTTTTCAGAATAATTTTGAAAGTTCCCTGGACAGCTAAGAGGGTAAATTGAAATTCATAGAGGTCAATACAAAGTGGGAACTCCTAAGAAACATTAAAAAGAAACAATCAACAGTATTGGAAAACATGAGAAGAGGAAATCTGAAATACTTGGTTACAACATAGAAAAAAATACAGTGAAAGAGATATCGTGGATGACAAATAAGGAAAATACTCAATAGCTTGGTGCCATGGAGTGGAAAACAGTCAACAACAGAACTGATACGATGTACGGTAGATAAAAGATTGTGGAATGTACATGATCGCCGACGCCAAATGGTATGGCACATGATGATGATAATGTACTATTTTAAAGTTGTCCACATTCCGACTTTAATGACATCTGCGCATTTGGGCACGTTTGCTATGACTAGGTATACATTATAAAAGGGCAATAAATACACCATCTGCTGACGTGTCTACGCCTCCAGGTTTACCCAGCATGCATTGATTCGACTGGAGCACCAAATAAACAATTAGTAAGCCTCGCGAACACAGGTGTTGGATTATGAACGGTTTATTGGGATAATGTGGCCATCTAAGAATGTTCAATAAACAAACCTTAAGTAAAAGAGGAATGGTTGGTACAGCTGGCGTCAAGTTATTGCTTCGTGTGGTGCTTGATTATGTAAAGTAACATGTTAATGCTAATAGATTAGTCTTGATCGTCATGGATCTGCCACGACCTCTACATTTTGTAGACGTGTTTACTTATCTTTATGTAGGAGAGACCTTTAATTACAAAACCTACAATACCTTGCTGCTATACTCACACACAGATAATCTTCACCATTAAGTAGCGAGCAAGCTGGCGTAGGTGATCATGACTCTCCACAACGTTCGATCTTGACAGTTATTTAACACAGAAAATACTTTGTGAATAATAAGCACGTACGCAATGATCTTCTGTTGTTTCCCACAATGCAACTGGTCCGAATCCTGTATGGATCTAGTCGTTATCTTGGGTCCACGAACTGAGGGAGATAAGAGAACCTAATGCAGGAGCTACATATACCCGCCCTATAAGAGGGCATATGACATGTGTCATAAGGAGGGCACATCAGTGTCGATGAAACACGTAAAGAAACAGTTATACGATGTCAGCCCACGTAACGTAGAGAATGAGTTAAATGGGGACTCAGTTTTGATGGCAGTGGAGAGTTGCGGGCCTTCTCAGAATGAGAAGCCTCGTCAATAAAGTACCGCCCTGACACAGTTCACAGACTTCAGTGAGTGTCTGAGGATAGATTGTTAGATAACATGTGAATATTGTTAGTTCTCTATCTGCAAACGCTGTCATATGTACTTGATGTTTCTCCCAATCTCTCACTTCCATTGTCTTGTTCCTCTATCCATCTTCCTCATCTACTTCACATAACCCCCTTCGCCCTATATACACTCCTTATTTTCTTAAAATGTCCCACATCTCCTAACGCTCTTTTCTACCTGATCAACTCTCCATCTCCTAACTCTCTCTTCTACTTCATCTATTCCACTAACCTCACCCCTCTTTTCAAGTTACCTGCTGCTTCATCCTCATCTAATTCCAACGATACATAGTCCTCTTTTACATCAACTATTCCCCTCTTCTACTCCATCTATTCACCACCCTTATCCTCTTATTCTACTTTATCTGTTCTTTCCCTTATCTCTCCCTCCTACATGTATATTTCCCACGCCTACCTCCCGCTTCTGTTTCATGTATCCCTCACCTCTACTTCCCTCTTCAACTTAATTTTCTCCCCACCCCTACCTTGGTCTTTAACTTCGTTTACTTCCCACCCTCTACCGATCCACGCATACTTCATCTATTCCCTATACACTACCTCAATCTTACATTTCATCTACTTCCCACCCGCGACATTCTTTCATCTACTTCTTCTGTTCCTCAACGACTTTCTCCCTCTTTTGCTTCACCTATTATCCACTCAATATGTGCATCACTCTACTGCTTCTTCAACATCAACACTCTACCTTTCCACTTCTTCTTCATCTATTCCTTGCATTCTGCCGACAATCTTCTTTTCATGCATTTCCCATTTTCTACCTTCCCTCTTCTACATCCATCCCCACCAACTACTTTTCCTCTTTTCTTCTACATCCATTCCATAACTTCAACATTCTCTCTACATCTTCATTCATTGTCAATCCACTACATTACCTCTTCTACATGCATTTCTATCCTCTACTTTTACTCTTCTTCTACATACATTCCCCATTTTAAACCTGCCCTCTTTTTCTACATCCATTCCCCATCTTCTACTTTCCCTCTTCTTCTTCCATTCCCCATCTTCTACTTTCCCTCTTATTCTAAATCCGTTCCCCATCCACTACATTCCTTCTCCTACATTCATTCCCCATCTTCTACCTTCCCTCTTCTTCTACACCCGTTCCCCATCCACTACCTTCCCTCTTCATCTACCTCCATTCCCCACTCTCTACCTACCATCTTCTTCCTCCATTCCCCATCCACTACTTTCATTCATCTACATCTATTCCCCACGTTCTAGAATCACTCTTCTACATACATTCTCCCCCATCTACATTCCCTCTTCTATATCCATTCCCTAACATCCAAATTCCGTCTTCTACATCAATTCCCAACCCTTAACATTTCCTTTCTAAAACCATTCTTAACTATTTACCTGCCCTCTTCTACATCCATTTCAACACATTTTACCTTCCCACAACTGCTACATCCATTCCTCATTTTCTACCATCCCTTTTCTTTTCATCCATTCCCTATCTTCTACCTTCCCTCTTCTACACCCATTCCCCAACCTCTACCTTCAATCCTCTATATCCATTCCCCAACCTCTACCTTTCCTCTTCTACATCAATTCCCCATCTTCTAACATTCCCCTTCTTGTACATCCATACCCCACCCTCTACCTTCCCTCTTCTACATCCATTCCCTACCCTCTACCTTCTCTCTTCTACATCCATTCCCCATCCTCTACCTTTCCTATTGTACATCCATTCCCCAACCTCTACCTTCCTTCTTCTACATCCATTCTCTATCATCAACTTTCTCTCTTTCACCTCTATCTCCCACTTCTGCTTCATCTATTCACCGACCCTACCTCCCACTTCTACTTTATCTACTGCCCACCCTCTATCGTCCCTCTTCTACTTCATCTATTCTTCACCTCATACATTTCTCAAAGAAACGATCGGATGAGAGAACCATGTTTGTTGATAGATCCATCCTCTGCCCCAAATGACTTCTATGAAGTTTACATTTAAATTGTCACCAACCCTAAAATGCTATCAAGATAAAATGGTCACTGTGAGTCAATGCCTTTATAACAAGCGTAAATCAAACACCATTGATGTGTTTGTTTCACAAATTCGAGTCCATATTCTGTCATTTAAAATGATATATAAGATATTTGTCTATGAATTGTTAAAACCATCAAAGTGTTCTGGCTATGTATTGAGTTATTGAGTTGTTTGTGGTCATCCAAGTCTCGCAGTGTCCAGCGACTCCAGTTCTATTTTGGCTGATAAGTCTTTTTATACGCCCATTAAGTCTCTCTTTTCTGGATGTGCCTATCTCAACTCCCATCTCCTTCATCAGAAGGACTGACGTGGACTCATGTTTATCGAAGTCATGTGCTATGTATATGAATGTTTTCTTGTATCTATCCACTCGATTTACATTTAACGGCTTGGAGAATAGCGGTTCTGTGCCAGACCCGAAGTGTGTGTTACTTGGAGATATACATCATTTTATTACCTTGTGTCTTGTGATGATGATTAGACTACCGTGACAGGATGTAATGTTCCCCTCGTGTGTTTGATTTTTCCTGGTAAACAGATCTAACGATGTCTACGTTCTGGTAGCAGCATCTAATCTCCAACAATAATTCCTGTCAGAGAACTTTCTCTTATCATAAATCAAGGGCTGATGAGTGTTCAGAGACTGTCTGCGGATCACATGAGACCGGGTAAAGTAATAGGAAACTCTTTTATAGAGCTTCACTGCATTAGGTAATCTGATCATCAGAAGCGGGCACTTCGATCAAGTTCGAATGCGTACATTGAATCTCAATTGTGGATTTAGTAAACTATTCTCATCATCATTATAATAATATATACCGCTTGATGTTGACATTCATGTCCCTCCACAATCTTTTATCCACCGTGCATCGTATCAGTTCTGTTGTTGAATGTTTTCCATGCCATAACACTAAGCTATATTTTCTCTGTCTGTCGTCCGCAATCTCTTTCTCCCTGTAATTTGTCAGTTGTAACCATGTATTCTAACTTTCTTCTTCTAATGATGTGTCCGATAAACGTGGATTGTTTATTTCTGATATTTCTTATCAGGTCCCTTGTTGTGTCGACCTCTATGAGAATTTCCTCTTTGGTCTTTCTAGCTGTCCAGAAAACTTTCAAAATTATTCGGACAAAACCCATATCTGCACCCTCTAATCAAAAACTATTCTACTGATCACATTCGACTGGGTTAATGTGTACATTCAATCGCCTTTTTAGATCCAGTGAACTATTCTACTGATATAATTAGACTGGGTTAATGTGTATACCCAATCGCCTTTATAGATTCAGTGAACTATTCTACTGATATAATTAGACTGGGTTAATGTGTATACCCAATCGTCTTTTAGATTCTGTGAACTATTCTACTGATCATATTAGACTGGGTTAATGCCCACAACTAATTGCATTTTATATCCAACAATACTATAAAGGATACCTCAGATTGTTATCCATTCTGGAAGGAAGACAACTTGGCGTAGTAATGACCGTATTATAAAAATATACCAGAGGTGAAATCAAATATATCTATATATCTATCTATCTACTGTCCTTTCGAGCCGAAGACGGCACATAGGGCAGAACCACAATCTCAAAAACAGAAACCTTGCGTGCCAAAATGGCACATATTGCAGAGATCACTGCTCTAAAATCTGTGGCGCCGTTTCTTTAACAATACTTTTTACAATGACAGCTTGTCAAGCCATCGATCAAACTCCTTAGTCGCCTCTTACGACATGCCTGGAAGGTCACAGTATCACTATACTTTAATTCCCTCATAATGAGGCCCCGGTAACACATATCAAAGATATGATACTTCCATAATATACCACACTTCAGATATAACACGGTATTTCCCGTTTACTTTAATTTTTTTTTTTTAATTCTGGAATTAAAGTAAAACTTTCTAATGCTTGAATTTGTTTTATTTACGTTTAGCTTTTCTCTAACAAAGTAAATGTTCAATAAACGAACAGTGTACAGTAAATACAACATGATACCGTTAATTAAACATTAAAGATAGGGGGAAGTAGACTTATTTTAATTTTAACATTTCATTTGCCAAACATCAAAGGATAATGTCCGAAAACGACACTTGATAGTGTTGACCTGCATGATGACATCAGCCTGGAGTAAGAAGTACATTTTAATAAATGTTAAATATATACATGAACTTATAGGTAAACTTAGGGAAGTAAAGAATAGTGACACTGTGACCTTCCAGACATGTCGTAAGAGGCGACTAAGGAGGTTGATCGATGTATTGACAAGCTGTCATTGTGAACAGTATTGTTATGGAAATAGACCATATATTTTAGAAGCAGCGATCTCTACAATATGTGCCATTTTGGCATGCACGGTTTCTGTTTTTGAGATTGTGGTTCTGCCCTATGTGCCGTCTTCGGCTCGAAAGGACAATATATAGATAGATCGATAGATAGATAGATCGAGATAGAGATATACATGAACATGCAATTAAATACAAAGATACTCATTATTATTTGTATTATTATTTTCATTACATAATAAATTCTGACTTGTGTGGTAGAGACTTTATATAGTCGCAGTCCAGGGGAGACAACCCTGAATATACTACAGATGTGGAACGGACAACTAACATTGTCAACCTTGACTGGTTACCTTGTGTTGTCACAACATTGACAAGTTAAACAGCGGCAATTAATAAGGTTTCCTTGGTTCACCCTTGCCCAGTAGAAAGCAACCAATGCTACAGTGGTTACGCCGAAATAGGTGAGATAAGTTCACATAAAAACAAAATAATCTTTTCTCCTTGTTATTATTGATCATAAATAGGCACCAAAGTGAATCAATCCTGTTGAGAGTATTACACAACAGGCCCTTTTTTGGAATCCCCAGGGGAAAAAAACAATGCGGGAGACCAAAGAATTCTTGGAGAAGACAGAAAGAGAGATGAAGATGATGGTGAAGACATGGCATGATCTTAAAAGAATGGCAAGAAACAGAACGACTTGGAAAGTGTTTGTTGAAGACCTATGCTCCACAGGCAGCTGAAAGTGTTTGTTGAAGACCTATGCTCCACAGGCAGCTGAAAGTGTTTGTTGAAGACCTATGCTCCACAGGGAGCTGAAAGTGTTTGTTGAAGACCTATGTTCCACAGGGAGCTGAAAGTGTTTGTTGAAGACCAATGTTCCACAGGGAGTTGAAAGTGTTTGTTGAAGACCTATGTTCCATAGGCAGCTGAAAGTGTTTGTTGAAGACCAATGTTCCACAGGGAGCTGAAAGTGTTTGTTGAAGACCTATGCTCCACAGGGAGCTGAAAGTGTTTGTTGAAGACCTATGTTCCACAGGGAGCTGAAAGTGTTTGTTGAAGACCAATGTTCCACAGGGAGCTGAAAGTGTTTGTTGAAGACCAATGTTCCACAGGGAGCTGAAAGTGTTTGTTGGAGACCTATGCTCCACAGGGAGCTGAAAGTGTTTGTTGAAGACCTATGTTCCACAGGGAGTTGAACGTGTTTGTTGAAGACCAATGCTCCACAGAGAGCTGAAAGTGTTTGTTGAAGACCTATGCTCCACAGGCAGCTGAAAGTGTTTGTTGAAGACCTATGCTCCACAGGCAGCTGAAAGTGTTTCTGGTTCACCCAGCCTTAAATGGTTACCGGTTTTTTTTTTTTTCTGGGAAAGTAATGCGCCACGAGCGTAATATCGACCACATTACCCCAAAAATCATGTGATGAAGGTCTGTAAAAGTGATGGTCACAAAAACTATCTTCCCTATACGGCACTTGGCGTGACGGGGGTACTTTACATTTATATATATATATATGTGTGTGTGTGTGTGTGTGAATGTGTATATATATATATATAAAACAAAAAGAAATAAATTCGCGAATTGGAAAGGCAGCTTCCACATTTGGCAAACTTAAAGATAAAGCATGGGTCAACACCAATTTAACACTTAGGACTAAGTTTCAAATTTACCAAAGTTGTGTGTTTAGTACACTTCTATATGGATCAGAAACTTGGACTGCCTATGCAGGGCAGGAGGAAAGGTTAAACAGCTTTCATGTGCGTTGCCTTCGCAAGATTATGAACATCAAATGGGAGGACAAAGTAACTAACTCTAATGTCTTACAACGAGCTAAACTCCCATCGATCATGGCAGGACAAAGTAACTAACTCTAATGTCTTACAACGAGCTAAACTCCGATCGATCATGGCAGGACAAAGTAACTAACTCTAATGTCTTACAACGAGCTAAACTCCCATCGATCATGGCAACACTTAAGCTTCGTAAGGTGGCTGGCCTTGAAAGAAGAATGACAAATAATCGTATTCCCGAATAAATATTGTATGGCGAACTTTGGGATAGAAAGAGACCAACGGGCAGAGCAGTGCTGATATATAGGGATGTTTGCAGGGATTCCTTGAGGGAATTTTATATAAGTGAAAGGAACTGAGAAAATGTGGTTGCGGATCTTAGCACATGGAGAGCAAACATACAAATTGGCACAGCAACTTTCGAGTCAGTGTTGATGTCACATTCAGAAGACAAAAGGCGCAAGAGAAATGAGACAAGGCTGGGTACTGCAGTTACACCTTGTTCGTTCTGTGGATGGATCTGTCTGTCCAGGATTGGCAAACTCAGCCACCAGAAAAGATGTTCAGTAAAGCATTACCCAGTATGAGACACTAATGCTTTACCAAACTACTGACTTATCATGATTGCTTGCTACCAACCGTCTGTCAAGGCGACAAATGCCATATCAATATCTATATATCTATATATATATATATATATATATATATATATATACATATATATATATATATTTATATAGTAAGATAAATTAAGATACAATAAGATCAGATAAGTTTAATCATGTATTAATGTCTATATGTTCATATACAAAGAGGTGTTTCAGCACAAAAGTTCATAATGCAAAGGCACGGGAATTTCCATATCAATTATATCTATCTATTGTCTGTTCGAGCCGAAGACGACACAAAGGGCAGAACCACAATCTCAAAACAGAAACCTAGCGTGCCAAAATGGCGCATATTGCAGAGATCACTGCTTTTAAAATCTATGGCTCTGTTTCCATAACAATAGTTTTTACAATGACAGCTTGTCAAGCCATCGATCAACCTCCTTAATCGCCTCTTGCGACATGCTTGGAAGGTCACAGTGTCACTATTCTTTACTCATAATGAGACCCCGGTAACACACAGGAACCATATCCATTACCGTTGTGTAATAAAGTAGTAATAGGGAGTCGCGACAGTTCACTTGTTAGTGAAATGGACTACAAAGGCCGGGTCGATCCTGATCGACGGCTTCCGAGTTTACCTAGCCTTAATTGGTTACCGGATTTTTTCAGTGAAAGTTAAGTAACGGCGTAATACCGATCACATTACCCCAAAAATTATGTGCCGAAGGTCTAAAAAAATAATGGTCACTAACACCATATTCCCCATACGACACTTTGCGTGACTGGGCTCTTTTGTTTTTTTTTTTATGAAGTTTTATCGAATTCATCGTGATAAGCCAGTTCCCTCCCCTTGTTCCTTTTTTAGCTCTTGTAAAGAGGCTGGGTGGACCCGGAGAGATTTTATTTCAGAAAAAAAGTTTTGCTTCAACTGGCATTTGAACCCGAACTTATTGGTCTGCACAGGACTGCACTAAGCACATCGTTACCAAGCTTTCCATCTTAAGGTAGTGAATTGAGACCAAAATCAGACCAATCGTTTCTGTCCTAGTCACCCCTGGAAACAATGACGTCGAATACTCAGTCCTATCGGAGAGGGATAATGAAACGGAGATCTCTTGTTCAAAATTGATTCAAAAATAACTCTTTGCTAGTTGAAAATAAAGAAGAGTAATCCTGATTCCGCGTATTTAGGCCAAATATGAAAGAAATACGATGCACTGTAGATAGAAGATTGTGGAGGGACATGATCGCCTACGCCAACCGGCAGGGTACATGATGATGATGATGATGATGATGAAAGAAATAGAAATGTAGAATTACCTGCATACTTTACACAAAATACTCTAGCTGAAATTATGCCGAAGACTCCCCCCGGTGTTAAGATGATCATGCTCTGTGCTAAGATCTTCCTGGGTTATCAGATGTGAGATCAAATGTTAATGGGCATTGTTCGAGTACACTGACAAAGGGGAAAACAAATCTAAGAAAAATTGCCACTTCTTGTCTGACTTTTCGCACATTTATAGGCAATGTGGTCAGAATAACGCCGGGACGCATTATATTCCAAAGGCCGTATAAGGTGGGATTTTTCAAACGCTTTATGTTAACATAGCAAGACAGGAACTGTCATGGATCCAACAGGGAAATATAACATCAGAAAGGTCGCTGAATACATTGAGAAGAGAATCCAGGGAAATCTTCAAGAACATGTTTAGAGTCTTCATGTCACGTTTACACACGTCTACAAATCATCAAAGTTTTGGGCGCATCCAATAATGTTACCATCTGTCAGTTGTCCATAGTGTATACCTTTTGGTGTGCGGCCAAGCCAGGGCCGTTATTTGTCCAGTGTGCAGATGTTCGGAGGGTTGTGACAGTGATGACCTCCACGTTTGTCACTTTATCCTTCCACATGATTCCAAGAATATGACGCAGATATCGCATATGGAATCCATTTAGCCTTCTCTCTTGTTTTAATAATGTTATCATTAATATCGTTCCTATTACTACCATTATAATTAATGTCATTACTGTTACTAATACTATCATTAATGTCATTACTATTACTAATGTTATAATTAATATCACTACTATTACTACTGTTATCATTAGTACCATTATTATTACTACTGTTGTAGATATATTATTCCTATTCCCCTACCATAGATGCTGCTAGATGTACTTCTTTCACTGCAACAGAAAACATATTATTTTACGTCAAATGCTCAACTATTGTACTCACGTTTCATCTCATTGTCCTATTCTCAACAACCACTGACATTCAACTGTGGCGCCTTTTTGATATGTTCATATTTCCTTATTATTGTCTCATACGTATCACCACATACGCCCTTTGCTACATTAACCAAGCATTCTGTGTGGGCTCTCAAAACACTGTTTGTGCAAATAGACACCATTTATCAAAACAAATAACCTACGTCTGTATAGATATAATATCTCCTTAAATCATATTACATTGTGGATTACAAACAAAGGTCCCTATTCATTCACCTATTGTTGTGACTACTCGTTACGAACAAATTGACACATATAACCTGTTTATTTATGGCATTATTTACGATCTGTGAAGTTAACGATAATTTGACATGACATTCAAACAAGAGAAATGCGATTTTTGGGCCATGTTAAAAGACACAACATCCTACTAAAAGTAATCCTGGAGGAGAAAATACAAGGTAAAAGAGGCAGAGGCAGACCAAGACTAACATGGACGAGTAACCTGAAATAATAGAATAATATAAATGGCCTTCGTTGCGGAAATCGGCACTCGATGATGATATAGGTCATATCTTCTACAGTAATTAGTATAGTTCTGTCTACTGTTTTATTCTTGTATGACATGATAACAACAATTGGTTAATGTTAGTGTACACATGTAACATTTGCTATTGAATGGGACCGTCTGACCATGACGTCACGGTTTATTTACAGCCTCGATTACAAATCCACTAATGTCAATGATTTTAAGTTAGACCACGTGACCAGCACGTCATTATTCTGCCCGTAGCGAAACACAGCGACCAACAAAGCAGCGAGTGCAGCACTTCTTGGTGGGCGGTTGATTTTATGTTTGATTTCTTCCCAGCAGTCTATGAACCTGCCCTTTATCTCAATACCACAAGATTATATTTTCTATGATAGGGTATGTGTGGTTATTTGTTGAGCCACAATCTCTGTCACTGTATATGTCGTGTCCTTTAGGAGTCTCCTTCCATGCGCTACTTACTTCTCTGTTGTGCTTGATCAACGTTGGGCTATATTTCCCACAAACATTTTGTTCTGTAGCAGAAACAACTTTTATTAAATGTCCAGTGTTGTGACCTCCTGTGTTGAGTCTTCGTGCCTGCACTGACAATGTTTACGATGAAAGCTTTATGGTTGTTTAACGTTGTCTATGCAAATATGGTAGGCCTGAGTGATAAGATGAGGTGGTAAATCAAGTCTAGACTTGCTGCCCTGTTGTGAGTGGCGTTTATATGTGTGTCTATATGCGTCTGTCAAATTGTGGGTGCCAGTTAGCGTCTGTAGACAATAGAGATGCTGGGTGTCTTCCTGATTGTTCTCCATATTTGATATCAACATCTCTACCAACGATATATACATCTAACAGGACACAGTCTATTAATCCGTTCATGTTCTCACACACGTGTTGGAGCGTGTCAGCAAGCTCTGTAGTCCGCCGTTAAACATGAAACATGGTGTGTGCATGTAGTTGGTCCATGTGTGCATGTAGCTGATGCATGTGTACATGTAGCTAGTACATGTATGCACGTAGCTGGCCTGTGTGTGCATGTAGTTGGTCCATGTGTGCATGTAGCTAGTCCATGTGTGCATGTAGCTGTTCCATGTGTGCATGTAGCTAGTCCTTGTGTGCATCTTGCTGGTCCATGTGTGCATGTATCTGGACCATGTGTGCATGTATCTGGTCCATGTGTGCATGTATCTGGACCATGTGTGCATGTATCTGGTCCATGTGTTCATGTAGCTGATCCATGTGTGCATGTAGCTGGTCCATGTGTGCATGAATCTGGTCCATGTGTGCATGTAGCTTTTCCAAGTGTGCATGTAGCTGGTCCATGTGTGCATGCAGCTTTTTTCATGTGTGCATGTAGCGGGTCCATAAGTGCATGTAGCTGGTCCATGTGTGCATGTAGCTGGTCCATGTGTGCATGTTGCTGTTCAATGTGTGCATGTAGCGGGTCCATGTGTGCATGTAGCGGGTCCATGTGTGCATGTAGCTGGTCCATGTGTGCATGTAGCTGTTCCATGTGTGCATGTAGCTGTTCCATGTGTGCATGTAGCGGGTTCATGTTTGCATGTAGTTGTCCATGTGTACATATAGCTTGTCCATGTGTACATATAGCTTGTCCATGTGTGCATGTAGCTTGTCAATGTGTGCATGCTGGAGTCCGTGTGTGGTTGTCTTCTTGACCTTGCTGTGTTCTATGGAAGTTTACTGAGATAATATATGTTATTGTATAATAAAGTACATGTTATTACCTTTAATACAAATTAACCAGGTAATTATGACGTTAGAATCTAAATTTTGAGTTTAAGTACATGGATTTGCGTGAATCCCAGGGATTCTCAAAATTAAGGGGGCACAGAGAACAATTAAGATCATGTGTTAAGCGAAGGGAAAAGTTTATTACAAATCCGTCTGTATAGAGGACTGCGTCTCTCTCATCAGTGTTATCCAAGAGGAAACTTGTTCTCGGTCCTGACCATGACTGAGTTCTGTCCCCTACATTTCTTGTCGAGTGTGACAATACACGAGAATGTTCCCTTGAATGACGTAGGGACTAGTATCCACCCCTCACCAGCGTTGATACCGGTAAGCCCACATACCTGTTTGATGACATCTTCTGCTCTCCTACCCTTGATTTACCTGTTTTTAGCCTACACCCACTTTACAAACTACACCCACCCCTGTATTATGAGAGATTCAATGAGCATGATAAGAAAAGTTGAGGTGGGCTCTGTACGTATGCAATGGGTAGAGTCACTGCACAAGTCAAAAATATGAATGGTCACTTTTGTCTACGATCCAGGACATGCGGGGGTATCGGGAAATGAAAGAGCGGACAGATTGTCTATCTTCGATATTGTTGAGGACGGTCAAGCAATGGATCGGGCGGACATCAGCAATTCTCTCCGAGATGTGGGAAGGACACAGGACTTCGATAACAGTGAGTCCACGTCACTTCTTCGGATGAAAGAGATGGAAGTTAAGGTGGGCACAGTCAGAGATGAGAATCTTAGTGGGCATGTAAGAAGACTAATCAAACAACACAGAACTGGAGTCGTCAGTTGCTGGATACTGAGAAGACTGGCTGAGGAGGGAATCTGAGCACCCATGATCATGTTCGGAGTGGAATGATGATGACCCACAAATAACTCAATAACTCAAAGTTCGATTCTTAAGATCCAGGTTGTCAGCCGAGAAGGACACATGACCGTACTGAGTGTTGACCACCTAACAATCGAGTACCATCCACAAGAGATAACAAAGATAAAAGTAATATGATTTATTTTATAGAACCAAGCTGGTTACAAGTGAATGACTAGATGAAATGTGGACATATAAAAGGTGAGGTTGAGGGTGGGGAATGGATATAGAAGGAAGTTTGTGGTAGTTCATGTTTTATTGTCATGTATGTCATTATCAATAAATGATCGTGTGTTCAACCTCGTTTTTTTTCAGCCCTATATGGCATGCAATAGACAATTTGTTTTGTTCTCTTTTATCTGTTTCATTTCAATAGATCTCTTTCTTTGGTGTAGGTGTGGATTGGAGTTTGACTTTTGAACCATTTAATCTGTAGTAGCAGCTAATGTATTGTAATAGCTAATGTGTTGCAGTAGCTATATGTTGTAAAAGCTAATGTGTTGTAGTAGCTAATGTGTTGTATTTGCTAATGTTTTGGAGCAGTTAATGACTTGTAGCAGCTAATGTGTTGTAGTAGCTAATGTGTTGTAGTAGATATGTGTTGTAAAAGCTAATGTGCTGTAGTAGCTAATGTGTTGCAGTAGCTAATGTGTTGTAGTAGCTATGTGTTGTAACAGCTAATGTGTTGTAGTAGCTATGTGTTGTAAAAGCTATTGTGATGTAGTAGCTAATGTGTTGCAGTAGCTAATGTGTTGTAGTAGCTACGTGTTGTAACAGCTAATGTGTTGTATTAGCTATGTATTTTAGTAGTTATGTGTTGTAGCAGCTATGTATTGTAGTAGCTATGTGTTGTAGCAGCTAATGTGTTGTAGTAGCTATGTGTTGTAGTAGCTAATGTGTTGTAGCAGCTAATGTATTGTAGTAGCTAAGTGTTGCAGCAGCTAATGTGTTGTAGCAACAATGTATTGTAGTAGCTAATGTGTTGTAGTAGCTATGTGTTGTATTAGTTAATGTGTTGTAGTAGATATGTGTTGTAGTAGCTAATGTATTGTAGCAGCTAATGTGTTGTAGTAGCTATGTGTTGTAGCAGCGAACGTGTTGTAGCAGCTAATGTGTTGTAGCAGCTATTGTGTTGTAGCAGCGAACGTGTTGTAGCAGCTAATGTGTTGTAGCAGCTATTGTGTTGTAGCAGCGAACGTGTTGTAGCAGCTAATGTGTTGTAGCAGCTAATGTGAGATGTAGAAATTAGTGTAAGGAACCAATAGCAGGCGCCTCAGAATTACTGTGAGCAAGTCTCCTCGTTTTGACTAATTCTTGCAGGACCAGCCGAGACACTTATTAAAATCTATAAATTTACATTCGACATGTCAGAGCCACTGAATGATTAATATCCCATTCTTGTACAGGGCATCTCCTTCTGGATACTCACCAAATTAAAATAATTGAAATGTTGAGATCAAGTGCCAGTTCTATGTTTCGGTCACTCGCTCTCCAATTATCGTACTAACCAGTGTAAAACAATATCCATATAAATGAAGCTCAATGATTGGTAGCTCACATAATATCCAACTACTTCAATGCATGTAATAGGTAGGCTACCTTGAAATTGTTCCAGTGAGTTTGCGTTAAACGAGAACTATTGGTGGACTTTAAACTGTTGTCTTTATCATGTTGATAATACAGAGGGACAATACTTGAGAAATCATTTTTTTTTAAAATACCAATTAAACGAAATTAAATAAAATAATTACAGTAAAGTCTCGACTATCCGGAATGCTCGGGGAAGAACCCATTCTGGATAATTGAATTTTTCTGGATAATCGAGAGTAAGAAAACCAAACTCAAAATTTATGAAAAAACAACTTATTGAAAAATTGCAATGCTCAGAAATATTTAAATTCGTGTGACATTCACTAGCTTTCTCTATCAACATGGGTCCTGATATTGGCATTCCTTTTCTTCTTCTTTCTAAAAACCACACATAAAGGACGTCGTCGAGTTTTTCAAATTTTGGCCGTTTCATACTTCGTCTCTGGTGTATATTGTTGCTGCTTTCAGACTCCGACGCAAACTTAAACAACTCATCTTTTTGATTTCGTATGTCATATAATGTTGAAGAGGCTATGCCAAATTCAGTCATCAAAACGTTGCGATTAACGCCTTTTTCAAGTCTACTAGCGATTTCAATCTTCTGGTTCAGTGTCAATACAGTTAGCTTGCGTTTACCTTTGCGGGAAATTGAGGTGTGGTTTGCACTCGCAGAGGCCATTATTTAACACAAAAATGTATTCCGTTAAAAAGTATGCACACATGCGTTTATAGCATATCATGTATAATTTATACTGATGGAACGAATTTCAGCTTGCACAAATGTCTGAGACAAACTAACGTCAAACTCTGTATCTTACTCTTTTTGAATTTCCAGTCGGTAATTTTTGAACCCCTCCCCCTTTCTTCTCACCATCTCTATGTCACTGCACGCCGGCTGCTCAACCTTTGATTTATAATCATCAAAGTTATGGGCTCTTCAATTTTCACAAACAATACGTCTGCTTCTAATGTTCGGTCAGACTGTCAAACGCCATATTTTTGACAAATTCATGACCAACTTTAGATCTAAAGCAGGCTATGAGAAAATTAAGCAAATTTGTAAAATCATGTAGATAAGTGTTTTTGGCACGACTAAGATTTCCCGACAAAAACATTTAGTCGGGGGAAAAAGTGAAGATATAGACTGTCTGTCGCTTTTACTTGGAATATTTGGAGACACAATGTCTGGATTGAATAAAATATGTTCGCTCCTATTTGAAGTATATTACTGTAAATACACTATTGTAAACGCAATATTGTGTAATGATAGAGCCTGTAGAAGTAAGCGCAGCGCACAAACCGTGTTGTAGCGTTTTCGATTTCCGGATAAAGGCATTTAATTTAACTGAACAAAACATGATTCAAGCTTTCTCCCTATAATAATTAAAAAAAAAAAAAAAGTCCGTTAAATTGAGAATTCCGGATTATTGAGTACCGCATAATCGAGACTTTACTGTATTAAGATTAAAAAAGTGTGCATATAAATGCTGTTTAATATAAAGTTGAGGTTATGAAGTAAGTAAAAGTAAAGTCTCGCCAAGTGGCGTATAGCGAGTATGGTGTTAGTGACCATAAATTTTACAGACCTTCGGCACATGATTTTTGGAATAATGTGGTCGGTATTACGCCCGTGCCGCTTTACTTTCTCAGAAAAAAAGACACAAGCCTCGCTTGTGAGTTACTATACTTGAGGCGACACTAAACATGAGTCTCCGAACACTTCTGGATAGGCGTGGAGAAGAGGCGGGTTAAAATTCAATGTAACGTCATGAACAAAAATAAGGCTTGAGAGATAGAGATACACACAAAAACACATTATGGATAACTGTAAGGCGTGGAATGTGAAACAATCAACAGTTAAACAGCACAGAAGATTGAGGTTTATGGTGGGACATGATATATAACGTCTTTCGACATGATCCACAAACGAAGGCAATTATTATTGCATGTTTCCTTATGCATACAACATTCACATTTATTAGATTTTGCCATCGCTAATGCTATATGACCATAGATTTTAGAAGCAGTGATCTCTGCAATATGTGCCATTTTGGCACGCAAGGTTTCTGTTTTTGAGATTGTGGTTCTGCCCTATGTGCCGTCTTCGGCTCGAAAGGACAATAGATAGATAGAATGCTATATTGTTTTTGTGTATTACTTGTGGCCTGCATCGCTCATTCAAACCGGAAGCTAAGGTCTATTTTGCTTTAGTGTCTCTACATATTGTTCTTGGTCTGTCTTGATTAAAGAGGCCAATGTCTCAGTTAATATTTTCTCGTTGGGTACCGTCTCTACATTGAAGGTTGGCCACCATGGAACGTCTTTTTACTGTTTATCTTGTCTTGATGGTGGCTGTTATCATTCATTCACCTATTCAACGTTTCATGTTAACAGTCCACTTTAGACTTTGCCTTCCTCTGCCTCTTATAATTGATGATGCACGTTGTCATACGTTCACCTGTTCAACTTTTAATGTCAACAATCCACTTTAGACTTTGCCTTCCCTTGCCTCTTATCATTGATGATGCACGTTGTCATACGTTCACCTGTTCAACTTTTAATGTCAACAATCCACTTTAGACTTTGCCTTCCACTGCCTCGTCAACCTTGTACGTTCCTTCCTAAAATCACATTTAATAGCATATTGTGTCGCTTCACAGAACACTAATATTTCAGGTGATTTAAATTTCTGTTAAATAGTTCTATCATTTTTTCATTTTTCAACTGACTTAGAACTTCCTTGTTTGTCTTCTTTTCCTACCACACAATTCTCGCCATTGTTGATATATTGTCTTGGAATATTCGTTCGGTGTACCTCGATCATCGAAGCTAAAGTCATTGTTCCTATATTCTCTATGTTGATTACTTATCATTGCGGACAAGGTTCATATATTGTCTGCGATTTTACTCTTGATATGCATCCATTGAGATCAAATCATTGCATGTTGTTTGTGTGTTTTGGTCAGTGGTTTTTCTTGTATGTTCCCTGGTTGAAGCGCTCAGTCTCAGTAACAATTCGTCAATTGCTGGTTGTGTATTTGTGTTTTTGTTTTATGTTCCCTGGTTGAAGCGCTCAGTCTCAGTAACAATTCGTCAATTGCTGGTTGTGTATTTGTGTTTTTGTTTTATGTTCCGTGGTTGAAGCGCTCAGTCTCAGTAACAATTCGTCAATTGCTGGTTGTGTATTTGTGTTTTTGTTTTATGTTCCGTGGTTGAAGCGCTCAGTCTCAGTAACAATTCGTCAATTGTTGGTTGTGTATTTGTGTTTTTGTTTTATGTTCCGTGGTTGAAGCGCTCAGTCTCAGTAACAATTCGTCAATTGCTGGTTGCGTATTTGTGTTTTTGTTTTATGTTCCCTGGTTGAAGCGTTCAGTCTCAGCAACACATCGTCAATTCATCGTCGTTTCCTAGTCGCACAAATGACATTCTTCAAGCATATCTCCCCCATGTTGTGACGTGTCTTTACTTTCTTCTCGGTAACGATTTTGACATCAGGTGATCCTAAAGCGTAAATTGTTGACTTATATATTATCTAAACAGAAATACACTTTTCTTATTTAATGACGATCACTTCGTTTTGAACAATAGTCGTTGACAACCCAAGACGCAACATTTTGTTTTGCTGTAGATGATGATTATGATGATACGCCAGTGTGATTGATAACGTATCAAGTTTAATAAAGAAAGTATATCGTGTTGAGAAGGAAGGGACACGTTTTATTTTCAGGAAATTGGCAGGAAAAAAAAAAAGTATGTTTGGAAGAGCCTGGCAGGTAGTAGTCAATTTAAAAATAAATGTAGGATCATTGAAGCATGCTCTAGGTCGTCAAATTTACTTGCTAACTTCTAAACCAGAGGTTCCCAACTTGAGGGCTTGACTCCTGCTTTTATGAGGAGAGCAAACGTTATTAATTTGTTATTATTATTAGAAGTAACTCCACAACAAACGTTTTCTCAAATTACTTATTTCTTTATTTTGTTGTAAAGCTGCAATATCTGTGTAGAGATGAAAACAACAATGATCTTACAATCCTGACATTATTTGTGGTTTTCCTACATTACATAACTAACATATAGAGAAGGATGTTCATAGACGTTCTAGATCTGACAAAATTAGTTGTTCTTTCTCACTTCTTTACTTCTCCAACTTTCTCTTCAAAAAGTATATGTTCTTTGCTGTGTACTTTATTTACATAAACAGGTCTGATATGGTGGGGAAACAAGTAAATATTCATGAGACTGTCTAATATGTGGCTAAAGCAGGACAGAACTCGTGGCAGTTTGGGAACAACTAGACTAAACTGAATGTTCTGATCTTGTATGTTAGCTGATCTTGTCTGTTAGCTGATCTTGTGTGTTAGCTGATTTTGTCTGTTAGCTAAACTTATCTATTAGCTGATTTTATCTGATAGCTGATCTTGTGTGTTAACTGATTTTGTTTGTTAGCTCATCTTATCTATTAGCTGATTTTGTCTGTTAGCTAATTTTAACTGTTAATTGATCTTGTCTTTTAGCTGATCTTGTCTGTTAGCCGATCTTGTCTGTTAGCTGATCCTGTCTGTTAGCTCATCTTGTTTACTCTTCATCAAAAGATAATTGTTGTTCCCTTCCTAGCAGATAATGCTGTTACTGCTCGACCTGAAGAAACGAAACAATAACAAGTTATACAACATCGATCAACATGTTTATTTTAAAGGATTTAACAGAAATAACATGGGCTCTATCAATTCTTTCTCTTTCTTTTCGGACATTCTTCTAGATAAAGGTTCATGTATTTGGTGGTTTCTGGAAATCTAATATACTCTTGTTGATAGACCAAATGTATCATGTATAGTGAATAGATGGTCGCATGTAGGGATGGGATGAGTTGAATGTATTATTTGAAGGTGATCTATATCACGTGTAGTGAATAGATGTGTCGCATGTAGGGATGGATGAGTTGAATGTAATATTTGAAGGTGATCTATATCACGTGTAGTGAATAGATGTGTCGCATGTAGGGATGGATGAGTTGAATGTATTATTTGAAGGTGATCTATATCACGTGTAGTGAATAGATGTGTCGCATGTAGGGATGGATGAGTTGAATGTATTATTTGAGGGTGATCTATATCACGTGTAGTGAATAGATGTGTCGCATGTAGGGATGGATGAGTTGAATGTATTATTTGAAGGTGATCTATATCACGTGTAGTGAATACATGGTCGCATGTAGGGATGGATGAGTTGAATGTATTATTTGAAGGTGATCTATATCACGTGTAGTGAATAGATGTGTCGCATGTAGGGATGGATGAGTTGAATGTATTATTTGAAGGTGATCTATATCAGGTGTAGTGAATAGATGTGTCGCATGTAGGGATGGATGAGTTGAATGTATTATTTGAAGGTGATCTATATCACGTGTAGTGAATAGATGTGTCGCATGTAGGGATGGATGAGTTGAATGTATTATTTGAAGGTGATCTATATCAGGTGTAGTGAATAGATGTGTCGCATGTAGGGATGGATGAGTTGAATGTATTATTTGAAGGTGATCTATATCACGTGTAGTGAATAGATGTGTCGCATGTAGGGATGGATGGGTTGAATGTATTATTTGAAGGTGATCTATATCACGTGTAGTGAATAGATGTGTCGCATGTAGGGATGGATGAATTGAATGTATTATTTGAAGGTGATCTATATCACGTGTAGTGAATAGATGAGTCGCATGTAGGGATGGATGAGTTGAATGTATTATTTGAAGGTGATCTATATCTCGTGTAGTGAATAGATGTGTCGCATGTAGGGATGGATGAGTTGAATGTATTATTTGAGGGTGATCTATATCACGTGTAGTGAAAAGATGTGTCACATGTAGGGATGGGATGAGTTGAATGTATTATTTGAAGGTGATCTATATCACGTGTAGTGAATAGATGTGTCGCATGTAGGGATGGATGAGTTGAATGTATTATTTGAAGGTGATCTATATCACGTGTAGTGAATAGATGTGTCGCATGTAGGGATGGATGAGTTGAATGTATTATTTGAGGGTGATCTATATCACGTGTAGTGAATAGATGTGTCGCTTGTAGGGATGGATGAGTTGAATGTATTATTTGAAGGTGATCTATATCACGTGTAGTGAATACATGGTCGCATGTAGGGATGGATGAGTTGAATGTATTATTTGAAGGTGATCTATATCACGTGTAGTGAATAGATGTGTCGCATGTAGGGATGGATGAGTTGAATGTATTATTTGAAGGTGATCTTATCAGGTGTAGTGAATAGATGTGTCGCATGTAGGGATGGATGAGTTGAATGTATTATTTGAAGGTGATCTATATCACGTGTAGTGAATAGATGTGTCGCATGTAGGGATGGATGAGTTGAATGTATTATTTGAAGGTGATCTATATCACGTGTAGTGAATAGATGTGTCGCATGTAGGGATGGATGAATCGAATGTATTATTTGAAGGTGATCTATATCACGTGTAGTGAATAGATGTGTCGCATGTAGGGATGGATGAATTGAATGTATTATTTGAAGGTGATCTATATCACGTGTAGTGAATAGATGTGTCGCATGTAGGGATGGATGAGTTGAATGTATTATTTGAGGGTGATCTATATCACGTGTAGTGAATAGATGTGTCACATGTAGGGATGGATGAGTTGAATGTATTATTTGAAGGTGATCTATATCACGTGTAGTGAATAGATGTGTCGCATGTAGGGATGGATGAGTTGAATGTATTATTTGAAGGTGATCTATATCACGTGTAGTGAATAGATGTGTCGCATGTAGGGATGGATGAATTGAATGTATTATTTGAAGGTGATCTATATCACGTGTAGTGAATAGATGTGTCGCATGTAGGGATGGATGAGTTGAATGTATTATTTGAAGGTGATCTATATCACGTGTAGTGAATAGATGTGTCGCATGTAGGGATGGATGAATTGAATGTATTATTTGAAGGTGATCTATATCACGTGTTGTGGATACATGGTCACATGTAGGGATGGATGAGTTGATTGTATTCTTTGAAGGTGATCTATATCACGTGTAGTGAATACATGATCACATGCAGGGATGGATGAGTTGAATGTATTATTTGAAGGTGATCTATATCACGTGTAGTGAATAGATGTGTCGCATGTAGGGATGGATGAGTTGAATGTATTATTTGAAGGTGAGCTATATCACGTGTAGTGAATACATTGTCGCATGTAGGGATGGATGAGTTTAATGTATTATTTGAAGGTGATCTATATCACGTGAAGAGAATAGATGTGTCGCATGTAGGGATGGATAAGTTGAATGTATTATTTGAAGGTGATCTATATCACGTGTAGTGAATAGATGTGTCGCATGTAGGGATGGATAAGTTGAATGTATTATTTGAAGGTGATCTATATCACGTGTAGTGAATAGATGTGTCGCATGTAGGGATGGATGAATTGAATGTATTATTTGAAGGTGATCTATATCACGTGTTGTGGATACATGGTCACATGTAGGGATGGATGAGTTGATTGTATTCTTTGAAGGTGATATATATCACGTGTAGTGAATACATGATCACATGCAGGGATGGATGAGTTGAATGTATTATTTGAAGGTGATCTATATCACGTGTAGTGAATAGATGTGTCGCATGTAGGGATGGATGAGTTGAATGTATTATTTGAAGGTGAGCTATATCACGTGTAGTGAATACATTGTCGCATGTAGGGATGGATGAGTTTAATGTATTATTTGAAGGTGATCTATATCACGTGAAGAGAATAGATGTGTCGCATGTAGGGATGGATAAGTTGAATGTATTATTTGAAGGTGATCTATATCACGTGTAGTGAATAGATGTGTCGCATGTAGGGATGGATGAGTTGAATGTATTATTTGAAGGTGATCTATATCACGTGTAGTGAATAGATGGTCTCATTCGGTGGTATGAGTTTAAATTAATTTTTAAAGCTAATAAATGCTTCGTGTATGATCTCATTATGTTTGTGTAGGAGACCTACATCGCTTGTATCATGTGTTGCGATAAAGACGGTCATTTACAACGCGTAACATTGGTGCTGTTCACGACCGTTGTGGGAATTTCTTAACGCAAGTTATTTACATAAAGTAAAGTAAAGTACCCCCGTCACGTCAAGTGGCGTATAGGGAAATAAGGTGTTAGTGACCCTAAATTTTACAGACCTTCAGCACATGATTTATGGGGTAATGTGGTCGGTATTACGCCCGTGCTGCTTTACTCTCCCAGAAAAAAAATCCGGTACCCATTTAAGGCTGGGTGAACCCGGAAGCCGTCGGTTGGGATCGAACCCTACCCTTGTCCGTGGTAGTCCAATTCACTAACCACTGAGCTATCGCGGCTCCCTAAGTTATTTACATGTTACTCATTAATGTGAACTACTTCGTCAGCCGCAGTTTTATCTCTTTAGGGAATTTGCACCGTGTTTTGTTCGTCGTAGGGTGCATTCACTAGAGTAATCAGGAATCTAAAGGGAGCGAAATTGTTGTGTATGCGACATTGTTGTGTGCTACGTCATCCTAATGGTTCATCGTATATCCCTAGACCGGCTGTACGCTAATCTTACGGTCTGTTGTTTGATGTGCGACGGGGATAGTCTGACGACTAACTGTGTCTATATGTTCGGAATTTGAGTCAACAACGATGGCCTAACATCATCAGGCGTTATATATCTTTTCAAGAGGACGTGAACTTCCGGTATATGGTGGATCGGCGGGGGGGGGGGCAATTGAAGGTTATGCATGAAAAGTGTTCCTTGTTGCAGTTTCCTCATATTCCATGTCTGGCTTGTTGCAGGAGCTACTGAGTTAAGTGCTCTATGCACACCGTGAGCTATGTGTCTCATCCGTTTTGATCGTGTTTCGATGTCCCAATTGTTTATGATGAATGATGATATCGTATGACAGGGAACAGTTGGCTGTGTTCACTTTCTGCGCGGTTTCGTCTTAAGTCTTTTGGCTTGTGCTGAGACTGCTACATTGGAGACTACAGTTACCTTTCTTTGTTTGGGAGATGATATATTAATTCGGATGATTACTCTGGCACGGGCGGTTGAGCAATTATGGATTTTATTTCGTTTGTATTGATACCCGGACCTTCCATAACCAAATTACAAAGTGTGTGTAAAGCGAACGCTAATGTGGATATAATGTAACATGTTTGGTGAAGTAATTTACAGCTTGTAGTTATCTAATGTAGCATTGTGGTTAGGCAACTCACAGAAAGAGGAATAATTAAAGGAACAATAAAAATCACCCAAAACGTGACATAGAAAATAAATGCAGAACAGGAATATAATACAAAAGATGAGGCTAGAAAGGAGGAACAAGATAGACAAGAAAATGCGTAATAAATAAGAACATAGAATGAAGCATGGGAGATAAGCAGAAGCTGACAGTTAATAAAACTGATGTTATTAATGAACAATTAGCACAGACCCTGTTATTAATAGGACTACTACTACCTTTACTACTACTACTTCCACAACTACTACTACTACTTCTACTACCTTTACTACTACTACTTCCACAACTAGTACTACTACTACCTTTACTACTACTACTTTCACAACTACTACTACTACTTCTACTACCTTTACTACTACTACTTCCACATCTACTACTACTATCACCTTTACTACCACTACTTTCACAACTACTACTACTACTTCCACAACTACTACTACCCTTACTACTTCAACCACGCTCACTACTACTACTACTACCACAATCAGCACTACTGCAACCACTATTATTGCTACTACTAGTACGATTACTACTACTACCACAACCACTACTAATACTACTACCCTTACTTTTACAACCACAACCACTACTACTACTATTACATCTAATACGATTGCTACTTTTACTGCTACCAGTAATATTATTATTAGTACTACTAATACTACCACCACACTAACTACTACTACTGCTACGACTACTACAACTACCACCACTGCTACTAATACTACCATCACAACCGCTACAACTACTACTACCACTATCACTACCACTACAACTACCATTACCACTACTACTACTAACACTACTACTACTACTAGTAGTAGTAATAGTACTACCACCACCACTACTACTACTACTACTATTACTCCTACTAGTGCTAACACTACTACTACTACTATTACTACTACTACCATTACTACTACTACTACTACTACTACTACTACTACAACTATCACTACTACTACTATCACTACTACTACTACTACAACTACTAATATCACTACTACTACTACTACTACTACTACTACTACTACTACTACTACTACAACTACTACTACTACTACAACAACTACTACTACAACTACTACTACTACAACTACTACTTCTACTACTACTACTACTACTACTGCAACTACTACTACTACTACTACCTCTACCACTACTACTACTTTTACTACTACTACTACTACTACTACCTTTACTACTACATCTACTACTACTACTACTACTATTACTACTACCTCTACCTCTACTACTGCCTCTACTTCTACTACTACAACTACTACTACTACTACTACTACCTCTACCTCTACTACTGCCTCTACTTCTACTACTACAACTACTACTACTACTACTACTACTACCTCTACCTCTACTACTGCCTCTACTTCTACTACTACAACTACTACTACTACTACTACTACCTCTACCTCTACTACTGCCTCTACTTCTACTACTACAACTACTACTACTACTACTACTACCTCTACCTCTACTACTGCCTCTACTTCTACTACTACAACTACTACTACTACTACTACTACCTCTACTACTACTACTACTACTACTACCTCTACTACTACTACTACTACCACCTCTACTACTACTACTACCTCTACTACTACTACCTTTACTACTACTACTTTCACAACTACTACTACTACTTCTACTACCTTTACTACTACTACTTCCACATCTACTACTACTATCACCTTTACTACCACTACTTTCACAACTACTACTACTACTTCCACAACTACTACTACCCTTACTACTTCAACCACGCTCACTACTACTACTACTACCACAATCAGCACTACTGCAACCACTATTATTGCTACTACTAGTACGATTACTACTACTACCACAACCACTACTAATACTACTACATCTAATACGATTGCTACTTTTACTGCTACCAGTAATATTATTATTAGTACTACTAATACTACCACCACACTAACTACTACTACTGCTACGACTACTACAACTACCACCACTGCTACTAATACTACCATCACAACCGCTACAACTACTACTACCACTATCACTACCACTACAACTACCATTACCACTACTACTACTAACACTACTACTACTACTAGTAGTAGTAATAGTACTACCACCACCACTACTACTACTACTACTATTACTCCTACTAGTGCTAACACTACTACTACTACTATTACTACTACTACCATTACTACTAATACTACTACTACTACTACTACACAACTATCACTACTACTACTATCACTACTACTAGTACTACAACTACTAATATCACTACTACTACTACTACTAATACTACTACTACAACTACTACTACTACTACAACTACTACTACAACTACTACTATTACAACTACTACTTCTACTACTACTACTACTACTACTACTACTGCAACTACTACTACTACTACTACCTCTACCACTACTACTACTTTTACTACTACTACTACTACTACTACTACCTTTACTACTACATCTACTACTACTACTACTACTATTACTACTACCTCTACTTCTACTACTGCCTCTACTTCTACTACTACAACTACTACTACTACTACTACTACTAACTCTACCTCTACTACTGCCTCTACTTCTACTACTACAACTACTACTACTACTACTACTACCTCTACCTCTACTACTGCCTCTACTTCTACTACTACAACTACTACTACTACTACTACTACCTCTACCTCTACTACTGCCTCTACTTCTACTACTACAACTACTACTACTACTACTACTACCTCTACCTCTACTACTGCCTCTACTTCTACTACTACAACTACTACTACTACTACTACTACCTCTACTACTACTACTACTACTACTACCTCTACTACTACTACTACTACTACTACCTCTACTACTACTACTACTACTACTACCGCTACTACTACTACTACTACCTCTACTACTACTACCTTTACTACAACTACTACTACTACTACTACTACCTCTACTACTACTACTACTACTACTACCTCTACTACTACTACTACTACTACTACCTCTACTACTACTACTACTACCTGTACTACTACTACCTCTACTACAACTACTACTACTACTACTACCTCTACTACTACTACTACTACCTCTACTACTACTACTACTACTACTACTACTACTACTACTACTACTACTACTACTACTACTACTACTACTACTACTACTACTACTACCTCTACTACTACTACTACTACTACTACCTCTACTACTACTACTACTACTACTACTACCTCTACTACTACTACTACTACTACTACCTCTACTACTACTACTACTACCTCTACTACTACTACTACTACTACTACCTCTACTACTACTACTACTACCTCTACTACTACTACTACTACCTCTACTACTACTACTACTACTACTACTACTACTACCTCTACTACTACTACTACTACCTCTACTACTACTACTACTACTACTACCTCTACTACTACTACTACTACTACTACCTCTACTACTACTACTACTACTACTACCTCTACTACTACTACTACTACTACCTCTACTACTACTACTACCTCTACTACTACTACTACTACTACTACCTCTACTACTACTACTACCTCTACTACTACTACTACTACCTCTACTACTACTACTACTACTTCCACCTCTACTACTACTACTACTACTACTACTACCTCTACTACTACTACTACTACCTCTACTACTTCTACTACTACCTCTACTACTACTACTACTACCTACTACTACTACTACTACTACTACTACTACTACTACTACTACTACTACTACTACTACTACTACTACTACTACCTCTACTACTACTACTACTACCTCTACTACTACTACTACTACTACTACCTCTACTACTACTACTACTACCTCTACTACTACTACTACTACTACTACTACCTCTACCACTACTACTACTACCTCTACTACTACTACTACTACATATACTTCTAATACCACTACATCTGAAACTATTGCTACAACTACCGCCTCTGCTTCTACCACCACTATTGCATATATTGCTACAGTTATAACTACACCAGCAACTGCTGTATAATTTCTACTGCTATCGTTACGGTAACTGCCACTTCTATTAATGTCACTGTTGATACTGCCACTTACTCTACCAGTAGCCTCGTCAGAAATAGTTGGATTTGATTTTTCTCAGCGCCCCTGGAAATGTTATTTTTGTATTATTTTTTTTTTCGCTGTGTATTCTCTTTTCCTATCAATCTGTTCGCTTCTTGTTTGAGTTGGAGCTTTAGATTGTGTTTTCAAAGATTCAGGTCTTCAGCTATTTCTTCCCAAGCTGCAGGGTTTATGTTCAGAGTCTTCAGGCCACGTCTACACACGTCTACAAATCACTGAAGTTTTGGGCGCACCCTAGTTCTTTTACCATTTTCTAGTTGTCCATGGAGTATAACTTTTGGTGTGCGGCCATGTTTCATACGGTGTACGTGGCCAAGCCAGGGCAACCTACGTTGTTTGATCAGTGTGTAGATGTTCGGGAGGCATGTGCGAGTGATGACCTCCACGTTTCACACTTTATCCTTCAAGGTGATACCAAGAATGCAGCGCAGACATCGCATATCGAATCCATTTAGCCTTCTCTCTTGCTTTACTAATGCTATCGTTAATGTCATTACTATTAATAATGAATGGTATCATTAATGCCATTGCCATTACTAATGGTATCATTAATGTCATTACTATTATTAATGTCATCATTAATATCATTAATGACTACTATTGTTGTAGATATATTATTCCTATTCTCCTACCATAGATGCTGCTAGATGTACTTCTTTCACTGAAACAGAATACATATTATTTTACATCAAAAGCTGAACTATTGTACTCACGGTTCATCTCATTGTCCTAATCTAAACATCTCATGGCATTAAACAATGGCCACAGATTGGGAAATTCAAATTTCCTTGAAAATGTTGCATGCTCATCGCCACATACGTCCTTTGCTACATTAACCACGCATTCTTTGTAAGCTTTCATAAATCTGTTTGTGGAAATAGACATCATTTATCAAAACAAATAACCTACATGTGTATAAATATAATATTTCCTAAAATCATATTGCATTGTGGATTACAACCAAACGTCCCTATTCATTTACCTCTGGTTGTGACTACCCGTTATGAACTAATTGACTCATATAACCGGTTTAATTATGACATATTTACGATCTGTGAAGTTAACGATAATTTGAAATGAAAAAAGACCGACTTCAATGAAACAACATATATAGGGCACATCTTCTACAGTAATTAGTATAGCTATGTCTACTGTTTTATTCTTGTATGACTTGATAACAACAATTGGTTAATGTTAGTGTACACATGTAACATTTGCTATTGAATGGGACCGTCTGACCATGACGGTACGGTTTATTTACAGCCTCGATTACAAATCCACTAATGGCAATGATTCTAAGTTGGTCCACGTGACCAGCACGTTATTATTCTGCCCGTAACGAAACACAGCCACCAAAAAAGTAACACGTTCAGCCCCATCTTGGTTAGTGGTTAATTTTATGTTTGATTTATTGTCTATGAACCTGCCCTTTATCTCAATAACACAAGATTATATTTTATATGATAGGGTATGTGCCACAATCTCTGTCACTGTATATATCGTGTCCTTTAGGAGTCTCCTACCATGCGCTACTGACTTCTCTGTTGTGTTTGATCAACGTTGGGCTATATTTCCCCACAAACATTTTGTTCTGTAGCAGAAACAGCTTTTATTAAATGTCCAGTGTTGTGACCTCCTGTGTTGAGTCTTCGTGCCTGCACTGACAATGTTTACGATGAAAGCTTTATGGTTGTTTAACGTTGTCTATGCAAATATGGTAGGCCTGAGGTGGTAAATCAAGTCTAGTCTTCCTGCCCTGCTGTGATTGGTGTTTCTGTGTGTGACATACGTGTCATTTATATGCTTCTATATGCATCTGTTAAATTGTGGATGCCAGAGTCTGTAGACAAAAGAGATGCTGGGTGTCTTCCTGATTGTTCTCCATATTTGTTATCAACATCTCTGCCAACGACATCCACATCTATCAGGACACAGTCTATTAATCCGTTCATGTTCTCACACACGTGTTGGAGCGTGTCAACAGCTCTGTAGACCGTCGTAAATCCTGATACATGGTGTGTGCATGAAGCTGGTCTAAGTGTGCATGTAGCTAGTATATGTATGCATGTAGTTGGTCTATGTGTGCATGTAGCTGGTCTATGTGTGCATGTAGTTGATCTATGTGTGAATGTAGGTGGTATATTTTTGCATGAAACTGGTCTACGTGTGCATATAGTTGGTCTATGTGTGCATGAAGTTGGTCTATGTATGCAAGTACCTGGTCTATCTGTGCATGCAGTTGGTCCATGTGGGCATGTAGCTGGTATATGTGTGCATGAAGCTGGTCCATGTGTGCATGAAGCCGGTCCATGTGTGCATGTTGCTGGCCATGTTTGCATGTAGCCCGTCCATGTGTGCATCTAGTCAGCCCATGTGTGCATTTAGCTGGCCCATGTTTGCAAGTTGCTGGTCTTTGTGTGCATGTAGCCAGTCCATGTGTGTATGTAGTTGGTCCATGTAGCTAGTGCATATATTCATGTAGCTGGTCTCTGTGAGCATTTAGATGGTGCATGTGTACATGTTGCTGGTCCATGTTTGCGTGTAGTCCGTCCATGTATGAAATATGTTGCTGGTCCATGTGTACATGTTGCTGGTCCATGTGTGCATATAGCCGGTCCATGTGTTCATGTAGTTTGTGCATGTGTGCAAGTTAGAGTGCGTGTGTGATTGTCTTCTTGACCTTGCTTTAGTCTATGGAAGTTAACTGAGATAATATATGTTATAGTATAATAAAGTAGATGTTACTACCTTAAATACAAGAGGAGGTAATTATGGCGTTTGAATCTAAATTCTGAGTTTAAGTACACGGGTTTGCGTTAATCCCAGGTATTCCCAAAGTTAAGGGGCCATAAACATTGAATAATTAAGTTCATATGTTAAGTGAAAGGAAACGTTTATTACAAATCCATCTGTATAGATGACTGCATCTCTCTAATCAGTTTTATCATAGTGGAGACCGTTGACCTCCGCACTGACCACGACTGAGTTATGTTACCTACAAATCTTGCCGAATGTGACAATACACGAGTATGTCCCCTTGAATGACGTAGAACTGGTATCCACTCCTCGCCAGCGTTGATATCGGTAAGCCCACATACCTGTTTGATGACATCTTCTGCTCGGCCTACCCATGATATACCTCTTTTCAGACTACAACAATGCCTGTATACTGAGTGATTCGATGAGCATGATAAGAAAAAGTGAAGGCGGGCTCTGTATGTATGCAATGGGTAGAGTCATTGCAGAAGTCGAAAATACGAATGGTCACCTTTGTCTACGATCCAGGACATGCGGACGTTCTGGAAAATGAAATAGCGGATAGGTTGACTTGCGGCGCTATTTTTGAGGACGGTCAAGCAATGGATCGGGCGGACATCATCAATTCCCTCCGAGATGTGGGAAGGACACAGAACTTCGACAACAGTGATTCCATGTCACTCCTTCGGATGAAAAAGATGGAAGTTAAGATGGACACAGTCAGAAATGAGAAACTTAGTGGCCGTGTAAGAAGAGCAATCAACCAACACCAAACTGAGTCGGCAGTCGGTTAGTTATCTTTAGTGACTCGGGCAGGTGGTGCTTGTAAGCCTGGGAGGGCCAACCATCTAAGGGCAGAATCCCCCTACAGAAAAGACAATCTTCTGCCTTGCAGGAAGATTGGGGACAATCAAAGGCTAGGGAAAGCAAACCTGAATAAAATGCTGGCTGAAATCGGATGCACTGGGCCACTAGTGCAGAACACAGTGCAACGTTTTAACGAGTGTTCAATCAGAGTGGATCTGGCAGACTCTAATTGTGATGTTCAGTCTGTGGGGGCGATCAACACAATTAACCTGACAGCTGACTTCATATGAGAGTCTGGAATCCTACTTTGATTGAGTCCTGATCGCAGGGAGAGAGAGATAGAGAGAGTCGCTGGACACTGAGGGGACTTGCTGAGGAGGGGGTCTCAGCACCTATTGCGATGTTCGGAGTGGAATGATGCTGACCCGCAAATAATTCAATAACTCAAAGGTCGATTCTCGGCTGTCAGCCGAGAAGGACATATGGCCGCACTGAGTGTTGACCACCTAACAATCGAGTACCATCCACAAGAGATAACAATTATAGAAGTACATGTAATAGGATTTGTTTTATAGATCCAAGCTGGTTACAAGTGAATAACTAGATGAAATGTGGACTCCCGGACTGTGGAGGGGTTAAAGCAGTCTCATTAGAAAATTGACAAGAAACAAGACTGCCAGCAGTTAATGGATTTTATTGAGGCATAACTCTTGAGCATGATTTGAAGTTTGTGCTAGTTCATATTTTATTGTCATGTATGTCATTATTAATAAATGATCGTGTGCTCAACCTTGTTTTTTCAGCCCTATATGGCATGCAATAGAGGATTTGTTTTGTTCTCTGTTATATGTTTCAGTTCAATAGATCTATTTATTTATTTATTTTTTTTTTGGGGGGGTGGGGTGTGGATTGGAGTTTGAATTTTGAACCATTTAATCTGTAGCAGCAGCTAATTTGTTGTAGCAGCTAATGTGTTGTAGCAGCTAATGTATTGTAGCAGTTAATATGTTGTGGTAGCTAATCTGTAGCAGCAGCTAATGAGTTGTAGCAGCTAATGTGTTGTAGCAGCTAATGTATTGTAGCAGCTAATATGTTGTGGTAGCTAATCTGTAGCAGCAGCTAATATGTTGTGGTAGCTAATCTGTAGCAGCAGCTAATGTGTTGTAGCAGCTAATGTGTTGTAGCAGCTAATGTATTGTAGCAGCTAATATGTTGTGGTAGCTAATCTGTAGCAGCAGCTAATGTGTTGTAGTAGCTAATGTGAGATGTAAACATTAATGTAAAGAACCAATTGCAGTCGCTTCAGAATTACTGTGGGCAAGTCTCCTCGTTTTGACTAATTCCTGCAGGAACAGCCGAGACACTTATTAAAATCTAGAAATTTACATTCGACATATCATCATCATCATCATGTGCCATGCCGGTAGGCGTAGGTGAACATGTCCCTCTATAATCTTCTATTTACAGTGCATCGTATCAGTTCTGTTGTTGACTGTTTTCCATGCCATGACACCAAGCTATCCAGTATTTTCTCTCTTTGTCGTCCGCGATCTCTCTTTCTTTTTATGTTTCCAGTTGTAACCAAGTATTTCAACTTTCCTCTTTTCATGATGTACCCGAAAAATGTTGATTGTTTCTTTCTGATGTTTTTTAGGAGCTGCCTTTTTGTGTTGGCCTCTTTGAGAACTTCCTCGTTGATCTTTTTAGCTGTCCAGAGAACTTTCAACATTCTACTGAGAAATCCCAATCTCTAATCGTCTTTTCATTTGTTTGTCTACTGGGCATGATTCGCTTCCATAGGTCAGAATTGGTTCTATATATCACCGATGAACTCTCTTTCTCATTTTTATTGACATAGATTTGTTGCATAAGGTATTTTTTTCATTTTCTGAAATGCTATTTTGGCCTGAGCTTTTCTGCTTTTTATTTCTGTGGTACATCTCCCATCTGATGTCATTATTGTGCCCAAGTATTTGAAACGTTTTCGACATATCAGACAGAACAACTTAATGATTAATATCCCATTCTTGTACAGAGCATCTCCTTCTGGATACTCAACGAAAATTAAAATAATTGAAATGTTGAGATCAAGTGCCAGTTCTACGTTTCGGTCACTCGCTCTCCAATTATCGTACTAACCAGTGTAAAACAATATCTACATAATTGAAGCTCAATGATTTGTAGCTCACGTAATATCCAACTACTTCAATGCATTTAAAAGGTAGGCTACCTTTAAAATTGTTCCAGTGAGTTTGCGTTAAACAAGAACTAAAGGTTCACTTTAAACATTTGTCTTTATCATGTAGATAACACCGAGAGACATTACTTGAGAAATATTTTATTAATAAATACCTATTAAAAGAAATTAAATAAAATATTTATTAAGAATAAAAAAAGTTTACATATAAATACTGTTTAATATAAAGTTTAGGTTATGAAGTAAGTAAAAGTAAAGTACCCCCATCACGCCAAGTGGCGTATAGGGAATATGGTGTTAGTGACCGTAAATTTTACAGACCTTCGACACATAATTTTTGGAGTAATGTGGTCGGTATTACGCCCGTGCCTCTTTACTTTCCCTGAAAAAAATCCGGTACACATTAAAGGCTGGGTGAACCGGAATCCGTCGGGTGGGATCGAACCCTACCTCTTGTCCTTTGTAGTTCAGTTCACAAACCACTGAGCTATCGCGGCTCCCGAGATTGTAAAGTAAACAAAAATATTTCTAAAGATCCATTTTATATTCTCTATCATAAACCAAATGTCTTCTGATTCAATCTCTGGGTAAAAAAAATGCCTTTTGCAGCGCCATACTATCATTGTGTTAAGTTTTATTTCCTCAGACATGGGACTCACACATAATCATGAGGTAACCTAATGTACCAACTATTTTATTCATTAATATAAAAAAGGTGAATCTAAAACCAGCCTACGTCAAATACTCAATGGTTAGAGGGTCAGGGATGTAAAGATTACCCATTTTTTCCCCTCTGTTATTTCACGAAGAAATTGGCTTGGTGTTCTAATTCAGCAAATGTTTGTAGTTAACGGTGGCCGATTTAAAGGTGTATGTGTTTTTGTCGTGTTATTTTACTGCGTGGATGGCTGTATCAGGAGGAAACCAAGAAGAATGTGGTTCTAAGAAATCAAAGCGACCTTGAACATGTCAATAGAAGAAGACGGAAATCTGACTAGAGACAGATATTCTTTCAGACAGGCTGTGATGAATGCAATGGATATGTGACCTGATTATGGATAATGGATTCTTGTACACAATGTGTAGCTTATATATTATACCATAAATGTGAACATGTGAACACTCACATATATAATACTAGTAGCCTCAATCAGAGTTGACTATGGATTTTTCTGCGCCCCTAGAAATATTGTACAACGCGCGAGCTTGGGCGGAAATAGAAAGAGAGAAGTTATTGCCCATGCAACATGTTTCTTCTCTCCACGCAGCCGAGTGATTGTGTGAGGTCTAGCAGGACAAGTACAGTTTTGTGCCAGCAGCCTCACAGGAGTTGCCAGAGCAATGTTGAAATCAACACTTAACTGCCGGAGGGTCTCCATCTCCGGATTTTTTTTCTCAGGATTTACCCCCGAAGTCTATTTCGTGAACGGGTTGACCCGCTAGACAGCGGGGATTTATAATCGAAGTCACCATCTCCTAGATGCGTTGCCATTTTTAGGTTAACGGGTCGCATCTACCCAGGAAGGAGATTACAGAGCCTCCGACTAGCCGACGAAAACGTCATAGGGCAAGTGGGGCAGTTTACAGAATTAGCTACCCCACACAACCAATTCACCCCGCCCTCTGTAATTATCACTTTGGGGTACGCGACTGGTTATTCTATATTCGCAGCACATCTCTATATCTAGAGGCTGACCATGGTTCCACTAGTTAACACGTTTAGAAGTAGGTCAAGCCACCTACCCCTGTGTGAGGGGCGTCAGTTTGATTGTGCCTAAGCTCTCTCTACACATGATACCATTGTTTACATTATCGAAAATGGTCAACTTACAATGAGTTTGCATAAATGAAAACCCACCCAATCACTATCAATGAAATTACACAAACATCATCGAAGAAATAAAAACAATCACAGGCAATCGAAATACACACGGGCATAGCGGCAAACAAGTTCGCATATATAATAAAGTTAAATATAAACATCATGTGCTTGGGTGTATACAAACAAAAATGCAATTCAATTCTGAACTTCGAGATTCCAAGCTTTAAAGACCCAATCTCAGACAACATTTGTCTGGACGAGCATTCTTGGTCGTTTTGTGCAGCGTGTAGTGGGTGTAGTAAAGGCTGCAATGTCATCATCGGTACGTGTCACGGCAACTGTTCACATGGGATCTATGGACACGACTGTTCCGGGTCTTGTCTCAGTGTCTGTCCTTTATTTGAGGAAAAATCTGGAAAATGTCTACAATGTAAACATCTTGGCTATACCTGTAATGACACTTGTCCCGATGGTAATTTTGGGCTACATTGCGAACAGATGTGTTCTAATGGCTGTGACATCATATGTACTCTCAAATGTCTGGACAACTGTTTCAACGACACCTGTCAACAGTCGATCGGGAATCTATACATGCAAGAGAACGTTCTATGGTTCAGACTGCACTCTCAAATCTCCGGACAACTGTTTAACGAAACCTGTGATTCCCACGTTCAGAAGAGTCTGCCGACTACAACAAGCCCAAGCATATAGGCACTTTAATGTGTTTCTGTTCTAGACATGGTTCATTTTTGGGTGTTTTTTATTGAAGCCATGGCTCATATCTTGCTGTGTTTCTGTCCTAGCCATGGCTCATGTCTTGGTGTGTGTCATGTTAGTCATATCTCATATCTCGGTGTGTCCGTGTTAATCATGTCTCATATCTTTATATGTGTCTGAGTTTAGTCATACCTCATATCTTAATGTGTACCAGTGTTAGTCATATGTCATATCTTTGTGTGTGCATGTCTGGGTTAGTGATATCTCATATCTTTGTGTGCATGTTTATGTTAGTCATATCTCATATCTTTGTGTGTGCATGTCTGTGTATGTCACATCTCATATCCTTGTGTGTGCATGGCTATGTTAGTCCCATCTCATATTTTTGTGTGTGCATATCTATGTTAGTCATATCTCTTATCTTTGTGTGCATGTCTATGTTAGGCATGCGTAATATCTTTGTGTGTGCATGTCAATGTCAGTTATATCTCATATCTTTGTGTTCATATTTATGTTAGTCATGTGTCATATATCTTGATGTGTGTCAGTGTTAGTCATGCTTCGTATCGCGGTGTGCATGTCTGTATTAGTCACATCTTTGTGTGTCCGTGTCTGTGTTAGTCACATCTTACATCTTTGTGTGTGCATGTCTGTGTTAGTCACCTCTAGTGACTCGGGCAGATGGTGCTCGTAAACCTGGGAGGGCCTACCATCGAAGGGCAGAATCCCCCTACAGAAAAGACAATCTGTTGCCTTGCAGTAAGATTGGGGACAATCAAAGGCTAGGGAAAGCAAACCCGACTAAAATGCTGGCTGAAATCGGATGCACTGGGCCACTGGCGCAGACCACAGTGCAACGTATTAACGGGTGTTCAGTCAGAGTGGATCTGACATACTCTAATTGTGATGTTCTGTCTGTGGGGGCGATCAACACACTTAGCCTGACCGCTGACTTCAAATGAGAGTCTGGAATCCTTACTCTGATTGAGTCCTGATCGCAGAGAGAAAGAGAGAGAGACAACATTTATTACAACAGTTTATTGTTTCTAGAGTGACTGTGAACTGAGGGCCGCTCTTATTTTGTTCATTACGTGTATATCAGTTTTTGGACATCAATGAAACTTACGGACACCTGTCGAAGACGGTTGAAATCCTGCCTTCGTAATCAAAAGTTATATTCTCATTCCTAACACTGGCAAACGCATTTTTAACATCAGTGCTATACTTCTCACGACATGCTAGTATACCGTCATCGATTTCAATTTCTTTACTCTTGCTACCCACACACTTAGACTGCAACAATTTCGATGCATCTGTAACAGAAAAAAAGAATGTAATTTTCGATTCATGAATCTCTGCTCACATTTTACAAAAGAAATAGACCTTACCAATTTTACTATAGAAAATACCATCACTAATATTAAGCTCAATTGCTGTTGTAACTTTCATTAAGTTTTTTTTTTTTCTCAACCTTCTTTAATAAAATATAGCGTCACTAACACCATATTTCCCTATACGCCACTTGGCGTGACGGGGGTACTATACTTTACTTTACTTTCTTTAATAAGCTCATGTCTAAAATGTTCTCACATTGACGACTAAAATGATCTCACATTAATGTCTAAAATGATCTCACATTGATGTCTAAAATGATCTCACATTGTTGTCAAAAATGATCTCACATCAATGTCTAAAATGATCTTACATTGTTGTCTAAAATGATCCTACATTTTGATGTCTAAAATGATCTGACATTAATGTCTAAAATGATCTCACATTGATGTCTAAAATGATCTTACATTGATGTCCAAAATGATCTCACATTAATGTCTACAATGATCTCACATTGATGTCTAAAATGATCCTACATTGATTTCTAAAATGATCTCACATTGATGTCTAAAATTATCTTATATTGATGTCTAAAATGTTCTCACACTGATGTATAAAATGATCTAGCATTGATGTCCAAAATGACCTTACATTGATGTCTAAAGTGATCTCACATTGATATCTAAAATGATCTCCCATTGATGTGTAAAATGATCTCACATTGATGTCTAAACGATCTCACATTGATGTCTAAAATGATCACACATTGATGTCTAAAATGATCTCACATTGATGTCAAAAATGATCTCACATTGATATCTAAAATAATCTCACACTGATGTCCAAAATGATCTCTCACTAATGTCTAAAATGATCTCACATTGATGTCTAAAATGATCCTACATTCATTTCTAAAATGATCTCACATTGATGTAAAAAATGAACTTACAATGATGTCTAAAATGATCACACATTGATGTCTAAAATGATCTTACATTGATGTCTAAAATGATCTTACATTGATGTCTAAAATGATCTAACATTGATGTCCAAAATGATCTTACATTGATGTCTAAAGTGATCTCTCACTAATGTCTAAAATGATCTCACATTGATGTCTAAAATGATCATACATTCATTTCTAAAATGATCTCATATTGATGTATAAAATAATCTCACATTGATGTCTAAAATGATCTCACATTGATGTCTAAAATGATCTTACATTGATGTCTAAAATGATCTCACATTGATGTCTAAAATGATCTAACATTGATGTCCAAATAGATATTACATTGATGTACAAAGTGATCTCTCACTAATGTCTAAAATGATCACACATTGATGTCTAAAATGATCCTACATTGATTTCTAAAATGATCTCACATTGATGTCTAAAATTATCTTACAATGATGTCTAAAATGATCTCATATTGATGTCTAAAATGATTTTACATTGATGTCTAAAATGATCTTACATTGATGTCTAAAATGATGTCCCATTGATCTCTAAAATCATCTCACATGGATGTCTAAAATGATCTCACATTGATGTCTAAAATGATATTATATTGATGTCTAAAGTGATCTCACATTGATATCTAAAATTATCTCACATTGATGTGTAAAATGATCTCACATTGATGTCTAATCGATCACACTTTGATGTCTAATATGATCTCACATTGATGTCTAAAATGATCTCTCACTAATGTCTAAAATGATCTCACATTGATGTCTAAAATGCTCCTACATTGATGTCTGAAATGATCTCACAGTGATGTCTAAAATGATCTTACAATGATGTCTAAAATGATCACACATTGATGTCTAAAATGATCTCACATTGATGTCTAAAATGATCTCACATTGATGTCTAAAATGATCTCACATTGATGTCTAAAATGATCTCACATTGATGTCAAAAATGATCTCACATTAATGTCTAAAATGATCTTACATTGTTGTCTAAAATGATCATACATTGATGTCTAAAATTATCTCACATTAATGTCTAAAATGATCTCACATTCTTGTCTAAAATGATCTGACATTATGTCTAAAATGATCTCACATTGATGTCTAAAATGATCTTACATTGATGTCCAAAATGATCTCACATTAATGTCTACAATGATCTCACTTTGATGTCTAAAATGATCCTACATTGATGCCTAAAATGATCTCACATTGATGTCTAAAATGATCTTACATTGATGTCTAAAATGTTCTCACACTGATGTCTAAAGTGATCTCACATTGATATCTAAAATGACCTCACATAGATGTGTAAAATGATCTCACATTGATGTCTAAAATGATCACACATTGATGTCTAAAATGATCTCACATTGATGTCAAAAATGATCTCACCTTGATGTCAAAAATGATCTCACATTGATATCTAAAATGATATCACATTGATGTCCAAAATGATCTCTCACTAATGTCTAAAATGATCTCACATTGATGTCTAAAATGATCCTACATTCATTTCTAAAATGATCTCACATTGATGTATAAAATGATCTTATAATGATGTCTAAAATGATCACACATTGATGTCTAAAATGATCTTACATTTATGTCTAAAATGATCTTACATTGATGTCTAAAATGATATCACATTGATCTCTAAAATAATCTCACATTGATGTCTAATCGATCACACATTGATGTCTAAAATGATCTCACATTGATGTCTAATCGATCACACATTGATGTCTAAAATGATCTCACATTGATGTCTAAAATGATCTCATATTGATGTCTAAAATGATCTCACATTGATGTCTAAAATGATCTCACATTGATGCCTAAATTGATCCTACATTCATTTCTAAAATGATCTCACATTGATGTCTAAAATGATATCACATTGATGTCTAAAATTTTCTCACATTGATGTGTAATATGATCTCACATTGATGTCAAAAATGATCTCACATTGATGTCTAAAATGATCTCACATTGATGTCCAAAATGATCTCTCACTAATGTCTAAAATGATCTCACATTGATGTCTAAAATGCTCCTACAATGATGTCTAAAATGATCACACATTGATGTCCAAAATGATCTTACATTGATGTCTAAAGTGATCTCTCACTAATGTCTAAAATGATCTCACATTGATGTCTAAAATGATCCTACATTGATTTCTAAAATGATCTCACATTGATGTCTAAAATGATCATACAATGATGATCTAAAATGAACTCACATTGATGTATAAAATGATCTTACATTGATGTCTAAAATGATCTTACAATGATGTCTAAAATGAACTCACATTGATGTATAAAATGATCTTACATTGATGTCTAAAATGATGTCCCATTGATCTCTAAAGTAATCTCACATTGATGTCTAAAATGATCTCACATTGATGTCTAAAATGCTCCTACATTGATGTCTAAAATGATCTCACATTGATGTCTAAAATGATCTTAAAATGATGTCTAAAATGATCTCACATTGATGTCTAAAATGATCTCACATTGATTTATACAATGATCTTACATTGATGTCTAAAATGATCTCATATTGATGTCTAAAATGATATCATATTGATGTCTAAAATAATCTCACATTGATGTCTAAAATGAACTTACATTGATGTCTAAAATGATCTCACATTGATGTATAAAATGATATCACATGGATGTCTAAAATGATCACACATTGATGTGTAAAATGATTTCACATTGATGTCTAAAATAATCTCACATTGATGTCCAAAATGATCTCTCACTAATGTCTAAAATGATCTCACATTGATGTCTAAAATGATCTCACATTGATGTCTAAAATGATCTTACATTGATGTCTAAAATGATCTCACATTGATTTATAAAATTATCTTACATTGATACAAATGATAAATAGCATTTTCGTACCAACTTTGTGCTATGAAAGTCAAACATGGACACTTTCTAAATCACAACTAAGAAAGATCAATACATATGAGTTACGATGCTTGAGAAAAGTAGCAAACAACACAAGAAGCGATAGAATACCAAATGAAACCATAAGAAAAATTTTAGGAACAAAACCCTGCCAGGAATATATAGAACATCAACTTAAATGGTTTGGCCACCTGGTCAGAATGAATATTCACCAATCACCATCAAGGGCGTTCTTCTCAAGAATGCATGGGAAAAGACCAAGAGGAAGACCCAGAAGAAGATGGATAGATGCAGTGACAGAGACATGTAACAACAAATTAAAATCTTTAATTCAGACAGTTTGAGCAGCTCAAGAACGACAAATGATATAACCACGACACATTTTCGGTATCAGTGAATAGATAAAAGAAAGCAAAAGAAGAATCCTGATTTGGGGCTTGTGGTCCACTGATTGATTTGATTATCTATTTCTTATGTTGGTATGTAACCGGTGTATCTAGTTGTGTGCCTGTTGCACCGTCTTTTGCCAACTGATCCGCTCTCTCGTTTCCTGGTATTCCACAGTGAGATGGGATCCACTGCATGGTAAAACTGTGGTTTTTGCAGAGTTCAATCAATAATGTCTACAGATGTAGTAATTTTCTGGATTGTAGTGCATGGAGTGCTGATCTTGCATCTGTCAAAAACACTACAGACTGTGAGCTAAGATTACTGTTCAGTAGTTTTTCTATTTCCAACTGTATTGCTTGGATTTCTGCATTGTAATTGTGACAATATTTCCCTGTTGTTATTTTATTTATATACCTAGTGTTATTTGGGTACCCTATGTATGTACCTGCTTCGCCATTCCTTACTGCATTCTGTGCTGATCCATCTGTGTACACACGAATCCATAGGTCTTGTGGGTATTCTTAAATCAAGAAACTGAGAGTTATTGTTTGAAGCTGTATACTATTCTGTTTCTTTTGTCAAGTATCCCTTTCACTTCTGTCCGTATGTGTATTGATATTCCTGATTCCTCTGTCCAGGGAGTCTGTTCTGGTATGGGCAGTAGGGGGTTAACAATTCTTGGCATGTCTGGTGTTTGTCTACAAATTTGCTTGCTTGGTGGATAAAACTGCTTCTCTTAAACCGTCAAAATGCAAGATTTTGGAATTGGTCCTTCATTGAATGTCACGGCATGCATGAACATTTTTCTGCCTGTATCAGCACATTTGTGTTCATCCGTTCTCTCAGTGCTGGTATCCTCCACACTTTCTCCATTTCCAATATTGATTTTGATTTCATTGCTATCGTGATGACCACCATTTAAGCTGTGATGACCACCATTTTGATATGCATTTTTAATGTGAGAACATCAATGTGCAAAAATGTGTGTGTGTTTTTTGTTTTTTTTTGTTTGTTCATGCTGAAGGCCTATTGGACCGAACGTCGTTTAATCTGTCGTCTACTTATCACGTAAAGCTTCTAACATACCATTTTTTCTATTTTTTTTAATTGTTCCTAACATTCAGCTTTACTGCAGCTTCGCATTTTTATGCATTCATTTGCATTTCTTTGCCTTAACCCCCGACCCTAAGTGCCTAGTTTTGTACTTTATCCAGCTCTTGCAGCAGTGTGATGTTTGATGATGAGCACCATGCGGATGATCCATATTCTAAATGTGGGCGTATACTCTGTTGGCAAACTTTACTGAGGATTTCTCTATCGTACCCCATGTTTTTCCACACAGCTTTATTAGAATAGCCAACTTCCTCCTCGCTTTTGGGTTTCCTTATTTATCTGTTGTTTCCAAGATAGTTTGTTGTCAAATGTAACTGCGAGATACGTAGCGTGTACGTCAGTGGTGGCCAACTTGAGGTTGCCCGAGGGCCGGATTAAAGCCAAGGCCAAGACCCGCGGGCCACACTTAAGAATATCGTCAAAAATGACAGTAGGGACCTATGCGATATAGTAATATATAAATAATGCTTGCACTTTGACTACATATTTGATTTGTAACAAATCCATTAATTATTCATTTTAAAATTACCTTTAATGTCTCAGTGCGACGATTGTGACTTGTCACAGCTTTCCACCAGAGATTTGAAGTCCACTTCCATTTTTGACGTGGCGATTCGGAGAGTATGGGACAATGTCGAATCGGTCATTCTGTTCCTGGTCTTAGATTTAATTAACTTCATGGAAGAGAATGTTGTCTCGCAGAGATATGTGCTGCCGAATATAGAGCACATCTTTAGTGCCCATTTTCTCAGACACGGGTAACGTTCATTTGGTAGCAATTTCCAGAAGTCAGCTCCTAATGCCTTTACAGTACTGAGGAAGGGGTCACACTGAAGGTCGCACAACTCTAGTTGAAGATCTGATGGCTGGCACTCCACTGTGCACTTAATTGGGTTATTAAAAAGTTCCGTTTGCGGACGAAACATTTCAAAATCTTGAAATCGTCGATCAAATTCACAAATCAAATGTTCAATGTCAGCTGCGTACTTACTGAAGTTTGCACTTTCTATCTCTGACAACAACTGCTTACAACTTGAAAAATGGAACAGATCATTTTTTTGCAAAGAAAGTCTAAATAGATTCAGCTTCTTTTTAAAACCATCAACATATCCCATCAATTGAAAAATGGTTTGCTTTTCCCCTTGTAGCTGCAAATTCAATATGTTCAAATGTTGTGTGATGTCTGTGAGATATGCCAGATTATGAAGGAAATTAATGTCTTTGAGTGCATGTTGAAGATCAATGGAGCATGGTAAGTTCTCTCGCAGGAAGTCATAAATGTCATTCTTCAGTTCAAAAAATATTATTAAACATTTCCCTCGACTAAGCCATCTTACTTCTGTATAAAGCAGGAGATCACCGTAGCTAGAATCTACTTCCTCTAAAAATGATAAAAACTTCCTGTGATTTAAAGACTGGTGTCCTCCTCTTATCAAATTTGTTATTTTCACAACAGTAGCCATGGTGTCTTTTAGATTTATGGACTTTGCACAAAGGGCCTCTTGATGAATTATGCAATGCAATGTAGGTACGTTAATTTTGTTTTGCTTTAGAAGTCCAACAAAACCAGTATTTGAACCAATAAAAGCTTTGCAACCATCAGTACACACTGCAGACAACTTTCCAAAACCACCTACTTCATCTACGGCACTATGAACTGCAGAAAATATGTCTGTCCCTCTACAAGTGTCATGCAAAGAGCAAACTTTCAACAATTCTTCAATAACAGTAAAATCCTCCTGGATAACTTTAACAAAAATAAGAAGCTGGCAAGAGTCAGTGATGTCAGTACTTTCATCAATCGCGAGCGAAAAATATGAGCAGTTTTCAATACAAGATTTTAAACTTTGAGACAGTTGCAGACTGATGTCTTCTGTTCTTCTGGCTACAGTTTGTTTTGAAAGAGGCACAGATTCAAATTCTTTGGCTATTTTTTCTTGACCGAATGCATTTGCCATTTGAATCGCACATTTCTTCACAAAATTTCCGTCAGTAAAGGGTTTTTTAGATTGTGCAAGCTCATAGGTAACTGTATATGATGCAATGATCGATGACTCTTTAATTTTATTGCCCTTTGTATACATACTTTGCTGTTGATTCAACTTTGTCTTCAGCTGTTCAACCAAAAGCTTCCTAGCTTCAATGCTATGTTTCTCATACATGTTTTGATGATGTGTGGCATAGTGCCGTTTTAAATTATATTCCTTCAAAACGGCTAACACTTGAACGCAAATTAAGCACTGAGGTTTACTATCCTTATTGAAGATGAACAAATAATCTAATTCCCATTCAGGTTTAAATATGCGATTTTCACAATCAACTTCTCTGCGTTTTAACATGATTTAATACAAAATCTCACATCAAAGTTAAAAGTCACAGAATGTTGGTCCACTATCGAAAATAAGTCCAGATTTGACAGTTATACACAGACTTGTGTTTGACAATGAAATCAAAAGATTGTGACCAAATAAACACGTTGCAGTCATTTTATGGACAAGACAAGACGATGGGATCAAAGGGAATGAAGGCGAACAGTGAAACATTTTGAATGTAACTTCAAAGACAGAATTAGAGCTACGAAGTCCCCTCACCCCTGTCCCTCCCAACCTCATTAACCCCTTACCGCGAAATGAAAGAGCCACCACAAGTCCAGACGACAAATGTTGAGCCAAAGATCTGACGCTATCACCGCACTGACAATAAAGCAACTTTGCGGTACCAACTCGAAGCAAAGACTTTGAATATTGTCGGCACCATTAGTTGTGCAGTGTGTGTGTGTGTGTGTGTGTGTGTGTGTGTGTGTGTTATTTGAAATTATGTTGCCAATCTAGCTGTTGCGAGAAATTGACAAAGATTTTCAAATTGTGTATTCTTGAACGATAGAAGAGTTAACTCCGACACGGATTAAAACCAGGAGAAATCCGCTATTAGGGGTAAAAAATGAAGTAAGTCCGTGGAGCTTCGCGGGCCAAGAAAACTAGGCTGGCGGGCCGCCATTTGGCCACCCCTGGTGTACGTCTTCTTCACAGGCTCATTGTTTATGTAGACGGTTCATGCTTTATGTTTTGGGGAAAGAGTGAAAAGTGTAGTACTGCATTTGTCTGCTTTGATGCTGTACACCATCTAATTGTCCATGAATTCAGTACATTCATAGATCTTTGCAACTCGAGGCCACTGTTGCATACTCCTTTGTGCACCACATTACCAAGTCATCTGGATACATTGACACTTTGATACCAAGTGGTAGTTTAGTAACTAGGTCATTATGTAGACGAGAAAAGTGTTGGAGATAGTGCCTCTCCCTGTGGGACGCCCTGATTAGATATATATATATATATATATATATATATATATATATATATATATATATATATATATATATATATATATATATATGCTTTGATCGATTTGTACATCCTGTAATTTACTCCGTAATTTCGCAGTTTCGTCAAAACCCTTTTCTTCCAGACCATATAGAATGCTTTATTTAGGTCTATCCATGCTGCTAGTACCAGTTTTTTTTCTTGAAACGCGTCTTCAATTTCCTGGGAAAGATAGGTTGCCTCATTTTCAGTAGAGTAACATTGTATAAAGCCTGCTTGATGTGGGACAAAGAGGTTTTAACTTCCAGGTACCACTGCAGTCTGGTAATTATTATATGTTCCATTATTTTATACAAATAGATTGTAAGGCTGATTGGTCTATAGCTGAATGTCGTTGAACCATCTTTTCCTGGCTTTAGTAATAGTTTCATAATTGCTTTTCTCCATGCCTGTGGCACTCTACATGTGATCCAGCAAATGTTGTAGATCTGCAGTAGTTTTGTTTTAGCTGCAGTTACCAAGTTCTAAATCAATTCATTGGACACGCCATCACTGCCTGGTGACTTTTTAATTTTTAATTTGGAAATTGCCAGCTCTCTCTTTGTGTAATGGGTATTTCCATGACTTCATGTGCGGTCTCTTTTTGTCTTGCATTTTGTTGTTTTAAACGGGTCTCTTGTCGTTTCTCTAGGCTAATTTCAATATTATTGTCATTTGCAAATGAGTCTGCAAAGTGATTTGCTGCCTGCTTACCTTTTAATAAGTTTCCATCCTTCTTCAGTGCAATTTTGGTGCTCCTTTCTGTACACTCATCATTCAGCTGTTTTACAAGCTTCCATACCTTTCTTGTGTCTCGTTCAAGATTCAAGGACTCTGTTTTCTCTTTCCAGCTTCTCTGACTGGCTTGTAGTTTAGCCCATTGAAATTTGGCTTTAGCATGCTGGTAGTTGTTGTGGTGTTCTTGGCAAGGGTTATTTTCCGCTTGCTTTAGAGATATTTCCATGCCACTGTGCAGCTGCTCTAGTTCACTACTCCAGTATGGTTTGTAGTGTGCCCCTCTAGGTATTGTTTCACTGGCAGCTTGTATTATTAGTCTGCTGAATTCATAATCTATTTTGTTGATGTCATTTTTCTGTATTTAGATCTTTAGTCAGTACACTGGTGTATTGTTGATACCTTTTCCAGTCTGTCTTTTTGTAAGTCCATCTGAGAGAGTGCTGCACCCGCTGACGGCCTCATTTTGCAACACTAAAAAGATTGGCTGGTGGTCGCTCGCTGCCTCCAAGTTGTTTCCCAACAATACGTGTGATATTCTAATCCAGGGCTGGTGAACAGAAAGCAAGATCTGGTGTAGATGTGATATGCCATGATCTGGAATAGAATGTTCATGGACCTGTTTGATGGTTTAGCAGTACAAGCCCATTGTCGCCCTGCCAATTTTCAAGCTCTTCACCTCTCTTGTCCATATGTTCATAGCTCCAGCTCTAGGAATGGCTGTTAAAATCTCCACATACAATTATTATTTCTTTTAATAAAATTGTGTCTAGTGCTAGTGGGCGGTCGCTCAGACAGTAGTAGTTAAGTAAATGGAAGTCTGTATTTTATCTCATGAGGTGCAGTATTTGAAATTCCGCCCCATCCATATACACCTGAAGATGACATGCATTATTGTTGTTCTTTACAAGTGTCGATATTCCGCCTTTTGTCTATTTTATTTTATGGCAGATCACACTAGTATTTCCTAATCTTCAAGTCTATGTTGTTATTTAGATAGAGTACATGAGATTCAGGAGAGCTAGGATGAGATCGAGGTTAGACTTGTAAACTAATTGGTTTTGTTGAGGACAAGATGAAAGCACTTATAGACCATTGATCTATCTGCGATGATGGTAGTCCAGCGACTAACACTAACACTAAATGTATGCCCTGTCTACACCAACACATTGCTAAATGTGTATTACCTCTCTACAACAAAGTGCAGCTACAGTTATATCATCCCTCTATATCAAAGTATAGCGCATCTCATGCCATCAGTGTACATCAGAAATGAAGAACTGAGAAAAAAGCTAGGAATAGCCCCCGCCATAGAATATATAAGGAAACAAAAGATAAAATGGTTTGGCCACGTGACAAGGCAGAAAGAACAAAACACAACATAACGAGCCTTCAACACACGTTGTGAGAATACCAGACCAAAGGGTCGACCACGAAAAAGATGGATCGATGGAATAATAGAAGCACTAGGAAACATAATAGCAGCAGAGGCGAACAGAAGAGCAAAAGACCGCAAATTATATCTCCCCTCGACGCTGAAAGGCAGATGAGGAAGGAAAGAAGAAGCAGAAGAGGCGTATATCACAGTTTTACTAAATATTTCACATCTCTATATATAAAAGCCTCACGAACAAACCACTACATTTGTCTTATGTTTATACATCAACGTCTTACAAAATATATCCTTTCTGTTTACAGCAACCTAGAACATCCAAACAAATAACACAAGGGCTAAAACTAAGAATAGCAAAATGTTATATTTTCTCAACCTTCATGAATGGTGCAGAAACATGGACATTAGATAAGAAAACAGAACATACAATTTAAGTCTTTGAAATGTGGATTTATAAAAGAACAGGTAGAATTGGATGGAAAGGAAAAGAAAAAAAACAATGAAGACTTAAAACAACTAACATGAAAAGAGAATTACTAAACACAATTAGAAAGAGACAAATTTTTTGGGCGTGTTAAAAGACACAACAGCCTGCTAAAGTAATACTGTAAGGAAAAATACAGGATAACAGAGGTAGAGGCAGACCAAGACTAACATGGACGAGTAACATCAAAAGATGGACAAGTCAGCCTATGACAACATGCACTATCAAAGCAAGAGACAGAGCGGAATGGCAATCAATATAAGTCAAACTTCGAATCGGAGACGGCACTCGATGATGATGATGATGATGATAACTAAATTGGTATCAACTGTCTACATCAAATAATGATTAAGTCTATCCAACAGTCTATAAGGATGTAGTTCTAAACTTGCTTTATATGTTTACATCACAACTTTACTATATATTACATCATTACCCATATCAATGAGTTACTAAATTTATCGAATCTGCCTTCAACAATGAACGTTTAGAATTGTATCATCTGTCAATGTCAGCGTGTTAAAATATGTATCTCCTATGTTTATACCAACATGTTTCTTAATATATCTCATCTCTCTACCACCACTTACCAACATGTTTCTAAATATATCTCATCTCTCTACCACCGCTTCCCAACATGTTTCTATATATATCTCATCTCTCTACCACCATTTCCCAACATGTTTCTAAATACATCTCATCTGTCTACCACCACTTCCCAACATGTTTCTAAATATATCTCATCTCTCTATCACCGGTTCCCAAAATGTTTCTAAATATATCTCATCTTTCTACCGTCACTTCCCAAAATGTCTAACTCATCGCGCTGTTTGAGGAAATAATTGCTCATTGAATGTGGGAGTCTGATTTGAGGCCAACAAAGAGAAACACGTAGTGACTCATTTGCTGGTTCTTTATGTCTGTTTTGTAAACTACACCTTACACAAGATTGTAATAACATATTTTGCTGCAAAGGACAGCATAAAACTTGGAATTATAACATTAGTCATTAAAAACATCAACAGTAACATTCAGATATTAGATGAAAGATATAAGAAACGTAAAACATGTATTTCTTTTTAAAATACAAGCAACAAAAATTATAATACGAAAGTTGCACCTGGTGCGCTGCTATCATTGTTTGTTATGTTCACCTCTAGTTTTACCAGATTATCTATTTCAGTTGGCTCCTGTTTTTACTTAACAAATTTGTGACCGAAAATCTCAAAGGGAGTAAACATTGACCTAACCTATCTTTATTTAGCTTACCAGACACAAACAGATTCAAGAATATAAAACACTTGGTTACCCCACTTGACAGACAATCTCAAAGGGTATAAACATTGTCCTAACCTATCTTTATTAAGCTTACCAGACACAAACAGCTTCAAGAATATAAAACACTTGGTTACCCCACTTGATAGACAATCTCAAAGGGAATAAACATTGTCCTAACCTATCTTTATTAAGCTTACCAGACACAAACAGATTCAAGAATATAAAACACTTGGTTACCCCACTTGACAGACAATCTCAAAGGGAGTAAACATTGTCCTAACCTATCTTTATTTAGCTTACCAGACACAAACAGATTCAAGAATATAAAACACTTGGTTACCCCACTTGATAGACAATCTCAAAGGGAGTAAACATTGTCCTAACCTATCTTTATTTAGCTTACCAGACATAATCAGATTCTCACTCTGCGATCAGGACTCAATCAGAGTAGGGCTCTTGACTCTCACAGACAGCTGTCTCTTTAAGTCTGTTAAATCTACTCCTCTTGAATACCTGTTAAAACGTTGCAATGTGTTATGCGCCAGTGGCACAGTGCATCCGATTTCAGCCAGCATTTTGTTCAGGTTTCCTTTCCTTAGGCTTTGATTGTCCCCAATCTTACTGCAAGGCAACAGATTATCTTGTCTGTAGGGGGATTCTGCCCTTAGATGGTCGGCTCTCCCAGGTTTACGAGCACCATCTGTCCGAGTCACTATATGTGACTAACACAGACATGCGACTTGGAATATGAGGAAACTGCAACAAGGAACACTTTTTTATGCATATCCTTCAATTGTTCACACCGCCTATCCCCATATACCGGTAAGTCACGTCCTCTTGAAAATGATGATCGTCGTAGCACTTGATGATGTTAGGTCATCGTTGTTGACTCCAATTCCGAACATATAGACATACAGTTAGTCGTCAAATTATCCCCGTCGCACATCAAACTGCAGACAGTAAGATTAGTGCACGGTCGGTCTAGGAAACCATTACGATGACGTAGCACACAACAATGTCGAACACACAATCTCGCTCCCTTTTGATTTTAGATTACTCTAGTGTAAGCAGCCTACGACGAACAAAATACGAAGCAAATTTTCCAAAGAGACAAAGCTGCGGCTGACGAAGTAGTTTACATTAATGAGTAACGTGGAAATAACTTGCGTCAAAGAATTCCAACAACGGTCATGAACAGCACCAATGTGACGTAAAGCGCAGATCAAGTCTAGACGGTGGAAGGTCTCATTCACAATATAAAACACTTTGTTACCCCACTTGACAGACAAAGAGACAGATATGGCCCCCAAGCTAATTTTGACACAAGTACGAAGAATATAAACATTCGATTACTGTAGGAGCGCAGTGATTTAACGACATTCACAAATCATAAAAAAAACTTCACTATCTCATTTTTTTTTGTCCGACACATTTTCTACCTGTTATTGACGTAGAGTTGTTAATATTTTTTTTCTGTTCTCTTCTTTTCCTTCTTAAATGCAAGTCCACTTTCTTATATTCTCCGCTCTACAATTTCACCCACAGAATCAGTTGCGGGGCGATGGAAAGATTCAGGAGCCGATAGATCTCAGGATAATAAGCCATGTTTATATCTATATATTACCCGTGTGTTACCGGGGCCTCATTATGTGGGAAGTAAAGAATAGTGACACTGTGTCCTTCCAAGCATGTCGTAAGAGGCGACTGAGGAGATGGATCGATGGCTTGACAAGCTGTCATTGTAAAAAGTATTGTTATGGAAACAGAACCATCGATTTTGGAAGCAGGTGCCATTTTGGCACGCAAGGTTTCTATTTTTGAGTTTGTGGTTCTGCCCTATGTGCCGTCTTCGGTTCGAAAGGACAATAGATAGATAGATATATATATATAGTGATACATATTTAATATCTACTCATAGCGATGGGTGTCCGGTTAGCGCAATCGATAGGCGGTTGGCTTACCACGGCAACAGCCGGGGTTCGTACCCTGGCGAGGACACCTGGGTTTTACTAATTCCCTAAAAATTAGTAGGAGCCGCGATAGCTCAGTGGTTAGTGAACTGGACTACTACGGACAAGGGGTAGGGTTCGGTCCCAACCGACGGCTCCGGGTTCACCCAGCCTTAAATGGGTACCGGATTTTTTCTGGGAAAGTAAAAGCAGCACGGGCGTAATACCGACCACATTACCCCAAAAGTCATGTGCTGAAGGTCTGTAAAATATAGGGTCACTAACACCATATTTCCCTATACGCCACTTGGCGTGACGGGGGGTACTTTACTTTTTTTTTTACTCATAGCGATGTACTATTACAATGTTCTCATTTCTCTACATCAACATTTTACTACATTAATATTATCTACTTATATCGATGTACTATTACAATATGTTTAGTTCTCTACATCAACGTTTTACTACATTTATATCATCTACGCATACCGATACATTATTACAATGTTCTTTTTTTTTTTTACATCAATGTTTTACTACATTTATATCATCTACGTATACCGATGCATTATTACAATGTTCTTATTTTTTTTTACATCAATGTTCTACTACATTTATATCATATTTGTACACTCAAATACGTATTAGTTTTACTTTTCAGTATACATCAACCTCTTACTCCATATATATCATCTTAATCACAGTTTTATTAATATATTCTTTGTTTACATCAACAAATAGGATTAATCTGTCTCCTCTGTCGGCATAATCTGTGTTACTAAATCTTTCTCTTTTGTGATAATAGAAAACTGCTTATAAAGAGCTACGTAACAGGAAGAAATATGATCATCAGGAAAAGAAAATCTACGCAGAACATTGTTTCCCCCGTTAGCTCCGAGATGCTAAAGAGGAGATGGGCTTGCCTTGGTCATGTTTCCCCCCGTTAGCTCCGAGATACTAAAGACGAGATGGGCTTGCCTTGGTCATGTTTCGCCCCGTTAGCTCCGAGATACTATAGAGGAGATGGGCCTGCCTTGGTCATGTTTCGCCCCGTTAGCTCCGTGACACTCTAGAGGAGATGGGCTTGTCTGAGCCGTGTTTCGCCCCGTTAGCTCCGTGACACTCTAGGTGAGATGGGCTTGTCTGAGCCGTGTTTCGCCCCGTTAGCTCCATGACACTCTAGATAAGATGGGCTTGTCTGAGCCGTGTTTCGAACGTTAGCTCCGTGACACTCTAGATGAGATGGGCTTGTCTGAGCCGTGTTTCGCCCCGTTAGCTCCGTGACACTCTGGAGGGGATGGGCTTGTCTGAGCCGTGTATCGCCCCATTAGCTTCGTGATACTCTATAGGAGATGGTCTTGCCTGAGCCATGTTTCAACCCGTTAGCTCCGTGACACTCTGGAGCAGATGGGCTTGCCTGAGCCATGTTTCGCCCTGTTAGTTCCGTGGCACTCTAGAGAGATGAGCTTGCCTGAGCCATGTTTCTCCAGCAACATTTGTCCTTTAATGAATGCCGTTCCGCATCGAAGGTTGGCTACCATGGAGCGCCATTCCACTTTGTCTCTCGCTTTGATAGTACACATTTGCCAAACGCTGACTTGTCTATTTTTTGATGTTACTCGTCCATGTTAGTTGTGATCTGCTTCTGCATCTTTTGCCATGTAATTTCCCTTCCAAGTTTACTTTTAGTAGGCTGTTGTATCTATTAACATGCCATAAAAATCTGATTTGTCTTGTTCGGATTGTGTTTAGCAGTTCTCTGTTATTTTTAATTGTTTTAAAACTTCTTCGTTTGTTTTCTTTTCTTCCCATTTAATTCTACCTGTTCTTTTATAAATCCACACTTCAATGACTTATATTTTCAGTTCTGTTGTCTTGTCTAATGTAATGATTGTACACCAAAGCATGCCCTTGTCATGTTTATTTCATTTTAACAAGATTAATTAATTAGTTATTGCAGATCGTTATTATTGTCTGCTAGTGGTACAGTATCACCAACATATCGTAGGTTAGTGATTATCTTTTAATTAATGTTTAGGCCTGGCCTCTTTGTAATGTTTTTAAAGATTTGATCAGTGTATAGATTGAACAAGCTTTTGCGATATTATGCACCCCTGTCTTTCTCCTCTTTTTATATCAATGGGTGTAGAGTTCTCTTTGTTATATTTTATTATTGCTGTTTGCTTCTAATATAAATTACATATTAGTCGTATGTCTATGTTATCTAGATGTATATCTTTTCAGGCCGTGTATATGTTGTTTAAGTCGTACGCTATCAAACGTTTAGTGTAGTCTATGAAGCAGGCATATATTGGTTCAAATTTATGTATATATATATAAACTAGACCACGGGCAGATTGCAATAGTGATCATGTACCAGTTGTGGGAAAACTTAGAGTAAAATTTAAAATAATAATTATTGACAATATTGTTAAATTAAAAACAGGAATTAAAAGGAAGAAAAACGCAATCAAAAACTGGGTGTTTAAGATCAAAGGAGAACTGTTGATTGAACAAGAAAGCATAAGGCAACGATGGACAGAATTTAAGTAAATATTAAGGATAATGGAGAAGGACCAGAAATACTCAGAGAAGAAGTGAAAGACGCCTTGCGCAATATGGAAGTAGGTAAAGCTTCTGGGCCAGATAATATAACTAAAGAAGGGATTGAAGCCGTGTGTGATTTTGGAATAGGAATGATAACAAAAATATTGAATGATATCTACAACAGCGGATATATACCAGACGACCTGCTCAAATCAATATTCACAGCCCTACCAAAGAAATCTGGTACGATTGAATGCGATGATCATCGCACAATAAGCCTTATGAGTCACATGACTAAGATATTACTAAGAATCATCATGCGAAGAGTGCGAAACAAAATCAGTCCAGAAATTAGTGATGAACTGTGTGGTTTTGTTGGAAGTAAAGAAACGAGCAATGTCATATATATCAAACTAACTTTAGTAGAAAGAGCCATAGAGGTGAAAACAGATCTATACCAATGTTTTATAGATTATCCCAAAACAGACAAAGTAAAGCACCAAGAAATAATCACAATTTCAGAAGGGATAAACGTAGACAGCAAAGATCTAAGAAAAATAAAGAACATGTACTGGCAAAAAACAGCGGCCATAAGAAATGGAAATGTGAAAAATGTGAAATTCGGAATGTTTCAATAAATAAAACAAGGTGTTAGACAAGGTTGTGTGCTGTCACCAGATTTGTTTAATATTTATAGTGAGATTATATTAAGATCCATAAGGGGCATGCCTGAAATAACAATTAGAGCTATTATTATATTATATTATTATAAGCTATTATCTCTCTCTCTCTCTCTCTCTGCTAACTGAACTCAATCAGAGTAGGATTCCAGACTCTCACAAGAAGTCAGCTGCCATGTTAAGTGTGTTGATCGCTCCCACAGACAGAACATCATAATTAGAGTCTGCCAGATCCACTCTGGTTGAGCACCCGTTAAAACGTTGCAATGTGATCTGCGCCAGTGGCCCAGTGCATCCGATTTCAGCAAGCATTTTATTCAGGTTTGCTATCCCTAGCCTTTGATTGTCCCCAATCTTCCTGCAAGGCAGCAGATGATCTTTTTTTGTAGGGGGATTCTGTCCTTAGATGGTCGGTCCTCCCAGGTTTGCGAGCACCATCTACCCGAGTCACTAGAGGTGACTAACACAGACATGTACACACAAAGATATGAGACGTGACTAACACAGACATGCACACAGCGATACGTGACATGACTAACACTGACATATATATCATATATATGACACATGACTAACATAAACCTGCACATAATGATATGAGATATGCCTGACATAGACATGCACACACAAAGAAATGATATTTGACTAACATTGCCATGCACACACAAAGATATGAGATATGACTATTATAAACAATCACACAAAGATATGAGATATCACTACCCCAATCATGTACACACAAAGATATGACATATAACTAACACATAGGCACACTTAGATATGAGATATGACTAAACACCTATACACATAAAGATATGAGGCATGATTAATACAGACACACCAAGATATGAGATATGACTAATATGACACACACCAAGATATGAGTCATGTCCAGCACACACACACACACACACACTAGCTAAGATATGAGCCATGGCTAGCACAGAAACACATCAAGATACGAGCCATGGCTTTACAGAAAAACACCAAGAAATGAACCATGTCTAGCACAAAAACACATTAAGGTATTAATATGCTTGGGTTTGTTGTAGTCGGCAGACTCTTCTTAACGTGGGAATCATCGACATACGATACGCAGGCCCCGATTAACTGTTCACAGGTTTCGTTCAAATAGTTGTCCGGAGATTTGAGAGTGCAGTCTTACCCGTAGAACGTTCCCTTGCATGTACAGGCCCCGATTAATTATTCACAGGTTTCGTTCAAACAATTGTCCGGCCATTTGAGAGTGCAGTCTGACCCGCAGTACGTTTCCTTGCACGTACAGTCTGTACTTTCCAGGTCACATAGGATGTCACAGCCATCAGAACACGTCCGTTTGCACTGTAGCCCAAAATTACCATCGGGACAAGTGTCAGTACAGGTGTAGCCAGGATGTTTACATTGTAGGCATTTTCCGGATTTCTCCTCACATAAAGGACAGACACTAAGACAAGACCCAGAGCAGTCGTGCCCATAGAACCCATGTGAACAGTTGTCATGGCACGTACCAATGATGACGTTGCAGCCTTTGCCACACCCACTACACACTGTACAAAACGACCAAGAATGCCCGTCCAGACAATAAGTATCTGTAAATGTTTGCACCTCACACACCGTCATTGCACTGTCGGCCTGCGAAATGGTTGGTGAGAACTCAATCTTAATGTGTGCCATTGTCGCTTGTGTGGTGACTACAATAGTGTTCACATAAATAATTGGGATTGACATATCATTATACTGGAACACTACACCGCTACTGTCAGAGAAAGCCTTTAGAGTGGCATTCTTTACCCGAATCATAGTGCTAACTCGATGATAAATTCGAATGGTGTAAGTTTTCTGGTGCGTGGCAAAGTTCAGATACCAGTAAACAGAATTGGTTCCACTTCTCAATTGTGTGTGTGTGCAGTCATTGTCATAGAGATTGGTCTTTGTTTTGCCATTAACTGCAGCCTCTGGTCCACATCTGTCTCCTGTATAGCAAGCATTAAATGTGTGTGTCTGGTTTGTGTTCTGTTTGAGAGCCACATTCCGATCCCTGTCAATGTAGATGGAGCAGATATTTGCAACTATCGCCCCTTCAATCCGTAACTTATTGATCAGACTAGCCCCAGAGCAAAAGACATCAATCTCGTACGAACTAACTACAAACCTTGATTCATTGTTACATGAGGCAGAACCATTTAGTATTACCGTGAAACTGTCTGGATTGTTAAGTCATTCACATAAATCCTTAAACCAGAAGAACGGCAAAGATTGATTGAGAGTTGCCTCAACTAATGTAGAATCTGTGTCCGGATTACATGTGGTGTCGTTGTTATCAAACAGGAAAGTAGGTTCAGATTGTTGGGCGTATTTGTAAACGAGATCCAAGTACTGACACTGGGGTCCGAAATATTCGTGCTGACAACTGTCATTGTTTGGGCATGTCCTTGTAGTTTTGTCACAAACTGAGTCATTATAGCAGTGACATTGTAACCGACAATTTGGCCCATACCAACCGTCTGCACAAGTTAGGTCATTAATTTCCAATGTCGCGAACGAAGCCAGCAAAATAAAGACTTGATCTACAGCGGTGGTTAACGAACTGTGTACACACATTTATTATCAAACTCGTGGTAACATTTCTAAAAATCCGCCAACTCGCTGTGATAACAGATAGCGTGATGTTCAAAGTCAAAATTGTTTACACCATTGCGCTAACGCGGACAAGCTTCCATCTTGGTGCGTCCCATGACGTCATATATCCATAAGCTATTATTCAATCAAACTTGTGATAAATAGCTGAGTTAGGTTAGCAAACACAAACAAAATGTGTATGTAGAGCCTTATATATTTTATTTTTCGAACCAAGACAGTTTTCCTTTGTTTGTGCTGTGACTGTTGCTTAGTTTTATTAGAAAACGAACCAACCTTTGAGATACCAGACTTTCGCAATTTGTGGCAAGCTCACTCCTTTGTCATATTTTACAACTTCTAAAGAGTTGATCCCTGATACATACACTGTTGACCGTGACATTGAATGCAATTTTTGTTAAAAAGCCAACAAAGTTGTTGAAAGTCCTCTTATTGAGACAACTGAATAAGAAATGCTGTAACAAATGGCTGAGCGGATATATGGAATGTTGTAACAAGTAGTATAGTGGATACGAGAAATGCTGAAACAAATTGTAGAGCGGATACGGGCAATGTTGTTAGAAGTGCTAGAGCGGATACGGGAAATGTTGTAACAAGTGGTAAAAGGATATGGGAAATGATGTAACAAGTGGTATAAAGGATATGGGAAATGTTGTAACAAGTGGTATAAAGGATATGGGAAATGCTGTAACAAATGGTTGAGCGAATATATGGAGTGTTGTAACTACCATATCAACATAATCTCTCGATTCAGTGCCGGAATCAACTGCTGATTCATCAGGGCTTACTTCGAGAGAAGCTATAATTCTGTATATAATTTTATTGATAACATAGTGCCAACGTTAATCAAAACTGATATACCTGCGCGACCTCCTTTCGTACAGGTGTACAAGACAGCTGCCTGAAAACCTTGCAACTCTCTTAGCCAAAGAGACGTTATACATTGAGACCTGAGATCTACCTTACACGATCGTAAGGTTTCTTGTTGCCTGTTAAAAAAAAAAAGGCGAACAAAAGCTGTCCATCAAAAGCGACAAGGTAAAGGTTTGATTCAATCATACTATTGAAACATCATCATGTGCTATGAATGCACGGCCATATTGTTATGCCTCTCATTACTCTCATTAGTTCCCGTCAATATATTTTCTCCACTGACATTCTGCCATCGAATTTGACATCTTTCCCTTTATCCTCAAGTTGCCCGATTCCTTTTTACATGTCGCTTGTTTCCCATGTTTGCCTTCTTTTTACTTTTACTAAAAATGCTCAGGCATTGTCTTCTGTCTAAATATATTTAGTATCAAAACGATTGTACTGTAAAACCCACTTATAGTAGTCTCAAAGTATATTGTATAGTAGTCTGTAAGTTAATATATTGTATAGTATTCTACAAGTATCTTGTATTGTAGTCTCTAAGTATCTTGTATAGTAGTCTTTAGGTATCTTGTATAGTAGTCACTAAGTATCTTGTATAGTAGTCTCTAAATATCTTGTATAGTAGTCTCTATGTAAATAACTTGTATTGTAGTCTATAAGTAAACATCTTGTATAGTAGTCTCTAAGTATATTGTATAGTAATCTCTATGCATACTGAATAGTAGTCTCTACGTATCTTGAAACATAAGTCTCAAAGTATCTTGTATAGTCGAATCCAAGTATCGTGTATAGTAATCTCCAAGTAAATATCTTGTATAGTAGTCTCTAAGTATCTTGTATAGTAGTCTCTAAGTAAACATCATGTATAGTAGTCTCTAAGTAAACATCATGTATATTAGTCTCTAAGTATATTGTATAGTAGGCTCTAAGTATCATTATCATCAACAAGCACCGGGCCTGCTGTCGTTTGTGATCATGTCTCTCCACAACTTTCGATCACAACAGTTATTTATCATTTCTGTTGTTGACCTTCTGCCAAGCCATTCTCTTAAGCTTTCTGTAACTTTTCTCTTTGCTTCCATCTATCTCTTCGTCCCTCAATATTTCCAGTTGTTACAATATATTCCAGTTGTTCTCTTCTCATTACATGGCCAAAAAATGATGATTGTTTCTTCATAATATTGGAAAATAGCTCCTTTTTTTATTCGTCCTATTTTAGAAAGTTTTCATTAATCTTCTTAGCAGTCCATCGTATTCTCAGCATTCTTCAGTAAAACAACATTTCAACAGACTCCACTTATGTTCTTGTCTGTTGTCCTTTTGTCCACAATTCACTTCCATATGTTAAGACTGGGTCTTCATAACATTTAAGAACTCTTTTTCTTGTTTGTATTGTCAAAAATGGATTGCATAGTATTTTTCTCATTTTTTGGAAAACTGCTTTTGCCTGAGCCATTCTGCATGTCATCTCTGTTATAGATCTTCCGTCTGAGACTAACAACGTTCCCAAATATTTACATTAATTTACCTGTTTTAATATTGGGCCACTTGTCTTCATTATGCACTGAGCTGATGTCTTTTTCTTTGTTGATACCATTACTTCTGTCTTTCTCCTATCTTGTATCTTGTATAGTAGCATCTAAGTATCTTATATAGTAGTCTCAAAGTATATTCTATAGTAGTCTCTAATTATCTTGTATAGTAGTCTCTAAGTATCTTATATAGTAACTCAAAGTATATTGTATAGTAGTCTCTAAGTATCTTGTATAGTAGTCTCTAAGTATCTTGTATAGTAGTCTCTAAGTATCTTGTATAGTAGTCTCTAAGTATCTTGTATAGTAGTCTCTAATATATTTTATAGTAACCTCTAAATATATTTTATAGTAACCTCTAAGTATCTTGTATAGTAGTCTCTAAGTATCTTGTATAGTAGTATCTACGTATCTTGTATAGTAGTATCTAAGTATCTTGTAAAGTCGTCTCTAAATATCATGTATAGTTGCCTTTAAATATTTTGTATAGTAGCCTCTAAGTATCTTATATAGTAGTCTCAAAGTATATTGTATATTAGCCTCTAAGTATCGTGTATAGTATCATCTAATTATCTTGTATAGTACCCTCTATGTATCTTGTATAGTAGCCTCTAAGTATCGTGTATAGTAGCCTCTAAGTATCTTGTATAGTTGCCTCTAAGTATCTTGTATAGTAGTAGCCTCTAAGTATCTTGTATAGTAGTCTCTAAGTATCTTGTATAGTTGCCTCTAAGTATCTTGTATAGTTGCCTCTAAGTATATTGTATAGTAGTCTCTAAGTATCTTGCATAGTAGCCTCTAAGTATCTTGTATAGTAGTCTCTAAGTATCTTGTATAGTTGCCTCTAAGTATCGTGTATAGTAGTCTCTAAGTATCTTGTATAGTTGCCTCTAAGTATCTTGTATAGTTGCCTCTAAGTATCTTGTATAGTTGCCTCTAAGTATCTTGTATAGTAGTCTCTAAGTATCTTGTATAGTTGCCTCTAAGTATCTTGTATAGTACCCTCTAAGTATCTTGTATAGTAGCCTCTAAGTATCGTGTATAGTAGCCTCTAAGTATCTTGTATAGTTGCCTCTAAGTATCTTGTATAGTAGCCTCTAAGTATCTTGTATAGTTGCCTCTAAGTATATTGTATAGTAGTCTCTAAGTATCTTGTATAGTTGCCTCTAAGTATTTGTATAGTAGTCTCTAAGTATCTTGTATAGTAGCCTCTAAGTATCTTGTATAGTTGCCTCTAAGTATCTTGTATAGTAGCCTCTAAGTATCTTGTATAGTAGTCTCTAAGTATCTTGTATAGTAGTCTCTAAGTATCTTGTATAGTAGCCTCTAAGTATCTTGTATAGTAGTCTCTAAGTATATTGTATAGTAGTCTCTAAGTATATTGTATAGTAGCCTCTAAGTATATTGTATAGTAGCCTCTAAGTATATTGTATAGTAGTCTCTAAGTATATTGTATAGTAGCCTCTAAGTATATTGTATAGTAGTCTCTAAGTATATTGTATAGTAGCCTCTAAGTATATTGTATAGTAGCCTCTAAGTATATTGTATAGTAGTCTCTAAGTATTGTGTATAGTAGTCTCTAAGTATTTGTATAGTAGTCTCTAAGTATGTGTATAGTTGCCTCTAAGTATTGTGTATAGTTGCCTCTAAGTATCTTGTATAGTTGCCTCTAAGTATCTTGTATAGTTGCCTCTAAGTATCTTGTATAGTAGCCTCTAAGTATCTTGTATAGTAGCCTCTAAGTATCTTGTATAGTTGCCTCTAAGTATCTTGTATAGTTGCCTCTAAGTATCTTGTATTGTAGCCTCTAAGTATCTTGTATAGTAGCCTCTAAGTATCTTGTATAGTTGTCTCTAAGTATCTTGTATTGTAGTCTCTAAGTATCGTGTATAGTAGTCTCGTGTGTGTTAATTCATTATCCAGGATTTATGCCCTATATAATAGACTTGTCTCAATACAATATTAGGAAACATATATTTTCCTTACTGCCAATTACAAAGACTACATCATTAAGTCGCCTGTATGGCTAAAGGGACCCGCACGGTGAGAGGAGAAAAGAACGCTGTCGTTGTCATCTACCACGCATGTCGTAAGAGGCAACTCAGGAGATGAGAAATCTTCGCTCGCGCACTCAAGTACCACGTGCATAGATGCAACCTTATTGACAAATTGAACAAAGCATTTTTGGAAACATATTAAGAAGTGGCAGATCGGATACGAGGTTTGCTGTAACAAGTGGTTGAGCGGATACTGGACATGTTGTAACAAGTGGTAGAGCGGATATGGGGATTGCTGTAACAGGTGGTAGAGCGGATATGGGGATTGCTGTAACAAGTGGTAGATCAAATATGGGGATGCTGTAACAATTGGTAGATCAGATATCGGGATTGTTGTAACAAGTTGTTGATATATGGGGATTGTTGTAACAAGTGGTAGATCAGATATCGGGATTGTTGTAACAAGTGGTAGAACAGATATCGGGATTGTTGTAACAAGTGGTAGATCAGATATCGGGATTGTTGTAACAAGTGGTAGATCAGATATCGGGATTGTTGTAACAAGTGGTAGAACAGATATCGGGATTGTTGTAATAAGTGGTAGAACAGATATAGGGATTGTTGTAACAAGTTGTTGATCAGATATCGGGATTGTTGTAACAAGTTGTTGATCAGATATCGGGATTGTTGTAACAAGTTGTTGATCAGATATGGGGATTTTGGTAACATGTGGTAGAGCGGATACACATACATTCCTGACTGTAGTGTCTACTGGTTTCTATAGGGTGTCTCTTTAATGTCTGTGCATTTTTTGTTGTTGAAATAATTACGCACCTAAATTTTATCTATGTATGACGTAATAGTTCAAGCACCATTTACGTGTTCATTTAAACATCACTGCTACATGAAAGATCTGGCTTACAATGGTGTTAACACAACTTTATTGTGTTAATACCAACATTACCCATTATAAGCTCGCCGATAGCAGTCAAGTATATTTGAATAATACCATTTATTTTACATTTTGTGTGACGTGACGTTTTTTCTTCCGAGAGTATAAATTTACTGCACTGCGACTTTAGAAACACCCTGTATGATAGGATAGGATGCAGTTATGCAACACTACAGTACGATTCTATTCATCATCATCATCATCATCATCATCATCATCAAGTATCGGGCCTGATGGCGTAGGTGATTATGTCTCTCCACAATATTCGATCTCAATTTTTATTAATCATTTCGGTTGTTGACCTTCAGCCAAGCCATTCTCTTAAGCTGTCTGGTAAATTTTCTCTTTGAGAAGGGAACAGGCAAATAATTGCAATGCTGCGGTAAAGCTTGTGGCAAAGAGCCAGTGGCGGGGTGTGCTAAACACTCCAAAGTATAATGACAGCTTTACAAGGAAGGAACACAGCACAATACTGACGTTTTTGGCCTGTGGCCTTCTTCAGAATACAAGGACAACAACAACAAACGGTGCAGCACAATTTTCTATAACTTCATGTGGATGATCAAGTGGAGGGCTAGGAAAGTAGGATGTAGAAATAATAAAGGAGAGAGAAGAGAGAACTGAATACTACATGAGTCATCCGTGCTGTCAGAATGACTAGGAGCGTTAAGAAAGTGTTAAGAAAGTAATACGTGATAGAGACAGGCGGGTGGAAGGACAAACGGATCTAGTGGCGGGGAAACAGAGAGAGGAGGGTGGGGGAAGAAAGATAGGTGAAGCTGCCAAACTACTGGGAAACGATGGTCAATGGTACGAAGATCCAAAACCAAAGGCCCGGATGCCATAAATCACTCGAACAATGCAAGTGAGAGATCCCGCGAGAGGTTAAAAGAAAGAGTGAATGAAAAGACAAAGTAGTGAACTGGGAGATGGGTGAGAGAGATAGACACTACAGAATGGAAGGCCTAGAACTTGAAGAGTAGACAGGTAGGTCAATGAAGGCAGTGAGTGGGTACTGGAGGAAGAGAAGAGGAGAGGAGGTATAAGAAAAACGGTATAAGTCAAGTAGGTATGGAGAAGGGCGGTAGGGTGATAGAGGGGTGGTCCAGAGGAAGTAAGTCACTCGAGAGGTAGGGAAGTATAGAGGAGGAGGAATGGAGAGGAGGGATGAGAAGCAGGTATGTGGGAAGTGGATAGGAGAGAGGCGGTAGGTCAGAAGTGAATAGAAAGATAGGGAGTCTGGAAGAAGTGAAGTAATAGGGGAATGATGCGCAATAGGTTTAAACTAAAAGAGGTAAAGAAGTAGGGGATTGATATAACAAAGGGGGATGATGAGGGTCCTAGGAGAGGAATGAAAGTGGACATCAGGATAAGGAGGATTCTGGAATAGTAGGTATAGAGGAGTAGTGACTACAAGTGAATAGAGAGGAAAGGGGTGAGTTAGGAGTGGATCAGTAGAGAGGTGGTGGGAAGGACGAGGAACAATAGAGGTGGGCAGAGAGATGGTACAGTCCAGGTGGAGAGGTAATATAGTGATAAAGAGGTGAGGGACATAAAGGTAGTCAGAAGAGAAAAAGAAGGGGAGGGGGGAGGGGGTTAGGATGAAGAAGGCAAGATAACGGTTACTCAAAGCGGACATGGAGAACAGGGATGAACGAGGAGTAGAAGACCCAAGAAGTGAAATAGGAAGAGAAGTCCATAGGTGGGAGGATGGAGACGCAGGAAGGAGGGTTCTCAGAGGGGCAGGGATACAGTGATGCCACGAGAGCTTAGGCAACCCCAACGAGCGATGAGGTGGTTCTCCAGAGTGAGCCGACTCTGGTGATCAGAGGAGTATGATATTAGGCCAGTAACCAAGACATCCGTGTTACATTTTCTCTTTGCTTCCCCCTATCTCTTAGTGTCTCAATTTTCCCAGTTGTCACAATATATTCCAGCTGTTCTCTTCTGATTACGTGGCCAAAATATTATGATTGTTTCTTCCTAATATTGGAAATTTGCTCTCTTTTTGATGTGGCCTCTTTTAGAACAATTTCATTATTCTTCTTAGCAGCCCATGGTATTCTCAACATTCTTCTGTAAAACCACATTTCTACAGACTCCAGTGATTGTCTTATCTGTTGTCTTATTGTCCATGATTCACATCCGTATGTTAAGATATAATATATAAAAACTCTTTTTTGTTGTTTCGATTGTCAAAAATGGATTGCACAATATCTTCCTCAATTTTTCGGAAAGCTGCTTTTGCCTGAGCCATTCTCCATCACACCTCTATTGTACATACACTTCTACTATCTACGTATAAAAGCGTAGATCAACACTGTTGTTTTTAAATAATCCATGATAATCGTCATGGCGGTGAATATAAATTATGATTGTTGCCCTACTCCAGATTTGATGTCAGAACATGTTCTAAACATAAGAAATCAAATCTCCATGACCAGAATATATAACCAACGAGATATCCACGCTAACCAGACATAAAGAAATGAGTCTGCTACATTAACACAACCAAAGGTGGACAGAACGTTACCGCAATCATGTAGACGGACATGCATGTGCCCCATCCAAAAGAAAAGAAAAGCAAATACAAGTAAAGTCACTATCTACGTGCCTCTAACGCTTCATCCTCATCATTATGTGCTGCCATGCCGGTTAGTGTGGCTACCATCTCTCTCCACATCACTAGGTCAGTTGTCAAAAAAAGCTGTCACCATACCTTGCAGGTATGCTAAATCCCACTACTGACTTCCTAAAGAACGATTCCCTAAACTATACATTGTCCATTCTATATTTTTAAAAAAAAAACTGTCTAGTTTATTTTTCTCCAGGCAGCAGCAAACTCGTTATTTTGAACTTTGCAGCAGAAGGCAATCTGAGCATCAGAGACAGTCCCTCTTTGATTACCTATATAACATATAGTATATAAAGATATATATCCACAGAGCAAAGCTGCAAAGCTCAAAATAACGAGTTTGCTGCTGGCTGGAGAAAAATTAACTAAACAGTTTTTTTTGTCCTTTATAGTTTAATTCACTAACCACTGAGCTAACGTGGTTCTCCTTTCAATAACTATAGTTTCAACAAAATTCCTTCCTCGATTGAAGAGTCCTCCAATTCCATACAACAACTGGTTACATTATAACTAGGAACAATAAATACATGCATTATACCACTGTAGAATAAACACATACATTTTAAATCAATAGAATAAAAACATACATTACAACTCAGTAGAATAAACACGTACATTACAACTCAGTAAAATAAACAAATACATTACAACTATTTAGAATAAACATATTTTAAGATCCATAAGGGACATGCCTGTAATAACAATTGGAGGACATAATATAAATAAATAAATAATATAAATCTAAAGTATGCTGATGATACAGTCTTAATCGCTAAGAGTGAAAATGAGTTACAAGAAATGTTGGACATTATAGTGAAAGAAAGCAAATATAAAGGACTCAGCCTTAATAGCAACAAGACATGGGTAATGGTAACAACAAAGAAAAAGACATCACCTCAGTGCAAAATAAAGACAAGTGGAACAATATTAAAACAGGTAAATGAATTTAAATATTTGGGAACTTTGTTAACCTCAGACGGAAGATGTACAGAAGATGTGCTCAGGCAAAAGCAGCTTTCCAAAAAATGAGGGAGATACTATGCTATCCATTTGTTGACAATAGAAACAAGAAAAGAGTTCTTAAATGTTATATAGAGCCAGTCTTAATTAACATATGGATGCGAATCATGGACAATAGGACAACTGACAAGAAAATCACTGGAGTCTGTAGAAATGTGGTTTTACATAAGAATGTTGAGAGTACCATGGACAGCTAAGCGGAGTAATGGAGATGTTCTGAGAGAGGTCAAAGCAAAAAGAGAGCTAATTGCCAATATTAGAAAAAAACAATCATCATTTTTGGCCATGTAATGAGAAGAGAATAACTGAAATATATTGTAACAACTGGAAAAATTATTGAGGGATGAAGAGATAGAGGGAAGCAAAGAGACAAAATAACAGACAGCTTAAGAGAATGGCTTGACAGAAGGTCAACAACAGAAATGATAAATAGCTGCCGAGATCGAAAGTTGTGGAGAGACATGATCACTTACGCCAGTAGGCCCTGTACTTGATGATGATGATGATGAGAATAAACACATCCATTATAAATCAGCAGAATAAACGCATACATTACAACTCAGCTGTATTAACATATCAAATCTCTATTATTTTGCACAAACTCACTGACATAACTGGAACAGAACCTTGTTATCAGTCAAAGTTGAAAATCTGGGGATATCATAATTCACTGAGAAGAATCCCGCTAGTGGTAATTTGCAATCATAAAGGGCTTTACAATCTGGATTAGGTAAACCGTAGTCGCAATCTAAAAAGAGGTTAGAAAAATAGACCGTTTGGGGTATTTATTATAATATACTGGTTGATTATTTGTGGTGACATTAGAATATACACATTTATTATGTGTGTCAAAATTAGAATATATCAGTCTACCATTGTGCTATGATTAGATAATATTAGTTGACCATTTTTTGACAAAGTTAGAGTATATTAGTTCACCATTTGTGTAAAGATTATATATTATTTCACCATTTGTGTCTTCTGCTACTTTTTCTTCTGCCTTCCTACCTCATCTGCCTTTCAGCATTGAGGGGGGATATAATTTGCAGCCTTTTGCTCTTCTGTTCGCCTCTGCTGCTGTTATGTTTCCTAGTGCTTCTAATATTTCATTGATCCATCTTTTTCGTGGTCGACCTTGGGTCTGGTGTTCCCACGTTTGCTGAAGGCTCGTTGTGTTGTATTTTTATCTTTCTGCCTTGTAATGTGGCCAAACCATTTTATCTGTTGTTTCTTATATATTCTATGGTGGGGGCTATTCCTAGCTTCTTTTCCCAGTTCTTTATTTCTGTTCTTTTCTTTCAGACTGTTTCCTGTCATTCGTCTAACACATGTCATCTCAGTAGAGGTTATTTTTCTTATCGTTCTTGCATCCAGGTCTGGCATTGGTAGCACAACGTTGGGATGAAGATTGTATTGTATAGTGCTCGTTTTGCCTCTAGAGTTATTTCCTTGTTGGGCAATAATGGTGATAACTGTCCAATGATTTGACAAGCTTTGTTGCATCTTGATTCTATCTCTGCTGTTTGAGAATAATCGTGTGTCACTAAACGTTCTAGGTATTTGAATTCCTTTACTTGTTTTAGTTGTCTGCCTTCTATAGCTATGTTGATATTCTATTTATTTTTGGCGACATTCATGACTTCTGTTTTATTAATGTTGATTTTCATGTTGTATTTTGTGCCTGAGCTGTTGAGTTTGTTAAAGTGTTCTAGTATGTCTTTTATTGTTTCATGTATTAGTGCCTGGTCGTCTGCAAATAAAAGCTCCTATCCTCCTCTATTTTGTCAAAAACCATTTGTGTCAAGATTAGATTAGATTATTTGACCCTTTGTCGTAAAAAGGACAAGCGCCATGACCAGTTAACAAATCAATAGGGGAATTATAAGTTGTAGGTGAGACAGTTTTTTTTAAATATCATAACGAATTTGCTCAATGACATTTATGACAGCGCTCATTTTCCTAATGGTTTTCTACTATCCTCATTTATAGCTTTGGCCAAAACACCAGGAGAAAAGGAATGTGATAAATATAGAACTATTAATGTATCATGTCTTAATACAAAGCTTATGTTAGGATTCGTTGTCAGAGGAATAAGAGGAAATGTTAAATGATAAACATTGGGCGAGCAATTGTGATTGATTCATCATCATCTTCAAGTACCGGGCCTACTGGTGAAGGTGATCATGTAATATCAAAACTATTGTACTGTAAAACCCACTTATAGTAGTCTATAAGAATCTTGTATAGTCGTTTCTAAGTAAAAATCTTGTATAGTAGTCTCTAAGTATCTGCATAGTAGTCGCTAAGTAAATATCTTCTTTAGTAGTCTCTAAACGTCTTGTATAGTAGTCTCTAAGTAAATATCGGGTATAATATTATCCAAGTATCTTGTATTGTAGTCTATAAGTACTTGTATAGTCATCTCTAAGTAAATATCTTGTATAGTAGTCTCTAAGTAAATATCTTCTATAGTAGTCTCTAAGTAAATATCTTCTATAGTAGTCTCTAAGTAAATATCTTGTATAGTAGTCTCTAAGTAAATATCTTGTATAGTAGTCTCTAAGTAAATATCTTCTATAGTAGTCTCTAAGTAAATATCTTGTATAGTAGTCTCTAAGTAAATATCTTCTATAGTAGTCTCTAAGTAAATATCTTGTATAGTAGTCTCTAAGTAAATATCTTGTATAGTAGTCTCTAAGTAAATATCTTCTATAGTAGTCTCTAAGTAAATATCTTCTATAGTAGTCTCTAAGTAAATATCTTCTATAGTAGTCTCTAAGTATCTTGTATAGTAGTCTCTAAGTAAATATCTTGTATAGTAGTCTCTAAGTAAATATCTTGTATAGTAGTCTCTAAGTAAATATCTTCTATAGTAGTCTCTAAGTAAATATCTTCTATAGTAGTCTCTAAGTAAATATCTTGTATAGTAGTCTCTAAGTAAATATCTTGTATAGTAGTCTCTAAGTAAATATCTTCTATAGTAGTCTCTAAGTATCTTGTATAGTAGTCTCTAAGTAAAAATCGTGTATAGTATTTTCTCTATTTATTTTTTATAGTAGTCTCTATGTGAATATCTTGTATAGTAGTCTATGAGTAAAGTAAATTTCCCCCGTTACGCCAAGTGGCGTGTAGGGAATAAGGTGTTAGTGCCCATACATTTTACAGACGGTCGACAAATGATTTATGGGATAATACGGTCGGTATTACGCTCATGCAGCATTACTTTCCCAGAAAAAAAATCAGGTACACATTAAAGGCTGGGTGAAGTGCAAGCCGTCGGTTGGGATCGAACCCTACCTCTTGTCCTTTGTAGTCCAGTTCACTAACCACTGAGCTATCGCGTCTCCCAAGTATCTTGCATGGATGTATATAAATATATTGATAGTTGTTTTTAAGTAAATATCTTATATAGTCGAATCTAAGTATCGTGTATAGCAGTCTCTTAGTACCTTGTATAGTAGTCTCTAAGTACCTTGAATAGTAGTCTCTAAGTATCTTGTATAGTAGTCTCTAAGTACCATGTATAGTAATCTCTAAGTATCTTGTATAGTAGTCTCTAAGTATCTTGTATAGTAGTCTCTAAGCATCTTGTATAGTCGTCTCTAACTATCTTGCATAGTAGTCTCTAAGTATCTTGTATAGTAGTCTCTAAGAATCTTGTATAGTAGTCTCTAAGTATTTTGTATAGTAGTCTATAAGTACCGTGTATAGTAGTCTCTAAGTATCTTGTATATTAGTCTCTAAGTACTTTGTATAGTAGTCTCTAAGTACTTTGTATAGTAGTCTCTAAGTATTTTGTATAGTAGTCTCTAAGTACTTTGTATAGTAGTCTCTAAGTACTTTGTATAGTAGTCTCTAAGTACTTTGTATAGTAGTCTCTAAGTATTTTGTATAGTAGTCTCTAAGTACTTTGTATAGTAGTCTCTAAGTACTTTGTATAGTAGTCTCTAAGTACTTTGTATAGTAGTCTCTAAGTACTTTGTATAGTAGTCTCTAAGTATTTTGTATAGTAGTCTCTAAGTACTTTGTATATTAGTCTCTAAGTACTTTGTATAGTAGTCTCTAAGTACTTTGTATAGTAGTCTCTAAGTATTTTGTATAGTAGTCTATATTTTGTATAGTAGTCTCTAAGTATCTTGTATAGTAGTCTCTATTTTGTATAGTACTCTAAGTATTTTGTATAGTAGTCTCTAAGTATTTTGTATAGTAGTCTATAAGTACCTTGTATAGTAGTCTCTAAATATCTTGTATAGAAGTCTATAAGTATTTTGTATAGTAGACTAAGTATCTTGTATAGTAGTCTCTAAGTATCTTGTATAGTCGTCTCTAACTATCTTGCATAGTAGTCTGTAAGTATCTTGTATAGTAGTCTCTAAGTACCTTGCATAGTAGTCTCTAACTATCTTGCATAGTAGTCTCTAACTATCTTGCATAAAAGTTTCTAAGTACCTTGTATAGTATTCTCTAAGTATCTTGTATAGTAGTCTCTAAGTATCTCGTATAGTAGTCTCTAAGTATCTTGTGTAGTAGTCTCTAAGTATCTTGTATAGTAGTCTCTAAGTATCTTGTATAGTAGTCTATAAGTATCTTGTATTGTAATCTCTAAGTAAATATCTTGTATAGTAGTCTCCAAGTATCTTCTATCATTATCATCATCTAGTACCAGGCTTGCTGGCGTACGTGATCATCTATCTATTGACCTTTCGAGCCGTAACCGGCCCATAGGGCGTAGACCAAGATACACCTTCTCCTATATGAATTTTTGTTCTAGCAGTTTTCTTTTAAAGATATTTTATCAAATCTCGCCATCTGTCTCTGTTCTGTGCAAGCAGTTCTATCTCATTGAGGGAGCCGATTCCTGCTGCTCTTGCCTCTCTCATCAATGTTCTTCTCAGTGTCTCCCTGGGTCTTCCTCTTTTTCTTTTACCTGTTGTTTCCCATTTGAGGGCTTTTACGTGATCATGCCTCTCCATAAATTTCGATCACGACAGTTATTTCTAATTTCTGTTGTTGACCTTCTGCCAAGCCATTCTCTTAAGCTGTCTGGTATCTTTTCTCTTTGCTCCCTCTATCTCTTGGTTCCTCAATTTTCCCCAGCTGTTACAATATATTCCAACTGTTCTCTTCTCATTACATGACCAAAAAATGATGATTGCTTCTTCCTGATATTGGAAATTAGCTCTCTTTTTGTTTTGGCCTATTTGAGAACGTTTTTATTAATTTTCTCAGCTGTACATGGTATTCTCAATATTCTTCTATAAAACCACATTTCTACAGACTCCAGTGATGTTCTTGTCCGTTGTCCTATTGTCCATGATTCACATCCATTATGTTAAGACTGGCTCTTCATAACATTTAAGAACTCTTTTTCTTGTTTCTATTTTCAAAAATGGTTTGCATAGTATTTTTCTCATTTTCTGGAAAGCTGCTTTTGCCTTGGCCATTCTGTATCTCACCTCTTGTGTACATCTTCCGTCTGAAGTTAACAAAGTTGCCAAATATTTAAATTCATTTACCTGTTTTAATATTGTTCCACTTGTCTTTGTTTTGCAATGAGGTGATGTCTTCTTCTTTGTTGATACCATTACTTCTATCATTTTGCTATTAAGGCTGAGTCCTTTTATTTTTGCTTTCTTTCACTATAATGTCCAACATTCTTTGTAACTCATTTTCACTCTTAGCGATTAATACTGTATCATCAGCATACCTTAGATTATTTATATTATGATTATGTGTTTTAACGTGCCTTCTAAATGTCATTTGTATTGTTATAGTTAATTAATATTTATATATAATCACAATTGTGATTAGCTCAAGAAAAATGAACACAAAAGGTCATGTATATCACAAGGTCGATGATAGCCCTGGAGGTTCATAACGATACACAATTAAGCTTCATTGACTACATCAAAGCTGTCGATAAAACCAGTCTTGAACATGTAAACAAAAGGGTAGAAAATATCATTTTAAATATAATAAATCAAATAAGACAGTAAAGATCGTATGATTATTAAACTTGTATGTTGGAAACAAGATGCTAACATTAGTGAAAACAAACATGAAGTTTATCAACAAATAAGTCAAGAAGTGAAACAAGGGAATGTATTGTTATCATATCTATTTCCTTGTTCAAGGAAAATATTTTAAGAACAATTGTGGACAAGCCTGGCATTAAAGTGGGGGGGGGGAAGCAACATAAAGAAACTCGGGAGATCAGACGACATGGTATTGATAGCAGAAACCAACAAGAACAACAAAATCTGTTAGATGAAACTGTGACAGAAAGTGAACTGAAGGGCCTCCCCCCAACATCAAAACGACAAAATATATGAAAAAATCAAAGAAAACGAACACACATAAATGTAGAATAAAGTTATAAGTGGTAAAATTCTGAATCAAGTGCATAGATTCAAATACATATTTTAAAAAAGTTATGTACCCCCGTCACGCCAAGTGGCGTATAGTGAATATGGTGTTAGTGACCATACATTTCACAGAACTTCGGCACATGATTTTTGGGGTAATTCAAATACATTGGATCAATAATAACATCAGATGGCAGATGCACTGTACAATTTACAAGCAGAATAGGACAAGCATAGAATGAATTAAATCAAGTGAAAAAACATCCTATGTAAAAATCATTGTCAATTAATGTTAGAAAATGTGCCATGAAAGGTTGCAGCAAACTGTTTTACTATATGGAAGTGAGTCATGGACGTAAAGTAAGACAACACAAAGAACATTAGAGGCAGCTGAGATGTGGTTTATCACAGGAATGCTACGGATTACATAGATAGCAACTATCACTAACGAAGAAATGTTTAAATCGAACTGTAGAAACCAAAATAACATAAGAATCATATGGAAAACATAATCTACATTTACTGGACACGGGATGCGAGCAGAAGACATTGAGAAAAATGTAGCAACAGGCAGAAAGAATGGAAAGAAGAGAAGCGAAAAAAAGAAGACAAAAAAAATATTAAACATCTTATCCAAAAGGCAAAATAAAAAATCATCATCGAGTGTCGTCTCCGCATCGAAGGTCGGCTATCATGGTGTGCCATCCGCTCTGTCTCTTGCTTTGATGGCGCAGGTTGTTATAAGCTGACTTGTCCATCTTTTGATGTTATTTGTCAATGTTAGTTATGGTCGTCCTCTGCTTCTATTACATTGTATTTTCCCTTCGAATATTACTTATAGTAGGCTGTTGTGTCTTTTAACATGCCCCACAACTTTCATTTGTTTTGTTCTAATTAATTAATAAAAGATTAGCGAGTGACATTATGACATGCATGAAAGACCGAGAGTGTGGAGAGAGATGATCGTCTACGTCAGCCGGCATGGCATCTGATTATTATTATTTGAGGTAACATTAGAATACAATTGTTGCAGATTTGTGGAAAGATTATAATATATTATTTGACCATTTTTTATCAATATTACAATACACTAGTTCACTATTTTGAAGTTAGATAAACATTTACTAGTTGTCAATTTCTCGAAATAATATAATTTATTACTTTGCCTATTTGTGATAAGATTAGAATATATTACTCTCTATTTGTGAAGAGAAGAGACTCATGAAAAAGGATGGTAAACCCTGTTGATCAGCGAGCCTGGCCTGTTCATTATGTGACCGCGTGTGTTTGTCAAACATTGGTAGAATTAACCACGAGAGAAGCTGTTCGGCAAAAACAATACCTAAAAAAAATACGCAATAGCCTCCACTAGACCGTCTGACAAGACGAAAAGGGCCATATATATACATATATTTGTGATAAAATAAAATACATTACTTGACTATTTGTGATAAGATTAGAATATATTTTCTGATATTTGTGATAAGAGTAGAATATATTAGTTGACTAATTGTTATACGATTAGAATATATTACTTAACTATTTGTGATAAGAGTAGAATATATTAACTGACCATTTTGTGATAAGATTAGAATATATTACTGGACTATTTGTGATAAAATTATAATATATTAATTGAATATTTGTGATAAGATTAGAATACATTACTTGACTATTTGTGATAAGATTAGAATATATTACATGATTATTTGTGATAAGAGTAGAATATATTACTTCATTATTTGTGATATGATTAGAATATGTTACATGACTAATTGTGATAATTTACAATATATTACTTGACTATTTGTGATAATGTTGGAATATATTACTTGACTATTTGTGATAAGTTAGGAATCTATTGTTTGTCTATTTGGGATAAAAGTAGAAAACATCAGCTTATTATTTGTTGCAAAGTTACAATATACGCGTTGACTATTTCTAGAAAAAAAATAAGGAAGAGTTGATTATTTGTTGAAATATTACAATAAACTATACCGCCGTCACAAATGTTTGCCGTTTCAATTTCTGGAATTTCTCAGCAAATATGTTTCCTAGAAACGTTTTTGCTACTTTTTGCACTGTCTTGTTTTTGCCCAAACTTTAATCTTTTAAAATCATAAATGTAATATAAACTGCACATATTTATCAAAACCGTCATTTTCTTTCTTATTCTTATCAGTTTCTTAATACATTACTCCTCACACGGAATTAATTTGACAGTAGTGTAGTATATTTATTCTATTTCACAAATCAAAGGTGTACAATTGTTCATCAGTAGGTAATACTCCGTAAAATGATTGCCGATATGTCAATGACTTTGTTCCGTCTAAGTACAGTTTTTAATTTCTTTAGCGTCAATAATTCTTTGTCTTTGAAAAATAGATAGATCTCGTTAGATCACTTCTTTGTTAAAGTTGTCCAATTTATATTTCAGCGGTTGCCCTATTTTGGTATGTGTATAAACATAACTTCAAAGAAGCAGATTTTTCCCATTTAGCCTCAAATGTAAAATATTTATATAATTCCAGTGTCGAGTTCTTGAAAGTAATGATTCTAGGTATAAACCCCATTCCCTGAATCCAGGCATTTTGAGTTAGGAAACTCCTCTGAATACTGCACTGAGATTCAGAAAACGAGGCAGTGACGCACATTTTCAGCGCTTTCGGAAATTCACGTTCATCTTGCGCAAATTCGTTTAAGATTTTGTTAAAAGAAAGATGAAATGAGTTAGTTTGATCGGTTGGGGGAAAGCTACCACAATATTATATATAAAACGTGTAAATACTGACCAAGCCAGGACTAGGATAAATTTATGTATCTGCAAGAAGCAGAAATCTATCCTAATTGCATGGCAAAAATTAAACATTTGTAAGACGTTGTTCTTAATGATATCAAAATAAATAAAAGAGCATTTTCCTTGCTTCACTAATGTTGGGATATATATTATTAAACAACAACAAACATTTGTGAACGCTTTTATGAAGTTCCATTTAGTGACGCTTTATTTAGTGACGCCACATGTAATGACGCTCAATCCTCTTTGGTTATTTATAACTTATGGATGCTGGTTACGTTGTTTTATAGATCTGTGCAGTTTGTCTTAGTACATTGTAACACACATCAGGTGGTGGAGTGGGTATGGGTAGTTTCTGAATGTAACTGAGCTGATTCCATAAATAACATAGAATATAGAAGAGTCACGTAACACCCTCTCAACGTGCCCATATCATGAGTTCTTCATTCATCCCATTAGATAAATAAGCCCTTTATAATTTACCAGAATCAACAATCAAGACTGAATCCAACAAAACGATGTCAAAATTCACATCTTGAGCTTTTACCACATTCTTCAACATATAGAAACAATCTTACAACTTACCAACAAGAACCATGAAACAAGCCAGAGCTAGACAAGCCAACAGTGACATCGCCATATTGTAATAGGTGATGGATCTGAAGTTTATGTGTTTTTTGTTTTGTTTCGGCGAGTATTTCCGGTATTCTAACCGCGTTGAGGTCAATGAACTGTTGAAAGAGCAAGATGGCGTCTAATATGTTACAGTATTTGTCTTGATCGCCGTAAATAAAATAACATGTTTGTGTTGTATTTTTGTGTCTAATCCCGTGATCAAACTTGCTATTTGTTTGATACTGTGTCAGCAAATTTCTCTTTAATTCCTGGCTTTTTAAGAAACCCTACATTGATATAATGTCTACCCTTATGTGTTGTAGTATATCTTTGCAATTTAAGTTTGGCTAGCAGAAGATGATGATCTGAAGCCACATATGCTTCTCTATATACTTTTACATCATCTAAGAAGGACTTACACTTTTTACTAAGACATATGTGATCAATTTGACTCTCCGATGTATGATCCGATAACACTATGTAGCTTTATGTATTCTTTTATGTTGGAATATTGTTCCTCATAAGCTCATTTTATTAAGATCACAAATGTTCGCGAATATCTCTCCATTCACATTCATTTCTCCAAGTCCATATTTTTTCCCATGATCCCTTGACCTACACTGAGTGGGTTATATTGTGTATAATAAGCTCATGTATTCTATAAACACCTCTAATAGTACATGCGAACACATAATAACATGAACAATCCATTCAAAAGTTGGAACAATCAACATCATCAGCGCCTATGCAACAACAGTTACAACAACCACATGCGATAAAGATAAATGTTGCGAGATGCTCCAAGTTACCTCTGATTCAATCCACAAAAATAGAACACCTTTACGTGCTGGACGATCTAAATGTACGCTTTATATCTGAAAATCAATCATGGCCATCATGCCTAGGTCATCATGGTGTTGGTAAAATTAACGATAATGGTCACATAATTCTAGAATGTTGGTCCCATTAGCAACCTGTGTGCTATCAACACATTCTTCATCGTTAAGAACCGACAAAAGGCAACATGGTGCCACCCAAGGTCCGTGCATAGGCACCAGCAAGACTTTGTCCTAGTTCGCAGACAACACTTAAATAATGTTAGAGTAACTAGAGCATACCAGAGCGTAAACTGTTACACACAACCCACACTAGTCATTAGTAAAGTGATGACAACCACCAACAGGATAGATAAATCTAGAGAACCAACCAGTCCTAAGATTAATATCGCTCCAAACAAAATTACCCGACAACTGAGTTCTGTTCACGAATGCCTTCCAGAAACGCACTGAAAGAGCAGAAGACCTCGACAGTGACGATGATTCATTGAACCGACTAAAGTCGCGCATCCTTGACTGTGGAATCTCTTCTCTTGTTAAAGATAAACACTCCACCAACGATTGGACTCAAGAAAACTCGATGAATCTCATACCACTTGTAGAGAAGAACAAGGCTTTCCTAACCTTTAAGAATTACCCATGTTTGATCACAAAAGACCAATTCAAACAAGCAATAGCAGAAACGCAAGAGGAATGAAGGAGATATGCGAACGAGTATTGGTCAAATCTGTGCTCTACAATCCAGAAAGCTTCTCAGCTGCGAGATTCTCAAACTATGAATAGCAAGATCATGATTGCTCTAGGCCCAACCATTTCAAAAATTTCTCCCTTAAAAGATGCAAACGGTGAGCTTATCAGTGACAAAACTAAACAGCTGGAAAGATGGGTCGAACAATATTCAAGCCTCTACTCTGAAGACAGACCAGCAAGTCAACTCCTAGACCAGCTTGCCCCAAAAAAAACGTGTGCTGACCCAACTGGATAAAGAACCCACATAGAAGAAACTTCATGATGTTGTTAATGACCTCTCACTTGGGACAGTCTCAGGTAACAATATACCCGCCGAAGTACTTAAGGACAATCTTGAACCACTCCTGCCTAACCTCTACAAACTTCTTGTCGAATGCTAGAGAAACAGAGATATACTCCAAGCAAAGAAATATACTGAGGTTGTAGTATTATACAAGATAACAAGAAACAAGGACGATTGTAATAACTATAGGTGTAAACGTTATTCTTTCCGGTGTTATTCTATCATTTTAAATTAGACGTTCACACAATTGTTAATGCGTTCTATATTGTATGTTCATCATCAAGCGTGTTATTTATTGTAATTGCTGTGCTTGAGTTATCTGACCGTCAGGTCTCGAGGTGCAGGTTGGTCAAAAGGTTTATCACTCTCCTCCTGTCTAGTGATAAGACCCCGAGCACGTATCGTGACTCGCAGAAAACACGCTTTCAATCTCGGCAGGAAGGGTATGCGAATATCATCACGTCTCTTAATGATTATTGAGTCTTCAATATTGAATTAGTGACTAAATCTTGATATGAGCGAGTAAGTGAATCTTTAATCTTTCAAATATCAACAGTTTATCAAGTCAAAAGACAAACAACCAATTGTCTATGAACTCAATGAAAAATCCTATAAATAATGTTTATATTAATAGTGTATGATCTCTGGCAGCACCAGTCGTCCATGCAAAACTAATTGAAGATGAACAATTTAACAAGTCAAACGACAAACCACAAACCGCTCGTGAATTCATTGAACATTCCTATGAATCACGACCATCTCAACAGTGAAGGATCTCTGGCAGCACCTGTCGTCCATGCAAAACTCGTTCAAGATGATCACTGATCTACTGCCCCTTCCCCTGTTCATCTCTGGCCCAGCTGTCTCCACTCTCAACTCACCCTCTCCTTGCCAACATTTCTAACTGCCACTAAACTACGTCATCGTATTTTCACGTCACTTTTCACTCTCTGCTCGTTGTACTGCATTACTTATTGTGGCATGCATCAATTCCGTCTTCAATTTCGTCTCCTGATCCTTTAGTGCGCAATTTCGCGTCTACATAGGGTTATCTCCCTCGTGAGTATAAGCGGGATGGTGAAATGAAAAAAAAATAGATATAGAAAAAAAATTAGAAAAACAACCGTATGGTTAAAGCTTCACGTAACAAGGTAACAACACAAAGCAGATCGACGTTTCGGCTCGATAGGTCATAAGAAGGATCACACATATATAACACACACACACACACACACACACACACACACACACACACACACACACACACACACACACACACACACACACACACACACACACACACACATATTAAATATATATATATATTTAAATTTAAAAAAATATATAATCATTTCGAACGAAAAAAAGAGATAAAAAGACAATTAAAAATAAAACCTGCACTGTATAATTTCACAAAACAAAAAATAAATCAAAATAAGCATTTATTTAAGCGGTATCGTACATACCGATCTTCTGAACACAACACTATCTAGCTGCTTGCAGCAACGTTCGCGAACAGATTGTAAAGATTCGAAATGGCCGGCCTTAAATACGATACCTGATATGGCCCCGCCCCTAACATCTGTTTAATCTGTCCATTAGGGAACAGGCACATGATTGCAGTGCTGCGGCATAGCTGGTAGTAAGGAGACAGTGGGCGTAACGGGAGCCAGTGGGTGTAGGATGTAACGTGTACTTTAATAAAGTAATGGGTTATTAATAGTTATTCATGTCATTCTACTGTTCATAGTCATTCATCTGTCATCTGCAGACACTCAGAGCTGCCATTCATAGCCAATCATGTCATGTATCTGTCATGAGTATTCAGTCAACTGTCATTCATAGTCGTTCATGCCATCCATCTGTTATTTATAGTCATTATTATAATTAATCTGTCATCTGTGGTCACTCAGCTGTCATTCATGGTCACCCATGTCATTCATTTGTCGGAAAAAAAATTCATGTCATTTATCTGTCATTCGCAGTCAGTAATATGTCAGTCATAGTCTCTTATGTCATTCCGAGTCACACATGTTAGTCATAATCATTATTCCATAATACTTATACTTAATTATTATTAAGCCATCCATTTTCCAGTTATAGTCACTCGTATCATTCATATATCAGTCATAGACATTCATGTAATCCATCTGTCGTTCGTAGTAATTCATAGTCAATCATGTTACTCATCTGTCAGTTATAGTCACTCGCATCATTCATATATCAGTCATAGACATTCATGTAATCCATTTGTTGTTCATAGCAATTCATAGTCAATCATGTCACTTATCTGTCAGTTATAGTCACTCATGTTATTTATCTGGCATTCATAGTCGTTAATGGCATTCGTCTGTCTTTCCTAGTCAGTCATCTGTAATTCATAGTCTTTCTGTCATTCATCTCTAATCTATAGCAATTCCTGTGTCACACATGCCATTCATCTGCAAATAATATTCACTCGTGTCATTTAAATGTATGTCATACTTTAAATGTCATCCATCTGTAATTGGTAGATACTTATGTCATTCATCTGTCATTAATTTGTCATTCATAGTCAATCATGCTATTAATCTGTCAATAATAGTCGCTATCGGTCATTTTTAATCATTCACCTCTCATTTATAGTCACTTATGTCATTCATAGTGCCTGTGCTATTCATATGTCAGTCATAGTCATGCATATCATCAATCTGTCAGTCATTATCATTCATGTCTTTCATCTGTCATTTGTAGTAATTCATGTCAGATGTAGTATCTCATGCCATTCAACTATCTTTCATAGTCACTCATGTCATTCATCTGTCAGTCATAGTCGCTCATGTTATTCATATGTCAGTGATCGACATTCAGTTCATTCATCTATCAGTTGTAGTCACTAATGTCATCATATGTCATTGATAGGCATTCGCCTGTCATTTGACGTCATTCATTGTCTCTCATGGTATTCGTATGTCACTCATGTCATTCTTCTGTAAGTTATAGTCACTCATTTGTCATTCATAGTTACAGAAGTCAATATTAGTCATTGTCAACAATATGTCATTCGTTGTCGTTCATATGTCATTCTTAGTCACATGTCATTCATCAGTCACTCATAGTCACTCATGTCATTCATCTTTCAGTGGTAGTCACTTATGTCATGTAAATGTCTTTGATAGTAATTATGTCATATTTCTCTCTGTCTTAGTAATGTATATGTCATTCAATCTCCTTCATGTCATTCATCTGTCATTCCTTATCACTAATGTCATTAATCTGTCAGCAATATTCTGTAATGTCATTAGTAGTAATTCATATGTCAGCGGAAGTCTCTCATGTCATTCATTTATCATTCATAGTCACTTGTGTCATTCATCTGTCAGTCATAGTCACTCATACCATTCATAGTCTTAAAAAAAGAGTCCTAAAACTATTTTTGGCACATTATTCCTAATATGTGGCTGTTTCATTTGTTGTTTCAGCATTAAAATGAAGTTTTGCTATAACGATTATCAAAATGCATTATTTTCATTTCTGCCTCTTCTCTTCCTCATCTTCTTCCTCTACCTCTACTTCTTTCTACTTTTCCTCCTCTGCTTACTCCTCTTCTTTTTTCTTCCTCTTTTCTTCCTCATTTGCCTTACAGCGTTAGAGGGGAGATATAATTTGCGGTCTTTTGCCCTTCTGTTCGCCTCTGCTGCTGTTATCTTTCCTAGTTCTTCTGATATTCCATCCAACCATCTTTTTCGTGGTCGGTCATTTGGTCTGGTATTCTCACAACGTTTGTTGAAGGCTCGTTGTGTTGTGTTTTGAACTTTCTGCCTTGTCACGTGGCCAAACCATTTTATCTTGTTGTTTCTTCCTCTACCTCTTCTTTCTACTTCTTCTTCCAAGTCGTTCTGTTTCTTGCCATTCTTTTAAGATCATTCCATGTCTTCCCCATCATCTTCATCTCTGCTTCCATCTGTCTTCTCCAAGAATCCCTTGGTCTTCCTCTTTGTCTTTTCCTCTGGGGATTCTGCGCCTGTTATGTAATACTCTCAGTTGGCTTCCGCAGTGTGTGTCCCATCCAGCGCCATCGTCTTCGCTGTATCTCTTTATCCACTGGTATTTGACTGGTACATTTCCATAAGTCTATGTTAGTGATTTTGTCCTGTCATTTCCATCCTTTTATTCTGCATAAGCATCCATTAATGAAAGTCTGAATCTTCATGATTGTCATTTTTTTTGTTCTCCATGTTTCACAGCCATATAATAGGACTGAAATAACATTGGAGCTGAACATTTTTATTTTTTGTATTTAACCTAATTTCGTTGGATTTCCATATGCTTCTCTTTGCAATAAAAGCTCCTTCTTCTTTAGATATCCTTATTTTGGTATAATTTTCTATTCCTCCCTCTTTATCTACATTGCTGTCCAGATATATGTAAGATTGTACGTCTTGTAGAGGTATTTCTCCTAATATTTTTTTGGTTATTGCAAATTGCATTAATTCTCATAATATTGGTCTTATCTCTATTAATTTTCAATCCTAGTCGTTGAGATCTCTCATGAATTATGCTCATTTTATCCTGCATCTGTTGATGGCTGTGTGATAAAAGCGCTATGTCATCAGCAAAATTTAACCAATTTGCTGGGCCAGTAATCTCTGGATTCCATTTCTGTTGTTTTGTGTTTTTTTTCATAATCCAATCTATGGTCAGTAGAAAGAGAAATGGAGACAGACAAACATACTTGACTTACTCCTGTTCTTATTTCAAATGCTTCTGTAAGCTGCCTATCATGTATCACACTACATTTCATTCCGTAACTCATTGTTTGTATCAGGTTAATAAACTTTATGGGGATTCCGTAATGACTCAGCAACTTCCAAAGAATTATTCTGTCTAAACTATCAAATGCGTTTTCGTAATCTAAGAATCAAATATGAAATAGGGATTGTAGTTCTAAACTTTGTTTCACTATTATACGTAGAGTAGTTTATTGATCAGCACATGATCTGTTCTTCCTAAAACCTGCTTGTTCATCTCTCAAATGTTTCTCCATGGCCTCTTTTAGTCTCTCCAGAATGATTCTGCTTAATATTTTTCCTGGCACTTATAGTAGCATAATTCCACTATAATGTGTGCACTTCAATAAACTTCCTTTCTTTGTAAGTCTGATCATATAACCTTCTTTCCAGTCTTTATGTATTTCTTCCCTCTCTTCAATTTTATCTAATAGATCATGTAACATCTTGGTAGAGGTGTTAATATCTAATTTGATGGCTTCCGAAGTAATTTCATTTGGTCCTGTAGCTTTACCATTTTTTTTAATAGCTTGAAAGCTTTCATTATTACTTCTTTTCTGTTTTTTCCACAGTTAACGTGTAGCTCTTCTTCTGCTGGTAGTATATCTGGAGGATTATTTGAGCCGGATCTATTCAAAAGTTCTTCAAAATGCTCTTTCCATCTCTCCATTTGTTCCTTTATATTACTAAGCAGATTTCCTTTCTTATGTTTAATAAAGGCATTGATATGTTTGTTTTTTTCACTTAATTTATTTGTGTTGTTGTACAGTTTTTTTTTCATATTCCCTTTATTTGCTGCTTCCCCTGCCTCTTTAGCTAGCTCACCTATATATATTTTTTTTTTATCCATTTTAATGCATCATCACACTTCTTTATTCACCTCAGTGTAAGCTTACTGTGTTTTGGCTTTATTACATTTCGTTTGCTTTTATTGACGTCTGCATTCTTGTTCTTTCTTCCTTTAATTTTATCCAGGTCTCTGCTGTCATCCATGCCTTTTTCTTATGTTTTCTTTTCCCGCTATTTCCAATTATCTTCTATATTTATTGTATTTTCTAGTTGTTGGAGGACTTGGTATTTGTTTGCTATTGTGACTGCGAATGTATCTTTAATGCCTTGTTCTTGAAGAAACCCTGCACTGAAATACTTTATACCCTTAATCATTTTAGCATATCTTTTTAGTTAAAATTTAATTTTGGCTATCATAATATAACAGACTGAAACTACGTCTGCCCCTCTATATACTTTTACATCTTGTAAGGATGATTTAAACTTATAATTATAATAAATATATTATCAATTTGATTTTCCGATCTATAAACTGCTGACAACTATGTAGCTTTATGTATTCTCTTATTTTGGAATATTGTTCTTCCAATAGCAAAAACGTAGACAGCAAAAGTCTCAGAATAATAAAGAACATGTACTGGCAACAAACAGCGGCCATAAGAACTGGAAACCAATTGGGAATGTTTCAACAAATAAAACAGGGTGTTAGACAAGGTTGTGTGCTGTCACCAGATGTGTTTAAGATTTATAGTGATATTATTTTAATATTCATAAGGGGCTTGGCTGGAATAACAATTGGAGGTCATAACATAAATAATCAAAGGTATGCTGATGATACAGTCTTAATCGCTAAGAGTGAAAATGAGTTACAATAAATGTGGGAAATTATAGTGCAAAAATAAATAAAATAAAAGCAAAAATATTCAGCCTTAATAGAAAAAGACAGAGGTAATGGCATGGTAACAACAAAGAAAAAGACATCACCTCAGTGCAAAATAAAGACAAGTGGAACAATAATAAAACAGGTACATGAATTTACATATTTTGCAACTTTGTTAATCTCAGACGGAATATGTACAAAATAGGTGAGATGCAGAATGGCTCAGGCAAAAGTAGCTTTCCAAAAAATGAGAAAGAAACTATACAATCCATTTTTGACAATAGAAACAAGAAAAATAGTTCTTAAATGTTACGTAGAGCCAGTCTTAACATAATGGATGTGAATCATGGACAATAGGACAACGGACAAGAACATCACTGGCGTCTGTATAAATGTGGTTTTAACAGAAGAATGTTGAGAGTTCCATGGAAAGCTAAGAAGAGTAATGAAGATGTTTTGAGAGAGGTCAAAGCAAAAAGAGAGCTAATTTCCAATATTAGGAAGAAACAATCATCATTTTTTGGCCATGTAATGAGAAGAGAACAACTGTAATATATTGTAACAACTGGAACATTTGAGGGACGAAGAGATAGAGGGAAGCTAAGAGAAAAAAATAACAGACATCTTAAGAGAATGGCTTGGCAGAAGGTCAACAACAGAAATGATAAATAGCTACCGAGATCGAAAGTTGTGGAGAGACATGATCACTTACGCCAGCAGGCCCGTTACTTGATGATGATAATGATGATGATGATGATGATTGTTCTTCCTAGCCTCATTTGATAAAGGGCACATAAATTCACAAATATCTCTTCATTCTCGTTTATATCTCCAAGTCCATGTTTTCCCATAATCTCTTTGAAGCCTCTATTGTCTGCTCCTACTTTAGCATTTAGATCTCCCATCAAGATTATAATATTCTTGGCTCGTCTTTCAATCACCTGACATTGTAACTGTTTATAGAATTCATATTTAACTAAATCATCCTTAATATTGGTTGGTGCATAGCATTGGATAATGTGAATTTTATTTTGTTTGTTGTTTTTTTATGTTTCTCTAATTAGTCTTGGCCTTACTGCTTCTCATTCTATTAGTGTCTTCTGCGCATTCCTTGATAACATTATAGCTACCCAATCACTATGTTGTGTTCCAGGTTCTTGGTGTCCTGATTATAAAATCATCTCTCCTGTATTTAGTTGTATTCATTTCGTACATAGCCATCTTCTTACATTCCAGAATATATATGTAAAAATATTATTTCTGTTGCTATCTGTGCAGCTTTTTTTCCTTGATCGTTTAGGGTACGTACATTCAAGGGGACAATTCTGGAGGATTTCCGGGTAGACAAAAGGTGAGTCGGCAACTCGGACTCCTTACGGCTTTCTCGGGCTTGAGTCATACGTCTCTTAGACAGAAATCCTTTACCTTTCATGGATGGCGGATTTACTTTTAATCATTTCTTTGACTTGTCCATGTTTGTGAAGTATTTTCGGCTTTTCTTTTTACAGTATGTGACGGGCAGTCCCATGCCCAAATCTCCTTTCTCGCCTCTTACGAACATGCCTTGTAGGGTACAGCGCCATTTTTCTTTACACCCCTTTCGGGCCCCTACAGCGCACGGGCGAATAGAGTGAGAGTGTTCAACTATAAAGTTTTTGCATATTATAAACTTAATGTGTTCAACTGTAATGTTTTCAGTTATAATGCAATGAGAGTGTTTAAACTATGTTTGTGGCTATTATACAAGGGGGAATTTTCAGCTATCATATTGTCAGCAATTATACAGTGAATGTATTCAAATATCATGTTTTCAGCTATGATACTGTGAACGCATTCACATTTTATGTTTTCAGCTATTATACATTGAACGCGTTCAACCTATCATGTTTTTAGCTATGATACTGTGAACGTGTTCAAATGGCATGTTTTCAGCTATGATACCGTGAACGTGTTCAAATGGCATGTTTTCAGCTATTATAAAGTAAGAGAGTTCAACTATAATGTTTATGGCTATTATACAGTAATAATGTTCAACATTAATGTTTTCGTTTATTATGCAGTGAGAGTGTTTCAACTATAATGTTTTTAGCTGTTGCCAGTGAATGTGTTCAACTATAATATTTTCAGTTATTATGCAATGATAGCGTTTCAACTTTAATGTTTTCATTTATTATACATGAGAGTGTAAAGTAAGTAAAGTACCCCCGTCACGCCATGTGGCGTATAGGGAAATATGGTGTTAGTGACCCTATATTTTACAGACCTTCAGCACATGATTTTTGGGGTAATGTGGTCAGTATTACGCCCGTGCTGCGTTACTTTCCCATAAAAATCCGGTACCCATTTAAGGCTGGGTGAACCCGGAAGCCGTCGGTTGGGATCGAACCCTACCCTTTGTCCGTTGTAGTCCAGTTCACATGAGAGTGTTTCAACTATAATATTTTCAGCTATTATAAAGTGAGAGTGTTCAACTATAATTCTTTCAGCTATTACGCAGTGAGAGCGTTTCAACTATAATGTTTTCAGGAATTATACAGTGAGATTGTTCAAATATCATGTTTTCAGCTATTATACAGTGAGAGTGTTCAACCATTATGTTTTCAGCTATTTTACAATGAGAATGTTTAAACTATAATTTTTCAGCAATTATAAAGTGAGATGTTTCAAATATCATGATTTCAGCATTATACCGTGAGAGTGTTTCAAACATAATTTGTTCAGCTATTAAACAGTGAGAATGTTTCATCTATCATGTTTTCATATAGTATGCAGTGAGAGCGTACCAACTATATAGTTTTCGCCTATTGTATAATGAGAGTGTTCAAATAAACTGCTTGCAACTATTATACATTGAGAGTGTTTGAACTATCTATTGTACAGTGAGTGTACACGGGTTAGCGGGGTAGATTTCTGCCCTACCAAAGGAGGAGTAAGACGTCTCATTTCCTCCGCTATTCTTCGGGACACCCCTGGGCATGGTGGAGCTCCCGTTCAGCCCCCCTATCAGGGTTATGTGAAACCATTGGAGCAGGTGGTGGATGGTGTTGTGGGAACAGCCGACAAGTAGTGCCGGTTATGGTCCCCACACCGCGATGACAGGCAGATGATCTCATGTATAGAGACAATGGCTGCGATCTCCGACTAGTACAGTCACTGCCAAGAAGGAAAGGGATGGCAAACTACCTTCTTAAATTGCCTGGAATAATCATGACAAATCACAACCTTCTATTTACAGCTAACGACGATAATGGGGACTTCACAGTCACCTCGTCCGGTAGGGAGCGTCATGTGCTACAGGTGACACCCGATCGTCATCATGCTACTGTATGCAAGATCAAAAATAAAGAGACACTAGCAATAGGAACTTGGAACATTAGATCAACATTCCAGGTTGGAAAACTAGAAAACCTCAGCCAAGAAATGAAGAGAATGAAATTGAACATCTTGGGGCTATGTGAAATGAGATGGACAGGGGCAGGATTATTACAACGCGACAGTGGAAATGTAATTTACTCTGGGGGAACCACATACGAAAGAGGAGTAGGCATCATGTTAGATAGAGAAAGAAGCAAAACAGTGAAAGGATTTTGGCCAGTATCAGACAGAATTCTGCTAGTAAAATTGAGAGGTAGACCAATGGATATCAACATAATTCAAGTTTATGCACCAACAAGTAATAGCGAAGAAGAAGACATTGACACTTTTTACGAGGAGCTAGAGGCAACCATGGAACAGTGTAAATCCCAAGAAATAACTGTTGTATTAGGGGATTTCAATGCACTGGTAGGAACAGCTAAAGTGCAAAATGTGACTGGGGCGCATGGCTTTGGAGAGACGAATGACAGGGGGGGATAGATTGATAGATTGGGCAAAGACACATGAAATGATTATAGGTAACACCTGGTTCAAACAACACCCTAGGCGACTATGGACATGGCAAAGCCCAGACAAAAAAGTACACAATCAAATTGATTTTATACTGGTACAGAGAAGATTCAGGAATGGGCTAACATCGGTTAAAACAAAGCCAGGAGCAGATTGCAATAGTGACCATGTACCAGTAGTTGGAAAGATAAGAATAAAACTGCGGAAGGCACAGAAATCACCAAGAAATATAAAATTAGAACTAGATATGCTTAGAGTAGATAAACAGATGAATGATAAGTACAGCATAATAGTACACAATAGATATAATGTTATAGATATAAATTGAGAAAATACAGGACATCCAGGAGCAGAGGTAAATGCTCAAACAATCGATTCAACAAACATCAAAAGAAGTAATACCAGTGACTAAAATAATCAACAAAAAGAAATGGATGACAGAAGAAATATTACAACTAATGGACGAAATAAGAAAACATTAGAAAGAAGAATGGACACACAAAATATATTGCACAAAGAGATCCAAAACAAGTGCAGTGAAGCAAAGGAAGGATGGTTAAAACAGAAATGTGAAGATATGGAAAAACAACAACAGAAAGACTCAAAATTTATGCACAATCAGTTAAATGAATTAACAGGAAGAAAAGAAGTCAAAGTTTCAGGATGTGTTAAATCAAAGGAAGGAATTATAATAATGGGACAGGAGAAGACAATGGAAAGATGGACATAATATATCAGTCAACTCTATGATGATGAAAGACCAGAATTAAACAATTCAAATGAAGACACAGGACCACCAATAATGCAGAGTGAAGTGGAGGACGCAATTTAACACATGCAAAGAGGCAAAGCTCCAGGTCCTGACAATATAACAATCGAAGAGATAAATGCATTAGGAGAGCTAGGAGTACAAGTCATAACAAAATTACTCAATGACATATATAGCACTGGACACATACCCGAAGATCTACTAAAATCTATCTTTGTAGCCATACCGAAGATGTCAGGAGCCACTGATTGTGAAGACCATCGCACTATTAGTCTCATGAGCCATATGACTAAAATATTACTAAGAATAATCATGAGACGCGTAAGGAACAAAATAAAACCAGAAATAAGTGAGGAACAATGTGGATTTGTGGAAGGAAAGGGCACCAATAATGCAATATACATCTTAAGAACATTGATAGAAAGATCTATAGAGGTAAAGAAAGATCTATATATGTGCTTTATAGACTACACGAAAGCATTTGACCAGGTTAAGCATGTGGAAATAATCAATATGGTGGATAAATTAAACATTGATGGCAAGGATCTGCGAATCATAAAAAAGCATGCACTGGCAACAAACAGCAGCTATACGAATTAACAACCAAACATGACAATTCCAATATATAAACAAGGAGTCAGACAAGGCTATGTTCTATCGCCGGATTTGTTTTCACTTTACAGCAATTATATTATGAGATCAATAGTAGACAAAAAAGGAATTGAAGTCAACGGTCACAACATAAATAATTTGCGATATGCGGATGACACAGTCTTAATAGCAGAGACAGAGAACAAACTACAAGAAATGATGGACATAATAGTAAAAGAAAGCAACAAGAAAGGTCTCAGTCTGAATAGCAAGAAAACATAAGTATTGGTTATATCGAAGAGACAACCATAACCATCAATCAGTACAAAAATAAACGAGACAAATCTGAAACAAGTGCAACGTTTCAAATACTTGGGCACAATAATAACATCAGATGGGAGATGCACCACAGAAATAAAAAGCAGAATAGCTCAGGCCAAAATAGCATTTCGGAAAATGAAAAATATCTTATGCAACAAATCTATGTCAATAAAAATGAGAAAGAGAGTTCATCGGTGCTATATAGAACCGATTCTGACCTATGGAAGCGAATCATGGACAGTAGACAAACAAATGAAAAGACGATTAGAGGCCACAGAGATGGGATTTCTCAGAAGAATGTTGCGTGCGTTGAGTGCGTGGCATCCTGATTGTTGTGCGCCTTTTGGCTGGTTGCCTCCGACTTCAGCACTTGAACTTGCTAGAGCAGACTGTGGTCTTGCTCGGTTGTAGGAAGGCCTGGCCAGTCTTAGTTTTCAGTCCCTGGTGACTGTTAAGCCCCATCCCCACGACAAGGAGCTGGCCTTAAGAAGAAGAATTTGCAAGAATTACAAAAGACAGTAAAATTTATACAGGAAACGACATTGCAGATATAGACAATACTTCAGGCGAACGAAAGATAGATAGAAGAATGTTGAAAGTTCCCTGGACAGCTAAAAAGACCAATGAGGAAGTTCTCAAAGAGGCCAACACAAAAAGGGAGCTTCTAAAAAACATCAGAAAGAAACAATCAACATTTTTCAGGCACATAATGAGAAGAGGAAAATTGGAATACTTGGTTACAACTGGCAAAATAAAAGGAAAGAGAGATCGCGGACGACAAAGAGAGAAAATACTGGATAGCTTGGTGTCATGGCACGGAAAACAGTCAACAACAGAACTGATACGATGCACTGTAGATAGAAGATTGTGGATGGACATGATCACCTACACCAACCGGTAAGACACATGATGATGATGATGATGACAGTAAGTGTGTTTCAACTATCATGTTTACAGATATTAAATAGTAAGATGACTGGATCTATCATGTTTTCAGCTATTATGTAGTCAGCGTTTTCAGCTATCTTTTTTCAGCTGTTAAACAGTGAAAGTATTTCAACGGTCATGTTTTCACCTGATAAATAGTAAGAGGATTCCATCTATCACGTTCTTGTCTATTATCCGGTGAGAGGAATTCAACTATCATTTTGTCAGCTATTATACAGAAAACGTTTTCAACTATCATGTTTTCAGCTATTATACAGTGAGAGGGTTTCAACTATCATGTATTCATCTTTTATACAGTGAGAGTGTTCAAATATCATGTTTTCAGCTAATATACAGTGAAAGCCGTTTCAAATATAATGGTTTCAGCTATTATACAATTATAGTTTTGAACTATCAATATTCAGAAATTTTTAATTGGAGTGTTCAACTATCATATATTTAGCTATTACACAGTGAACGTATTCACCTATCATGTTTACATCTATTATGCAGTGATAATTTTCAGCGATCATGTTTTCTGTAATTATGCAGTGAAAGTGTTATCTATATTGTTCTATGTTAATATTCAGTGAGCGTTTTTAGCTATCATGTTTTTAGCTAATAATTAGCACGAGGATTCAATCTATCATGTTTTTATCTATTATTCGGTGAGAGGAGTTCTGCAGTCAGGTTTTCAGCGGTAATACAGAGAACGTGTTCAACTATCACGATTTCATGAAATATAACGTGAGAGTAGGGAGCCTCGATAGCTCAGTGGTTAGTGAACTGGACTACAAAGGACAAGGAGTAGGGTTCAATCCAAACCGACGGCTTTCGGGTTCACCCAGCCTTAAATGGGTACAGGATTTTTCTGGGAAAGTAAAGTAGTACGGGCGTAATACCGACCACATTACCCCAAAAAGCATGAGCTGAAGGTCTGTAAAGTATAGGGTCACGAACACCATATTTCCCTATACGCCACTTGGCGTGGTGAGAGGTGTTCAACAGACAGGTTTTCAGCTATAATACAGAGAACGTGTTCAACTATCATGTTTTCAGCAAATATCAAGTGAGAGTGTTTCAACTATTATGTTTTCAGCTATTACACTATGAGAGTGTTTCAACTATTATGTTTTCAGCTATTACACTATGAGAGAGTTCAACTATAATGTTTTCTGCTGTTATACTATGACAGAGTTCAACTATAATGTTTTCTGCTATTATACTATGACAGAGTTCAACTATAATGTTTTCTGCTATTATACTATGACAGAGTTCAACTATAATGTTTTCTGCTATTATACTATGACAGAGTTCAACTATAATGATTTCTGCTATTATACTATGACAGAGTTCAACTATAATGTTTTCTGCTATTATACTATGACAGAGTTCAACTATAATGTGTTCTGCTATTACACAGAGAGAGTGTTAAACTACCTTTTCTTAGGCTATTATACAGCGAAAGTGCTCAACTATAATGGTTTCATCTATTATACAGTGAGAATGTTTCAACTATCATGTTTTCAGCTATTATACATTGAAAGTGTTTCACATATCATATTTCACCTAACATATAGTAAGATAATTTCAAATATCATGTTTTCAAGTATTAGACAGAGAGAGTATTCAGCTATCATGTTTTCAGCTATTTTCAGTGGGAGTGTTCAAATATCATATTTTTAGCAATTATATAGTGAACGTGTTCAACTATCATGTTTTTAGATATTCTACAGTGACAGTGTTCAACTGTGACGTATTTTGCTGTTATACAGTGAGAGTGTTCAACGATAGATTTTTTGGCTATTATACATTAGGTATGTTCATCTATAGGCACTACACCAAGTCATTTGACAAAGTAAAGCACCAAGAAATAATCAGCATTTTAGAAAGCATAAACATAGACAGCAAAGTTCTAAGTATAATAAAGAACATGTACTGACAACAAACAGCGGCCATAAGAACTGGAAACCAATTGCGAATGTTTCAACAAATAAAAAAGGTGTTAGACAAGGTTGTGTGCTGTCACCAGATGTGTTTAATATTTATAGTGAGATTATTTTAAGATTCATAAGGGGCATGCCTGGAATAACAATTGTAGGGCATGATATAAATAATCTAAGGTATGCTGATGATACAGTATTAATTGCTAAGATTGAAAATGAGTTACAAGAAATGTTGGACATTATAGTGCAAGAAAGCAAAAATAAAGGACTCAGCCTTAATTGCAAAAAGACAGAGGTAATGGTAACAACAAAGAAAAAGACATCACTTCAGTGCAAAATAAAGACAAGTGGAACAATATTAAAACAGGTAAATGAATTTAAATATTTGGGAACTTTGTTAACCTCAGACGGAAGATGTACAAAAGAGGTGAGATGTAGAATAACTCAGACAAAAGCAGCTTTCCATCAATGAGGAAAATACTATGCAATCCATTTTTGACAATAGAAACAGGAAAAAGAGTTCTTAAATGTTACGTAGAGCCAGTCTTAACATACGGATGCGAGTCATGGACAATAGGAAAACAGACAAGAAAATCACTGGAGTCTGTAGAAATGTGGTTTTACAGAAGAATGTTGAGAATACCATGGACAGCTAAGAAGAGCAATGAAGAGGTTCTGAGAGAGGTCAAAGCAAAAAGAGAGCTAATTTCCAAAATTAGGAAGAGACAAACATCATTTTTTGGCCATGTAATGAGAAGAGAACAACTTGAATATATTGTAACAACTAACTGGAAAAATTGAGGGACGAAGAGATATAGGGAAGCAAATAGAAAAAAAAACAGACAGCTTAAGAGAATGGCTTGGCAGAAGGTCAACAACAGAAATGATAAATAGCTGCCGAGATCGAAAGTTGTGGAGAGACATGATCACCTACGCCACTAGGCCAGGTACTTGATGATGATGAGACGTGCAATCTAACATATGTCTGGGCAGTAATATAGATAAAGAGGGAGGAACAGAAAATGATATAAAAATAAGTGTATCAAAAGCAAGGGCAGCGTTTATTGCACTTGCAATGAAAGTCCAAAGAAATTAGGTTAAATACAAAACTAAAAATTTCCAACTCTAATAATGTTAAGTCAGACCTGTTATATGGCTGTGAAACATGGAGAACAACAAAATTAACAATCATGAAGATACATACTTTCATTAATAGATTTTCTTACGCAGAATAAAAGGATGCAAATGACAGGGCAAGATCACTAACATAGAATTATGTAAATGTACCATTCAAATACCAGTGGATAAAGTGATACAGCGAAGACGATGGCGCTGGATAGGACACACCCTGCGGATGCAAACTGGGAGTATTACACACATAATTTGGAAAGTGTTTGTTGAAGACCTATGCTCGACAGGGAGCTGCAAGGTAGAAGAGGAAAAGAAAGCAACAAGAAAGCTCTGAATATGAATAGTAAGAAAACAGAAGTAATGGTCATATCGAAGAAACAATCATCACCACCATGCAGCATAACAATAAACAGGACAAATCTGAATCAGTGGAACACGTCAATTACTTGGGTACTATAATAACATCAGATGGAAGATGTACCACATAAATCACCTGCAGAATAGCTCAGGCTTAAATAGCTTTTAAGAAAATGAAAAACGCCTTATGCATCAAATCTATGCAATCTATCCAATAGCATTGGGAAAGATAGTTCTTTGGTTCTATATAGAGCCACATCTGACCTAAGAAAGTGAATCATGGACAATAAACAAACAAATGAAAAGACGATTGGAGGCCATAGAGATTGGTTTTATCAGAAAAAAATTGAAAGTTCCCTGGACAGCTAAAAGCGTAACGAGGAAATTCAAAGAGGCCAACACAAATATGAAACTCCTAAGAAACATTAGAAACAATCAACATTTTTGAGGAACATCATGAGAAGAGGAAAGTTGGAATACTTTGGTTACAACTTATAAAAAAAATAGAGTGAAAGAGAGATCGTGGATGACAAAGAGAGAAAATACTCAATAGCTTGGTGTCATTGAGTGGAAAAAAGTCAACAGAACTGATACGATGTACGGTAGATAAAAGAGTGTGGAAGGACATGATTGCCTACGCCAAACGGTATGGCACATGATGATGATAATGTACTATTTTAAAGTTGTCCACATTCCGACTTTAATGACATCTGCTCATTTGGACACGTTTGTTATGACTAGAAATAAATTATAAAAGCGCAATAAATACACCATCTGCTGACGTGTTTACCCAGGTTTACCCAGCATGCATTAATTCTACTGGATCATCAAATAAACACTTAGTAAGCCTCGCGAACACAGGTGTTGGATTATGAACGGCTTATTGGGATACTGTGGCCATCTAAGAATGTTCAATAAACAAACCTTAAGTAAAAGAGGAATGGTTGGTACAGCTGGCGTCAAGTTATTGCTTCGTGTGGTGCTTGATTATGTAAAGTAACATGTTAATGCTAATAGATTAGTCTTAATCGTCATGGAGCTGCCACGACCTCTACATTTTGTAGACGTGTTTACTTATCTTTATGTAGGAGAGACCTTTAATTACAAAACCTACAATACCATGCTGCTATACTCACACACAGACAATCATCATCATTAAGTAGCGCGCAAGCTGGCGTAGGTGATCATGACTCTCCACAACGTTCGATCTTGACAGTTACTTAACATAGAAAATACTTTGTGAATAATAAGCACGTACGCAATGTTCTTCTGTTATTTCCCACAATGCAACTGGTCCGAATCCTGTATGGATCTAGTCATTATTTTGGGTCTACGAACTGAGGGGAGAGAAGAGAACCTTCTGCAGGAGCTACATATACCCGCCGTGTAAGAGAGCATATGACATGTGTCATGAGGAGGGCACATCAGTGTCGAGGAAGCATGTAAAGAAACAGTTATACAATGACACCACACGTAACGTAGAGATAGAGTTAAATGGGGACTCAGTTTTGATGCCAGTGGAGAGTTGCGGGCCTTCTCAGAATGAGAAGCCTCATCAATAAAGTACCGCCCTGACACAGTTCACAGACTTCAGTGAGTGTCTGAGGATAGAGTGTTAGATAACATGTGAATATTGTTAGTTCTATATCAGCAAACGCTGTCATATGTACTTGAAGTTTCTCCCAATCTCTCACTTCCTTCTTCTGCTTCCTCTATCCACCTTCCTCATCTACTTCATATATAACCCCCCACTCCCCATATACACTCCTCATTTACATTAAATCTTCCACACCTCCAAACGCCCTTTTCTAGTTCATCAACTCCCCACTTCCTAACTCCCTTTTCTATTTCATCAACTCCCCACTTCCTAACTCCCTCTTCTACTTCATCATCTCTTTAATTCCTACATTAGTGTTCTACTTCATCAACACCCCACTTCCTAACTCCCTCTTCTACTTCATCTACCACTACCACTCCCCAATTACCTCCCGCTTCTACCTCATCTAATTCCAATGATATATACTCTTCGTTTACATAAACTATTCCCCACTTTCTAACTTCCTCCTCTACTCCATCTATTCACCACCCTTATCCTCTTATTCTACTTTATCTATTATTTCCCTTATTTCTACCTCCTACTTGTATATTTCCCAACGCCTACCTCCCACTTCTGTTTTATTTATCCTTCTTCAGCTTCCTTTACTCCTCACCCTTACCTTGGTCTTTAACTTCATCTACCTCCCACCCTCTAACTTCCCAATTCAACGTCAACTATTCGCCATACACTGCCTCAATCTTACATTTCATTTACCCCCCACCCGCGACATTCTTTCATCTACTTCATCTGTTCTTCGACGACTCTCTCCTTTTGTGGCTTCATTTATTCCCCACTCCATACCTGCCACTTTTGCTTGGTCTCCTCCTACCCTCTTCCTTCCCTCTTCTTCATCTGTTCCCTGCCTCCTGGCGACCATATTTTTTCATCCATTCCCCACCCTCTACCATCCATCTTCTGCATCAATTTCCCACATTCTACCTTCCCTCTTCTACATTCATTCCCCATCATCTACCTTCCATATTCTACACCCATTCCCGTATCGCTACCTTCCCTCTTGTACATCCATTCCACATCCTCTACCTTTCATCTTTTTCTTTCCTTTCAATCCCCACCTTCTACTTTTCCTCTTCTTCATTCTTTCCCAATCATCTACCTTTCCTTCTTTTACATCCAATTCCCATCCTTTTCTTTCACCCTTTTTATGAATTAATTCCCAATTCACTAAATTCCCTTTTCTTCTATATCTATTCCCTATCAACCACCTTCCGTCTTCCACATCCATTCTTCATCCACTACATTCTCTCTCCTTCTCCTTCCTTTCCTCACCGTTACCCTCCCTCTTCTTCATCCATTCCTCATTCTTTAATTTCCGTTTTCTCCTATATCCATTCCCCGTTCTCTATCCTTCCTCTTCTTCTGTATCCCTTCCTCAGCCTCTACATTCCATCTTCTACCTCTAATCCTCACCTTATACGACCCCTCTTCTTCTACATCCATTTCCACTCTCTGCCTTCCCTCTTCTTCATCCATTTCCTATCATCTAACTTCCCTTGTCTTCTAAATATATTCCGCAACATCTACCTTCCCTCTGTTACTTCCATTCCACATCCACTACCTTCCCTCTTCTTCTACATCCATTCCTCACCATCTAACTTCCATGTTTTACATCCATTAACCAACGACAACCTTCCCTCTTCTACATCCATTCCCTAACATATACATTTCCTTTTCTTCTACGTCCATTCCCCACACAATACAATCCGCCTCCTATATCCATTCCCCATCCTCTACCTTGTCTCTTCCTCATCCATTCTGTATCATCTACCTTCTCTCTTCAGCTACATCCATTGCCCACTCTCTACCCTTCCACACTTCTTCTACATCCATTCCCCATCGTCTTGCTTCCACTCTTCTTCTACATCCATTCCCCATCATCTACCATTCCATTCCATCTATATCTATCCCCCCCCACCTTCTACCTTACCTCTTATATGTCCATACACCATCCTCTACATTCCCTCTTCCTGTACATCATTTCCAGAACCTCTATCTTACCTCTTCTGCAACCATTCCCCACCTTTCACTTTCCCTCTTCTTATAAATCCATTTCTCTTCCTCTACCTTTCGTCTTCTACATCCAATCCTCAACCTCTAGCTTCACTCTTCTACAAATATTCCCCAACATCCAATTTCCCTCTTCTAAATCCATACTTCTAAACTTTACATTCCCTCTTTTACATCAAATTCTCACCTGCTACCTTCACTCTTCTACATCCATTCCCCATCCTCTACCTTTTCTCTTCTACATTTATTTCCCACCCGTACCTCCCACTTCTACTTCATCTATTCAAAACCCGTACCTCCCTCTTCTACTTCATCTATTCACCACCCATACCTCCCACTTCTACTTCATCTATTCACCACCCGTACCTCCCACTTCTACTTCATCTATTCACCACCCATACCTCCTTCTTCTACTTCATCTATTCACCACCCATACCTCCCACTTCTACTTCATCTATTCCCCACCCCTACCTCCCATTTTTACTTCATCTATTCACCAACCCTACCTCCCATATCTAATTCATTTAATGCCCACCCTCTATCGTTTCTCGTCTACTTCATCTACTGCCCACCCTCTATCGTCCCTCTTCTACTTCATCTATTCACCACCCATACCTCCCACTTCTACTTCATCTATTCCCCACCCCTACCTCCCATTTTTACTTCATCTATTCCCCAACCCTACCTCCCACTTCTACTTCATCTACTGCCCACCCTCTATCGTCCCTCTTCTACTTCATCTATTCACCACCCATACCTCCCACTTCTACTTCATCTATTCCCCACCCCTACCTCCCATTTTTACTTCATCTATTCCCCACACCTACCTCCCACTTCTACTTCATCTATTCCCCACCCCTACCTCCCATTTTTACTTCATCTATTCCCCAACCCTACCTCCCATTTCTACTTTATCTACTGCCCACCCTCTATCGTCCCTCTTCTACTTCATCTATTCCTCACCTCATACATTTCTCAAAGAAACGATCGGATGAGAGAATCATGTTTGTTGATAGATCCATCCTCTGCCCCAAATGACTTCTATGAAGTTTACATTTAAATTGTCACCAACCCTAAAATGCTAAAATGATAAAATGGTCACTGCGAGTCAATGCCTTTATAACAAGCGTGAATCAAACACCATTTATGTGTTTGTTTCACAAATTCGAGTCAATATTCTGTCATACAAAATGAAACATAAGATATTATCTCTGAATTTTTAAAACCATCAACGTGTTCTGTCTATGTATTGCGTTGTTTGCGGTCATCGGAGTGTCGCTGTGTCCAGCGGCTGACGACTCCAGTTCTGTGTAGGCTGATACGTCTTTTTATACGCCCACTAATTTTATCTTCTCTGGTTGTGCCTATCTCAACTCTCCTTCATCCTAAGGTGTGACGTGGACTCATGTTTGTCGAAGTCCTGTGCTATGTATATGAATGTTTCCTTGTATTTATCCGCTCGACTTACATTCTAACGGCTTGGAGAATAGCGGTTCTGTGCCAGTCCGGAAGTGTGTGTTACTTGGAGATGTAATTTTTATAACATTGTGTTTTGTGATGATGATTATACTACCGTGACAGGATGTAATGTTCCCCTCGTGTGTTTGATTTTTCCTGGTAAACAGATCTAACGATGTCTACGTTCTGGTAGCAGCATCTAATCTCCAAAAATAATTCCTGTCAGAGAACTTTCTCTTATCATAAATCAAGGGCTGATGAGTGTTCAGAGACTGTCTTCTGATCACATTAGACATGGTTAATGTGTACACTCAATCGCCTTTATAGATTCAGTGAACTATTCTACTGATCATATCTCTCTCTCTCTCTCTGCGTTCAGGACTCAATCATAGTAAGGATTCCAGACTCTCATATGAAGTCAGATGTCAGGCTAAGTGTGTTGATCGCCCCCACAGACAGAACATCACAATTGAGAGTCTGTCAGATCCACTCTGACTGAACACCCGTTAATACGTTGCACTGTGTTCTGCGCCAGTGGCCCAGTGCATCCGATTTCAGCCAGCATTTTATTCGGGTTTGCTTTCCCTAGCCTTCGATTGTCCCCAATCTTCCTGCAAGGCAGCAGATGATCTTTTCTGTAGGGGGATTCTGCCCTTAGATGGTAGGCCCTCCCAGGTTTACGAGCACCATCTGCCCGAGTCACTAGAGGTGACTAACACAGATACGGACACACAAAGATGTGTCTAACACAGACATACACACAAAGATGTGAGATGTGACTAATACAGACATGCACACAGCGATACGAGGCATGACTAACACTGACATACATCAAGATATATGACACATGGCTAACATAAACATGCACATAAAGATATGTGATATAACTGACATTGACATGCACACACAAAGATATGACACATGCCTAACATAGACATGCACACAAAGATAAGAGATATGACTAACATAGATATGCACACACAAAGATATGAGATGGGACTAACATAGCCATGCACACACAAGGATATGAGATGTGACAAACACAGACATGCACATACAAAGATGTGAGATATGACTAACACTGGTACACACTAATATATGAGATATGACTAAACACAGACACACATAAAGATATGAGACATGATTAACACGGACACACCGAGATATGAGATATGACTAACATGACACACACCAAGATGTGAGCCATGGCCAGCACACACAAGCTAAGATATGAGCCATGGCTAGGACAGAAACACAACAAGATATGAGCCATGGAATCACTAAAAAAACACCATAAAATGAACCATGTCTAGCACAGAAACACATTAAAGTTTTCCATATGCTTGGGCTTGTTGTAGTCGGCAGACTCTTCTGAACGTGGGAATCACAGGTTTAGTTAAACAGTTGTCCGGAGATTTGAGAGTGCAGTCTGACCCATAGAACGTTCTCTTGCATGTATAGATTCCCGATCGACTGTTGACAGGTGTCGTTGAAACAGTTGCCCGGACATTTGAGAGTACATATGATGTCACAGCCATCAGAACAAATCTGTTCGCACTGTAGACCAAAATTACCATCTGGACAAGTGTCATTACAGGTATAGCCAAGATGTTTACATTGTAGGCATTTTCCAGATTTTTCCTCAAATAAAGGACAGACACTGAGACAAGACCCGGAACAGTCGTGTCCATAGATCCCATGTGAACAGTAGCCGTGACAAGTACCGATGATGACATTGCAGCCTTTACTACACCCACTACACACTGCACAAAACGACAAGAATGCTCGTCCAGACAATAGGTGTCTGTAAATGTTTGCACCTCACATACCGTCAGTGCACTGTCGGCCTGCGAAATGGTCGGTGAGAACTCAATCTTAATGTTTGCCATTGACGTTTGTGTTTTGACTACAATAGTGTTCACAGATAAATTATGGTAGGATATATCATTATACTGGAACACTACTCCGCCACTGTCAGAGAAAGCCCTTAGAGTGGCATTCTTTACCCGAATCATAGTGCTAGCTCGATGATAGATTCGAATAATGTCAGTCTTCTGGGGCGTTGATCATATTAGACTGGGTTAATGTGTACACCCAATTGACTTTTTAGATTCAGTGAACTATTCTACTGATCATATTAGATTGGGTTAATGTGTACACCCAATCGACTTTTTAGATTCAGTGAACTATTCTACTGATCATATTAGACTGGGTTAATGTGTACACCCAATCGCCTTTTTAGATTCAGTGAACTACTCTACTGATCATATTAGACTGGTTTAATGTGTACACCCAATCGCCTTTTTAGATTCAGTGAACTATTCTACTGATCATATTAGACTGGGTTAATGTGTACACCCAATCGCATTTATAGATTCAGTGAACTATTCTACTGATCATATTAGACTGGGTTAATATGTACACCCAATCGCCTTTTTAGATTCAGTGAACTATTCTACTGATCACATTAGACTGGGTTAATGTGTACACCCAATCGCCTTTTTAGATTCCGTGAACTATTCTACTGATCATATTAGACTGGGTTAATGCCCAAAACTAATTGCATTTTATATCCAACAATACTATAAAGGATACCTCAGACTGTTATCCATTTTGGCAGAAAGACAACCAAGCGTTGTAATGACCGTCTTATAAAAATATACCAGAGGTGAAATATATATATGGTACTTCCATAATATACCAAAGGTGAAATCAAATATATGGTACTTCCATAATATACCAGAGGTGAAATCAAAGATATGATACTAACAAAATATACCAGAGGTGAAATAAAATATATGGTATTCCCATAATATACCAGAGGTGAAATCAAAGATATGATACTAACAAAATATACCAGAGGTGAAATCAAATATATGGTATTTCCATAATATACCAGAGGTGAAATCAAAGATATGGTGCTTCCATAATATACCAGAGTTGAAATCAAAGATATGATACTTCCATAATATACCAAAGGTGAAATCAAAGATATGATTCTTCCATAATATACCAGAGGTGAAATGAAAGATATGATACTAACAAAATATACCAGTGGTGAAATCAAATATATGGTACTTCCATAATATACAAGAGGTGAAGTCAAAGATATGGTACGACCATAATATACCAGAGATGAAATCAAAGATTTGGTACTTCCATAATATACCAGAGGTGAAATGAAAGATATAGTGCTTCCATAATATTCCAAAGGTGAAATCAAAGATATGACACTTCCATAATATACCAGAGGTGAAATCAAGGATATGATACTTCCATAATATACCAGAGGTGAAATGAAATATATGATACTAACAAAATATACCAGAGGTGAAATCAAATATATGGTACTTCCATAATATACAAGAGGTGAAGTCAAAGATATGGTACGACCATAATATACCACACTCCACAATTAACACATTATCTCCCGTTTACTCTTTCCTTTATTTTTGTTTTTTTTAATTCTGGAATTAAAGTAAAACTTCCCAATGCTTGAATTTGATTTACGTTTAGCTTTTTTCTAGCAAAGTAAATGTACAATATACGAACGGTGTACAGTAAATACAACATGACAACGATGATCATAAAACATAAATTGTTGACTTATATATTATCTAAACAGAAATACACTTTTCTTATTTAATGACGATCACTTAGTTTTGAACAATAGTCGTTGACAACCCAAGACGCAACATTTCGTTTTGCTGTAGATGACGATTATGATGATACGCCAGTGTGATTGATAACGCATCAAGTTTAATAAAGAAAGTATATCGTGTTGAAAAGGAAGGGACACGTTTTATTTTCTTAAATTGGCAGGAAAAAAATATGTTTGGAAGAGCCTGGCAGGTAGTAGTCAATTTAAAAATAAATGTAGGATCATTGGAGCATGATCTAGGTCGTCAAATTTACTTGCTAACTTCTAAACCAGAGGTTCCCAACTTGAGGGTTTGACTCCTGCTTTTATGAGGAGAGCAAACGTTATTAATTTGTTATTATTATTAGAAGTAACTCCACAACAAACGTTTTCTCAAATTACTTATTTCTTTATTTTATAGTAAAGCTGCAATATCTGTGTAGAGATGAAAACAACAAAGATCTTACAATCCTGACATTATTTGTGGTTTTCCTACATTACATAACTAACATATAGGGAAGGATGTTCATAGACGTTCTAGATCTGACAAAATTAGCTGTTCTTTCTCTCTTCTTTACTTCTCCTACTTTCTCTTTAAAAAGTATGTGTTCTTTGCTGTGTATTTAATTTACATAAACAGGCTGATAAGGTGGGGAAACAAGTAAATATTCATGAGACTGTCTTAAATGTGGGTAAAGGAGGTCAGAAATCGTGGCAGTTTATGAACAACTAGACTAAACAGAATGTCCTGATCTTGTCTGTTAGCTGATCTTGTCTGTTCGTTGATCTTTTCTGTTACTGGTTTTGTCTGTTAGCTGATTTTGTTTGTCAGCTGATCTTGTCTGTTAGCTGATCTTGCCTGTTAACTGAAATTGTCTTTTAGCTGAACATGTCTTTTAACTGAAATTGTACATTATATCTGATCTTGACTGTTAGCTGATTTTGTCCGTTAGCTAATCTTGCCTATTTGATGAACTGGTATGTTATCTGAATTTGTCTGTTAGCTTATCTTGTCGATTAGCAGAAATTATCTCTTAGCTGAACATGTCTTTTAGCTAAACTTATATATTTTATCTGATCTTGTCAATAAAATAACTTTGTCTGTTAGCTGAACTTGTCTGTTAGCTCATCTTGTCTGTTAGTTGATCTTGTCTATTAGCTGAACTTGTCTGTTAGCTGATCTTGCCAGTTAGCTGATTTTGTCTGTTATCTGATCTTGTCTATTAAGTGTACTTGTCTGTTAACTGATCTTTTCTGTTAGCTGAACTTGTCTGTTAGCTGAATGTGTCTGTTAGCTCATCTTGTCTGTTAGTTGATCTTGTCTATTAGCTGAACTTGTCTGTTAACTGATCTTGTTTGTTAGCTGAACGTGTCTGTTAGCTGAATTTGTCTGTTAGCTGATCTTGTCTGTTATCTGATCATGTCTATTAACTGAACGTGTCTATTAGCTGAACTTGTCTGTTAGCTGAACTTCTCTGTTAGCTGATCTTGTCTGTTATCTGATCATGTCTATTAACTGAACTTGTCTGTTAGCTGAACTTGTCTGTTAACTGATCTTGTCTATAAGCTGATCTTGTCTGTAAGCTGATCTCTATCTGTTAGCTGATCTTGTCTGTTAGCTCAACTTGTCTGTTAGCTGAACTTGTCTGTTAGCTCATCTTTTCTGTTAGCTGAACTTGTCTGTTAAATTATCTTGTCTATAAGCTGATCTTATCTGTAAGCTGATCTTGTCTGTTAGCTGTTATTGTCTGTTAACTGATCTTGTCTGTTAGTTCATCTTGTATGTTAGCTCATCTTGTCTGTTAGCTGAACTTGTCTGTTAGCTCATCGTGTCTGTTAGCTGAACTTGTCTGTTAACTGATCTTGTCTATAAGCTGATCTTGTCTGTAAGCTGATCTTGTCTGTTAGCTGATATTGTCTGTTAACTGATCTTGTCTGTTAGCTCATCTTGTCTGTTAGCTGATCTTGTCTGTTAGATGAAGTTGTCTGTTAACTGATCTTGTCTATAAGCTGATCTTGTCTGTAAGCTGATCTTGTCTGTTAGCTGATATTGTCTGTTAACTGATCTTGTCTGTTAGCTCATCTTGTCTGTTAGCTGATCTTGTCTGTTAGCTCATCGTGTTTGTTAGCTGAACTTGTCTGTTAGCTCATCTTGTCTGTTAGCTGAACTTGTCTGTTAACTGATCTTGTCTATAAGCTGATCTTGTCTGTAAGCTGATCTTGTCTGTTAGCTGATATTGTCTGTTAGCTGATCTTGTCTGTTAGCTCATCTTGTCTGTTAGCGCTTCTTGTCTGTTAGCCGATCTTGTCTGTTAGCTCATCTTGTCTGTTAGCTCATCTTATCTGTTAGCTTATCTTGTCTTTTAGCTGATCTTGTCTGTTAGCCGATCTTGTCTGATAGCTGATCCTGTCTGTTAGCTCATCTTGTTTACTCTTCATCAAAAGATAATTATTGTTCCCTTCCTAACAGATAATGCTGTTACTGCTCGACCTGAAGAAACGAAACAATAACAAGTTATACAACATCGATCAACACGTTTATTTTAAAGGATTTAACATATATAACATGGGCTCTATCAATTCTTTCTCTTTCTTTTCGGACAATCTTCTAGAAAAAGGTTCATGTATTTGGTGGTTTCTGGAAATCTAATATACTCTTGTTGAAAGACCAAATGTATCATGTGTAGTGAATAGATGTGTCGCATGTAGGGATGAATGATTTGAGTGTATTATTTGACGGTGTTCTATATATCGTGTGGTGAATACGTGGTCGCATGTATCGGTGGTATGAGTTTAAATTATTTTTTGGAAGGTGATCTATATCATGTGCTGGGAAGCTAATAAATGCTTCGTGTATGATCTCATTATGTTTGTGTAGGAGACCTACATCGCTTGTATCATGTATAGCGATATGGACGGTCTTTTACAACGTGTGTGTAAAGTGAATGCTAATGTGGATATAATGTAACATATGTGGTGAGGTAATTTACAGCTTGTAGTGATCTAATGTAGCATTGTGGTTAGGCAACTCACAGAAAGAGAATAATAAAAGTAACAATAAAAATCACGCAGAACGGAACATAGAAAATACATGCAGAAAGGAATGTAATACATAAGATGAGGCGTAGAAAGGAGAAACAAGATATACAAGAAAATGTGTAATAAATAAGAACATAGAATGAAGCACGGGAAATAAGCAGAAGCTGACAGTTACGAAAACTAATGTTATTAATGAACAATTAGCTCAGACTCTATTATTACCAGTACTAGGACTACCATATACTTACTACTACTACCACCACTACTACTACTACTACTACTACTACTACTACAACTACTACTGCTACTACCACTACTACTACTACTACTACTACTATTACAACTACTAACATTACCCCTACTATTACTACTACTACTAAGAGTACTTTTACAACTTCTACTAAAAGTACTAATACTACCACCACCACTACATCTACTTCTAATACCACTACATCTGAAACTATTGCTACAACTACCACCTCTGCCTCCACCACCACTATTGCAGATATTACTACAGTTATAACTACACCAGCAACTGCTGTATAATTTCTACTGCTATCGTTACGGTAACTGTCACTTCTATTAATGTCACTGTTGCTACTGCCACTAACTCTACCAGTAGCCCCCATCAGCCATAGTTGGATATATTTTCTTCAGCGCCCCTAGAAATGTTTTTTTTTTTCGCTGTGTATTCTCTTTTTCTATGAATCTGTCTGCTTCTTGTTTGAGTTGGAGCTGTAGAGTGGGTTTCCAAAGATTGTGGTTTAATGCTATTGTTTCCCAGGCTGCAGAGTTTATGTTTAGAGTCTTCATGATACGTTTACACACGTCTACAAATCATCAAATTTTGGGGCGCACCCAGTAATTTTACCATCTGCTAGTTGTCCCTAGTTTAAAACTTTTGGTGTGCGGCCATGTGTCATACGGTGTACGTGGCCCAGCCAAGGCAACCTGCGTTGTTTGATCCGTGTGTAGATGTTCGGGAGGCCTGTGCGAGTGATGACCTCCACGTTTGTTACTTTATCCTTCAAGGTGATACCAAGAATGCGGCGCAGACATCGCGAATGGAATCCATTTATCCTTCTCTCTTGCTTTACTAATGTTATGCATCAGCTTTTCATGTGCTGTTGGCTGATTTTACTGTAGTAACTGGGATATTGTGAGTGCAGCCATTGTTGTGTGAGCTACGTCATCACGTTAGTTGTATATCCCTAGGACGGTCGTACTCTAATCAATAGTAGCCACGACGGAGTGGGGTTTCGTACATGACTTGTCAACATCGGTGGGACTCCTGGAGGTTCGTGATAGTTAGGAGGGACTTATAGTCTGTTGTTTGATGTGTGATGGTGATGGTCTAATGACCAACTAATAACTACATCAAACTTGGGAAGATGGTGCTCGTAAACCTGGGTGGGCCGACCATCTAAGGACAGAATACCCCTACAGAAAAGACAATCTCCTGCCTTGCAGGAAGATTAGGTAAAATCAAAGGCTAAGGAAAGCAAACCTGAATAAAATGCTGGTTGAAATCGGATGCACTGGGCCACTGGCGGAGAACACAGTGCAACATTTTAACAGGTATTCAATCTGTTCAATGAATCTAACAGACACTAATTATGATGATCTATCTGTGAAGTCTCCCCAGGCAGGTGGAATGTTGGGCCACGGGCCGCGAAGGGGTCCACACCAAGTTATTGGTAGTCACCTTGACCCATTTTGGAGAGCCAGGAAATGGGACCAGAGAGAAACTTCCACTGACCGGAAAGGCTTCAAGAAACAGCTGAATATAATACACTGGAATGTGGAGGGCATATCTCAGCACGAATTTAGGATTAGGGGCTACCAAATATTTAGACAGGACAGGGAAGGTTACAAGGGTGGAATTCCTATACTTATTAAAAATGCCATCCCAGCAAAACTGATGCGGGAGTCACACACGGAGAGGCAGAGATCATTGGTTCAGAACTATACATTATCTCCGCTAGTATAAGGATATTTAACATATGTCCAAATGACAAATTACTGAAGCTGAAGTCAATGGAAATAACACCATCAAAGTGTCTGGTAGTAGGAGACTTTAACAGCCACTCTGAAAGATAGGGATATAAGGAGACCAATCTTCGAGGTGAAGAAGTGGAAGAATGGGAAATAGACAACAACATATTCCTCATAAACTCTAGGGAGGACCCCTCAACCTTCTACTCAAGAAGATGGAAAACAACTTCCACCCCCGACCTAGCATTTGCAACTGGAGACATATCCATCAAAATAACCCAAAAAAGTGCTGAACCAACTTGGAGTTAATGACCATAGACCAGTCAAACTTTCAGAGGATCTTGCTCACAAACAGGAGTTGCAAATACCTCTTCCCCGCTGGAACTATAAGAGAGCTGATTGGGCAAAGTTTGCCAGGCTCACTGATGCATATATTGCGCCTATCAACACCCAAGGAAAAGAAGGTCAATAATATGATAGAGCGGTTAACAAATGGAATCCTGAGAGCTGCTAAAGAATCCATTCCTAGAGGAGCAAGAAGAAACTATAAGCCGAACTGGAGCAAGGAAATACAAAGACTAGAAGAGGAACTGGACTCTGCCAGAGAACTAGCTGAAACATCACACAGCACAGAGAGCAACATTGCCTACAAAGCAGCCTCGGCCAAATACAGTCGTGTGGTCATGATGTCAGCAAGACAGAGCTGGATAGACAAAACAGAGAGTCTTAATCTAGACACAAATGGTCATAAGCTATGGAAACTTGCGAAAGCTCTGAGCAACGAAAACAAACTGCCGACCTTCAATATCATTAGCAAACAACCAGAACATCCTCACAGGCAAAAGGGCAGCAAATCTGCTGATAAAGACATACAAAAACATTAGTGGAATAAACATTCCATTGGACAAACAGAAAGCTGCAAGACGGGAAAACCAAATTGCAAAACATATGCCTTTAGCACCAGAAGAACATCAGACGACCATCTTTACCCCAACTAAATTAGATGTTGCACTCAAAGGATTGAAGTCTTCCCCTGGTAAAGATGGAATCTCCAACGAAATTCTCTACAAGGAGGATGCTCTACACGAATAGAAACACACACTGTCAGTGTGGGTCCACAAGGAGAATGCTTTTGACAGCGTGTGGCGAGAGGGTTTAAAGAACACGATTTTTAGACTTGGCTTTCAGGCTAGTTTATTTATTTGGGCCTCTCAATACCTTCAGGATAGAACGGCCAGAGTACATACAAGTACAAGGTCAGCTAAGTAAGAAGGTCTCAATCGAACAAGGTGTCCCACAAGGCGGAGTCTTGTCCCCAACACTATTTTTTAATTTTCATAAATGACATCGTAATGGACATTCCACCCAGCATACACTCAGCAATATATGCAGATTATCTGGCGTTATGGGCTCGCGAGGAAACTGTGTCGGTGGCTGGATCCAGGATGCAAGATGCCCTAGGTGAACTTGAAAAATGTACGAACACCTGGTTCTTACCAATTAACAAAAAAAACGTCATATACAATTTTCAGCCTACCAAGAAACACACTCTCTGCAAACTTGAAGATAAAATACCATAAACTCCCTATTGACCAAAACCCAACATATCTTGGCGTCACCATGAATCGCAGATTGACTTGGAAAAATTAGATAGATAGAGCAAGATTAGAAGCCTGAAAACGAACAAATATTATGAAGAAATTGGCATGAACGGACTGGGGAACAGACAGCAATATCTTGAAAAGACTATGCGTAGGAAGAGTCAGACCAATTCTAGAGTATGGATTCAAAGCCTGGGCTATGGCTTCCAAACCACACCTTAGCAAAATTAACAGAACACAGAACCAAGCTGCCCGTATCATCACTGGTACTATTAAATCTACACCTATCAAGACTCTGGAAAGAGCAGCAGGTTTACATCCCTTAGATGACAGTCGGGTCACTAAAGTATTGCAACAAGCTGAGAAATATAGAAGGCTCCTTAGCAACTCCATGCACCAAAGAATAACTGGTTTCGGAATTGTACGACTAAAGAGGAGCAACTTCCCTGCAATCGTCAATGAACTAACTATTGGAGACCCAGTACTTTCCCAAACAATACCGAAACCCTTGGGCCCATCTGATAGATCTCAATATCTATCTCTTATCTATCTATTGACCTTTCGAGCTGTAGCCGGCCCATACACCAAGATAATCCTTTTCTTATCTAATTTACCTAGCAGTTTTCAAATCTTTTATTAAAGATAAAATACCAGAACTTAAGGATATATGTCAGGAATCATGAAAAAGGGACCCAATCAGACACAGAAAGAAAACACGTAGCAGAAAAATACATAAACGATACCTATCCACATGACGCTTGGTCCTACATATACACAGATGGCTCTGCAACAAATGCCACCAGAAATAGAGAGGGAGGTGTGTTCTTTACGCCGAATAAACAGGACGAGATCACCAGTTCAATAGCTATATGAACATTCGCAAACAACTTTAAAGCAGAAACTGAGGTCCTCAGAGATGCTGCAATACTGGCTACTAACACAAAAATAACATGCACAATAAATTGGTGATTCTGACTGATGAACTGTCAGTACTATCAGCTCTATCAATCCCAAAGAAAAATGAACTAGATGACTTGAGAACAACTCTGGGCCAATTGTGCAATAACTTCAATAGAGTGGTGGTCATTCAGTGGATACCATCACACTGTAATATACACGGGAAAGAACGCGATGACCAATTGGCTAAAGAGGGAGGGAGATTACCACAAGAGAACCATCCGCTCAATTATGATGAAGCCAAATCCATCCTCAAAGGTCAGTATCATGAAACGTGGAAACGAGAACACCCAAAGCATAGCGAGAGGGGCGGATACCACGAACTATCAGGAGGGATCAAGTCATCATACTTCGCCTAAGCACAGGCCACAATAAAATGAAAAATCACATGTTCACCAAATTCAAAATAGGTACAACCAGCCTATGCCACTGTACACTGGACAATTTGACTACAAAACATGTTCTACATGATTGCCTCCAGTACATAGATTTGAGAAGAGAAATGTGGTCCACACCACCTCCCTGGAAGAGAAACTATATGGGGCAATCGATTCACTTAAACAGACAGCTGACTTCATGAGAAAGTCTGGAATCCTACTCTGATTGAGTCTTGATCACTGACAGGCAGAGAGAGCGAGAGGGGAAGATATCATTACTATTACTAATGTTATCATGAGAGAGTCTGGAATCCTACTCTGATTGAGTCTTGATCACAGACAGACAGAGAGAGATAGAGAGAGAGGGGGAGATATCATTACTATTACTAATGTTATCAATAATGTCATTACTATTACTAATGTTATTTATATCATTACTATTACTATTGTTATAAATATATTATTCATATTCCCCTACCATAGATGTTGCTAAATGTACTTCTTTCACTGCTACAGAAAACATCTTATTTTTATGTCAAATGCTCAACTATTGTACTCACATTTCATCTCATTGTCCTATTCTCAACAACCAATGAGATTCAACT